>JAQQSB010001022.1:0-34890 GCA_029721515.1 Synanceia verrucosa | reverse complement strand
GGGGCTGAGCAGTGATGTTTGTTGTGTGGGTACCAGCACACATTGGGCTCAGAGGGGAAATGAGATGGCGGATAAGGCAGCAAAGGAGGCAGCAGGAAAGACATCCATCGATTTGACAGTTAATGTCAGTAAATCTGAAACTAAGAGCATCTATCAAACAAAGAGACTTGAGGGGAAAGATGGCAAAAACAATGGGAGGAAGAGAAGGACGGAGACGATGGTTTTACAGAATACAAAGGAAAGTGGGAGAAATGAGAAAAGCAGGAAGAAAGGAACAGAAGAGAAGAAACTGCCAATAATATCAAAAGGCTCAGGTTTGGACATACTGCAGTGAACAGTTACATTATTCACTTAATTAGAAAACATCAGACCAGAGGGAATTGTGACTACTGTGACCAAGAGAAGAGACAATAGGGCACATAATACTTAAGTGTCAGAAGTCTATGAGAGAGAAAGGCCAAAGTTTAATTATACATCTCAGGAACATTGATAGAAATACCACTGGATATCAAGAGTCATTCTACAACAGAGCTCAGGGCACAAGAGTTACACATTTATATTCCAGTTCCTTAAAGCTTAACATGAGGCTGCTGTGATAGAATATGATTTTATTTTTATGGCGGTGGCGGTAATGCACCAATAACGTTGTTTGCCAACCGCCGCCAATAAAAGCATACAAGAAGAAAGAAGAAAGAAGAAGAGGAGGGTGGAGAGCCGGAGTGGTAGAGCGCGCTGCTGCTCGCCACAGCAGCGGCAACAACAACAGCAGAACCGAGGAGCAGAAGCAGTAGTGGCGGAGACAGTGACTGGAGGCCGCACAGAACCGCTGGAATCGCTGAGGCTTGCCATCTCATGAAGCTGAGACGGCTGGAGCCCAGGGGCTGTGAAGAAACTCTCAAAGATATTGTAGCAGAGACTGAACTGAGATGAGGCGAGGCCAGTGCTCCTCTGCTGCTGGGGTGAGGGAGACTGTGCTTCCTCCAGAATGAACTTCGCTGCTTGGATTAAAACCCTCGAGAGGATCATCAGTCACGATCCATGTGGTCGGGCAGGTGAGGAGCCAGGATGCAGCAGAAAAGAGAGGAAAGCGTATGTCATGCAGGTATGAGCCAGAACACCAGTTTCAGCTGAATGACAGCAGAAGACAGTGGAGAGAGAGCAGCTTTTAAATTTGACAGCTAATGGCTGATTGGTGGAAGAGAAAGGAGGGTAGTAGATTGTGATTAGATGCTTCAGTAACGAGGGCGGGTGAGAGGATAGTGGGAGAACTGGGAAGAGAGGCTTGAATGTGAGCTTAGAGAGGTAGTCTTCCTGTCTGAACTTCGCTTAGCTCCATTTGTCTCCTCTTGTTTGCAGCCACTTCACTTCCTGTCCTCCAGGTAGTTGTCTGCCTGCCCCTGATTGTTTCCAGCTGTGTCCCTAACTGCGTATAAATAGTCCTCGTCTTCCCCTGTTCTGTGCCAGTTCGTCTTCTTCCATGTGCCAAGTCAGCTGGTCATTCCATGTCAGTGTACATATATCTAAATCAAGTCAAGTGTGTCTGTTACTGAGTTTTTCTGTGAGCGTTTACTTTGTAAGCACTGCACTCTGCTTACCCGTTTGTTTGTGGTCAGTGTAGTCAGCTTTAGTTTGCTCCGTTGGTTATTTTTGCCCTCACCTTTTGTGGCGCCTTTAGTTTATCACCTTTAGTTGAGTTATTCACCATTTTCCTCTGAATTCTTTGTTCATTTTAATAGTCAGGTCAGCCTCAGAAAGAGAGAGTTTCTGTTTCAGCTTAGTTAATCATATTTCTTTCCTTCTTTGTGAAGTGCTTTGATTTGTTACTTTCATAGTCATTGTCGAGGTGTTTTTATTTGCTAAAATAAATCTTTTATTTTGAAACCTTTGTGTGTTTGGTCATGTACTAGTTTCAGTCTGAGTTTTAACAATGTGCAACTTACATTTGGCTGTCTCATTAAGATTTTAATCAATTAAAAAGAATAAAAGAGTGTCAACTATCCCTTCTTTGAAAGCTACCAGTTTTATGATGTGAAAGTTGAAATGACATTATTTACCTTATAAATAAAATTAACATTAACACTCCTTGGAAATCTTGTTAGAGATGCAGTGCAGAGTGTGTCAGTTCACCTATGACATCACTGTGGGTGCATGAGGACATTTCTGCACTGTGAGGACATCCTCACCACTCATAACATTAAAACTTGCTTTTATCTTTACTTTAAACCTCTCCAGAGGAAGTGATCTGACTCTTACTCTTATTCAACTCTTATTGATATGAAGTGATGACAAATTTTATTGGTATTTATTATTGGTATTTTATTAATGGTCAAAATCAATTGATGTTTAGGTTTAGGTTTCCAGTCAAGCATGTTTTTGGAATGTGGGAAGAAACCGGAGCACCACGTTAGCACAGGGAGAACACACAAACTCCACACAGAGAGGACACAGCATCACACCAAATCCTCACCACCCTGCTGCCTGCACTTTTAAAAAGGATGGTTTTAGTACATCACGACACTAAAACATCTTTTTTAAGAGTGTGCATTCATCTTTACAAAGAATCACCACAGATTCTTTGTCAAGATGACGGGAGGGAAAGAAAGAAAGAAAGAAAGAAAGGAAGGAAGGGTTGGGTACTTGGGAAGCTGTGGTTCTCTGCAGAAACATGAGGTGAAGGGCTTCCTCAGGGTCTTGGCCATGGCAGAGAACATCCTGATGATGGCTGGACTCCATCTGGATTCATTCCTCGGGTGGTCGACTTCACTGTTGTTGTCACTTTTGTGGTCACTGGGGGTCACTTGTGTGTTTCTTCTTATTTAGAGACATCTTCCCAGAAAGCTGCTGAATTTTCTTGCAAACTGCCCCTTTGATTCTCTGACAACCACCTCCTCGTTCACCTTGCCTTCAGCACTGGAAGGCTGCAGCTCTGAGGGTCCAACCTCCTCAACCTCTGTGGTCTGGTTGTCTGGTTCCTTTGAGTGGATATCCTCAACTATCGTCTCCTCTGGATGGAAATCCTCAACCGTTGGTTGGTTCATCTAATGAAATCTGACAGGCAGAGAAAACATTCAGGTTTTAAACATGAACAACAAAAACATGTTAGGATGTATGTTAGGACTGTCTAAAATGATTTGATTACTGTTTTATCTTTTAGTTTGTGTTCAGTGAAACAATTAGTTTATGAATTCTATCATAAGTATATTCACAGTTTACTGTTGCACACATTATTACATTTTATATACTGCATTAATTAATTATCTATAAACATCACAGAGATACATGGAATCAAACCAGTTATTAACCACTAACAAATAATGTGCTTTTTATGCCCCCCTTTATGGATTTAAGCATTTTTAAGTGTCATCAGTGTATTAGCATTATCAAGTGTTGTTTATGTAACTTTTATGTAAACGTTAAGTGTCTGAGTACTATAGAAATAAAATCGAATCTAAAATAAAATTATTTATTATTAACAATCTAAATATTGTTTTTATATGCTGTCATATATGGGCATTATAATCATCAGTTAAATTTTATAATAGTCATTGAAATAATCTTTCTTGATGTATTGCAGTCCAGTTAGTGAGAGTTATATATATATATATATATATATATATATATATATATATATATATATATATATATATATATATGTATGTATATAGGCTAATGCTATTAATGCTTTTATGTTCTGCAAACAATTTCTTTAACAAATATTATTTTAAGCATTAACAAATGCATACATTAAGTATATATAATGTTATAATGTGTGCATTATGGCATTACTAATAATTAGTAAACATTAATTATCATTTTGGTGTTTGTCAGCAGTAACATAACTATTCAATCATTTTAATTAACCATCAACTATTGTTAAAGTTTTTTTCAAGTTGCTAACACACTAAAATGACATGGATAGCACAAATATTTAACCTGACACACAGGGAGCAAAACCTCATCTCAAATCTCCAAAACTTGAAACATATTCTGCTTTACACACATTTTGCAATTCAAAATGGCACTTTTGAAGTGTACTGAACGCAGTTCTCTGCATAAGACACAACAATCTGACATAAAGTAACATGTTCGCAATTTCAAAATCCTCAACCTTTGTCTCCTCTGGGTGGAAATCCTCCACTGTCGTCTCCTCTGGGTGGAAATCCTCAACCGTTGTTCCACACTCTGGTTCCTTTAAGTTGAGCTCCTTCACCACAGTGTTGTTTTTTGAGTGGAGGTTTGCCGTGAACGGGGGCGGCAAGGTGGTGTAGTGGTTAGCACTGTCGCCTCGCAAGAAGGTACCAGGTTCAAATCCGGGCCCGGCGCCTTTCTGTGTGGAGTTTGCATGTTCTCCCCGTGTCTGCGTGGGTTCTCTCCGGGTACTCCGGCTTCCTCCCACCATCCAAAAACATGCATGGGGATTAGGTTAATTAGCTAATTTAAATTGACCGTAGGTGTGAATGTGAGTGTGAATGGTTGTCTGTTTCTATGTGCCCTGCGATGAGGTGGCGACTTGTCCAGGGTGTACCCTGCCTTCCGCCCTAAGACAGCTGGGATAGGCTCCAGCCCCCCCCCCGCGACCCTATGAGGATAAGCGGTAGATAATAGATGGATGGATGGTTTGCCGTGAACGGCTGTCCAGGAATGTTTCATGAGGGGGCTTAAGGTGGAACATCTTTGAAAATCTGCTCAGTAAGCTGCCAACAACACAAACCATGATGTTGGTTGGAGGCTCCTCTGATAGTTCGGAAGAGGTTGAGCGCCTTAATAAAGCCAACATGTCGTTGACCATGTAGGCCACTTTCTCTGCAATCAGCTGCAGCAGTTGTTCAGAGTCATCAGGTGTCTCATGCAGGACTGTCTCAAAATAATGAGAAATTTTCTTTCCAAGACAGGCCTGGATATCCTCCACTGTCACCATCTGATTGATTAGCCTCCTGTTTGCAGATTCAATGTGGCTCCTTTACAAAGAAAAACAGTCATAGTTTAGTCAACTGATCAGCTCCAGGCAGTGACATTTAAGCAGTAGGAAGGTAATATTGATCAGTGCCCCAACACAAACACACACATAAATATTATGCTATATAACCACAATAGTAATGTTTGAGAAGACAATGTAAGTGAATATCATGGGTAGTGGAAGTTTTTGCCTTACATTGTGACAGAAGTGTTTGCAGGGTTGCTGGTTATCTCATTGTAAAGCTCATCCAATGTCCTGTTGTATATCTGTGGTATCACAACATACATGACCTGGCTGTAGACCATCTCTGCAAGATCATGACAGGTGGCGGACAACAGTTCAGCCATGTCATCGTGTATTACTCAATTCCTAGCAAGTCCCATTGCCTGGAAGAACAATTCAAGCAAACAAAGACAAGATAAGATAAGACAAGATAAGTTAAGTTAGCACCAGTGAGTCTAGTGTGAGGAGCTGTGTTGATATATGCAGTCAGAGAGAGAGAGACCAGTGTTTAACCGCTTCACTGATGACTGTTAAACTGTGACTTACTCGTTTGTTATCTTCCTTAAATATGAATCGAATATGTAGTCCACAGACTCTGATGTGAGCAGAGGCATAGCCAAATCACTGCAACTCATCTCTCCAGGTTCATCTAATGAAATCTGACAGGAAGGAAAAACATTCAGGTTTTAGACATGAACAACAAAAACATGTTAGGATGTATGTTAGGACTGTCTAAAATGATTTTATTACTGTTTTATCTTCAGTTTGTGCTCAATGAAACAATTAGTTTATGAATTCTATCATAAGTATATTCACAGTTTACTGTTGCACACATTATTACATTTTATATACTGCATTAATTAATTATCTATAAACATCACAGAGATACATGGCCTCAATCCAGTTATTAACCACTAACAAATAATGTGCTTTTTATGCCCCCTCTTTATGGATTTAAGCATTTTAAATGTCATCAGTGTCGTATCAAGTGTTGTTTATGTAACTTTTATGTAAACGTTAAGTGTCTGAGTACTATAGAAATAAAATCTAATCTAAAATAAAATTATTTATTATTAACAATCTAAATATTGTTTTTATATGCTGTAGTATATGGGCATTATAATCATCAGTTAAATTTTATAATAGTCATTGAAATAATCTTTCTTGATGTATTGCAGTCCAGTTAGTGGGAGTTATATATATATATATATATATATATATATATAGGCTAATGCTATGCTGATAATGCTTTTATGTTTTGCAAACAATTTCTTTAACAAATATTATTTTAAGCATGAACAAATGCATACATTAAGTATATATAATGTTATAATGTGTGCATTATGGCATTACTAATAATTAGTAAACATTAATTATCATTTTGGTGTTTGTTAGCAGTAACATAACTATTCAATCATTTTCGTTAACCATCAACCATTGTTAAAGTTTTTTTTCCAGTTGCTAACACACTAAAATGACATGGACAGCACAAATATTTAACCTGACACACAGGGAGCAAAACCTCATCTCAAATCTCCAAAACTTGAAACATATTCTGCTTTACACACATTTTGCAATTCAAAATGGCACTTTTGAAGTGTACTGAACGCAGTTCTCTGCATAAGACACAACAATCTGACATAAAGTCACATGTTCGCAATTTCAAAATCCTCAACCTTTGTCTCCTCTGGGTGGAAATCCTCCACTGTCGTCTCCTCTGGGTGGAAATCCTCCACTGTCGTCTCCTCTGGGTGGAAATCCTCAACCGTTGTTTCACACTCTGGTTCCTTTAAGTTGAGCTCCTTCACCACAGTGTTGTTTTTTTGAGTGGAGGTTTGCCGTGAACGGCTGTCCAGGAATGTTTCATGAGGGGACTCAAGGTGGAACATCTGTGAAAATCTGCTCAGTAAGCTGGCAACATGATAAACCATGATGTTGGTTGGAGTCTCCTCTGATAGTTCGGAAGAGGTTGAGCCCCTGATGAAAGCCAACATGTCGTTGACCATGTTGGCCACTTTCTCTGCAATCAGCTGCAGCAGTTGTTCAGAGTCATCAGATGTCTCATGCAGGAGTGTCTCAAAATACTGAGAAATTTTCTTTCCAAGACAGGCCTGGATATCCTCCACTGTCACCATGTGATTGATTAGCCTCCTGTTTGCAGATTCAATGTGGCTCCTTTACAAAGAAAAACAGTCATAGTTTAGTCAACTGATCAGCTCCAGGCAGTGACATTTAAGCAGTAGGAAGGTAATATTGATCAGTGCCGCAACACAAACACACACACAGAGATATTATACTGTATAACCACAATAGTAATGTTTGAGAAGACAATGTAAGTGAATATCATGGGTAGTGGAAGTTTTTGCCTTACATTGTGACAGAAGTGTTTGCAGGGTTGCTGGCTATCTCATCGTAAATCTCCTCAAATGTCCTGTTGTATATCTGTGGTACCACAACATCCATGACCTCCTTGTAGACCATCTCGACAAGATCATGACACGTGTCGGACAACAGTTCAGTCGTGTCAAAGTCCATTTCTCCAGTTCCTAACAAGTCCCATTGCCTGGAAGAACAATTCAAGCAAACAAAGACAAGATAAGATAAGATGAGATAAGACAAGATAAGTTAAGTTAGCACCAGTGAGTCTAGTGTGAGGAGCTGTGTTGATATATGCAGTCAGAGAGAGAGAGACCAGTGTTTAACCGCTTCACTGATGACTGTTAAACTGTGACTTACTCCTTTGTTATCTTCCTTAAATATGAATCGAATATGTCGTTCACAGACTCTGATGTGAGCAGAGGCATAGCCAAATCACTGCAACTCATCTCTCCAGGTTCATCTAATGAAATCTGACAGGAAGGAAAAACATTCAGGTTTTAGACATGAACAACAAAAACATGTTAGGATGTATGTTAGGACTGTCTAAAATGATGTTATTACTGTTTTATCTTCAGTTTGTGTTCAATGAAACAATTAGTTTATGAATTCTATCATAAGTATATTCACAGTTTACTGTTGCACACATTATTACATTTTATATACTGCATTAATTAATTATCTATAAACATCACAGAGATACATGGCCTCAATCCAGTTATTAACCACTAACAAATGGCTCAATAAGTAGTCTAATCGTAGGCTACACGGTGACTGCTATTGGAGAAGGTAAGGCAAACGGGCCTCCACTGATTAGGTGATTTAGGCATATTTATCTGTATTCTCCAAGCGTTAAACGTGACATATTTGTAAAAGTGTTTATACTTTAGCAAAGGATGAGAAATATTTCATCATTCACAGTTTAAGATGAAAACACGATAGTAAACACCACCAGTAACCGTGCACGCACGGCGCTTTTTGCCGTTAGCTTGCGGCTACATATTAAATCCCTGATCATAACGTGGCGGGGGGGGGATGATGAGTTGGTGGCGCTGGGATGAGGTTGGCCCCAACTGCACTGAACCAAGTTTGAACTATGTTGCTATTATGGCAAAGCATACTACAGATGTGTAGCTGGTTCGACAGAAATCTGTAATATGAATGAAGTGTGTGCCATCTGGTGCAAAAGTTTGATTGTGGTGTTTAAGTGCTTAATTTTGCAGGATATATGAGGTATTTTTCCGTATAGGTGTGTGGTTTGGTGAGTATTTTGATAAAACCAGCCTAGTGTTTAAGCAATTGGAAAGAACTGTAAATGATGATTATCCTTATTGATTGTTCCTGGTAACTCTTGTGTGTCTTACCTTGTCACTCATCTTGATGGTTTCTCTAAACTCAATGTGGTAGTTTGTGTCTTCACTCATTGAATGTCTGAGTAGTTTTGATCTTTGATCTCTGCTGCTCATCCAGTGCCTCACAGTAGCACACACTGATGGAACACTGATGACACGCACGTACACACGCCCACACACACACACACACGCGCACACATATTGCCATGGCAACAGCAATGTGCTATGTGCCCACTGAAGTTTGTTCTATCAATGACAAAAAACATAGAAGAGGGTAGTTTACTCAAATACACTTTTTAATGATCAGATTTATTTTTAATGTCCTATATTGTAAAAAGTGAGATTTCATCACATGATGTCATTGAAGCCCAAAATATGTTAAACTAAAAGTAACCAGTTTTAGTGTTTCCTGGTTCGTTTGTAGTTGCAGTCTACAGTATGTGAATGACATCAACTGCCAGAAAATAAAAATGGACACAAGATGTTGCCTACTAATGCAATTTCATTACAAGTTCATTGCAATTTCATGCTATTTACATTTGCGGAATAGTTAATGCAGTTCTCAAAACAAGTGGTACACACTGCAAAACCTGTGACATAATGTGACATAAGTGTACTGTGCAGCCATGACAGTGGACAATGGATGTTGGACCTCCAGTGAGTCTGGTTTAAAAGCTCTGGAGAAGAGGAAGTCCACTCCTCTTGTGACTTCCCCTTCCCACTGTCAGAACTCGGGCAAGACATGAAAGAACCCAATTGCACGACTCAAGATGGTACAAAAATAAGTGTTTTTATTTTGATCACTATAAGCTGTAGCATATCAATGAGCATTAATGAACTGAACTCTTCTCATTTCTGAGTATTTCCCCAGGAAATCCATCTGACAGTATGTGGCACCTAAGTGCTTAAGGCTTAAGTTTTATGACTGGCAGAATAAACAGATAAGACCAGTTCCTCCTCTCAGACCTAAGGAATTCCAGGACATACACCAGGAGGAGGAGTTTTATTGCCCCACATTCCTGCTTTAATCCTGCCAGACACATCCAAAGCTTAATGTGGCTTCTTCCTTTCTCCCTGCCTGGAACAGAACATTACATGAAGATTTTAATGGTTAACTATGCTCGCATTCCTCAGCTACTGTCATATAAGTATCACTGTTACAATGTCAAACATCAGTCTCCACATAGATCCTCTTCCTTTTCCTCCTTCTGATAAGGACTAAATGTGACATGTGGGATTGGTTGTGGATTAACTCTACAGACACAATCATACATAGACCTGCCTGTTGTAGTACACCTTCCTATATGCTCTGATATCATGGTTCATCTATGTGTTTAATTTGTTGATTAATTTCGATTCAATTGGTCAAGTTTTGTTCTGTGGTTTCCTACTATAGGCTGCTTGGTGTTGATCTGCAGCGGAGAGAGAGAGCTTTCACACAGAGAAACTTTAATAAAGTAAAACACAGCAGTATTAACATGAAATAAGTTAAAAGAATATCATCTTAGTTAACTTGGTGGATGGGGAGGGACCAGTGGTCACACCCCACTGGACCTTCAACAAAGATCATAAAAAGCCTCAGCTGGTCTGAGTGCTCTCTTTACTCTTCTTCAGTCCTTCAGTCAGTCAAGTTCTGGTCTTCATCCCCCCACTGCATCTCTGTTCTCCCTCTCCCACATGCTGGGAGGGGAGAGAAACAATGATGACCCAGAGACAGAGACATGCTGTCCCACCGCAGACCCAGTGCCTCATGGCATGAAGAGCAACCTCTCCAGAATCTTCAACCTGCTCCAGATATGACTGAAGGACTGTGAATGCTGCCTCTGAATGGCCTCCTCAGGACCCAGCACCTCATGGCATGAAGAACAGCCTATCCAGAACAGTCCAACTCTGCATCCTGCCTCAAGACCATCTTGTCTCCTCTGTCTACTCCTTCGCCCTGAAAATGTGAGCCAGCTCCTCTGCTCAGACACAGGCTGCAGAAAATGACTCCAACCGTCATGAAGAAACTAAAAGAAGAAAAAGACTGTCGGTCGACACGTTGGTGTGAATCCAGCCGACCTCCCCACCAACAAAGGGGATCTGAAGCAAGGGCACAGAGACTATGCTGTGAAGAGGAGAGACAGACAGAGAGAGACTGAGATGGAGCCATGTCAACCAGAGATGTTCAGAGATGACCAAAGATGTCCAGAGCTGTCCAGAACTGTCCAGAGATGACCAAAGGTTTCCAGAAGTCCCCAGAGATGTCCAGAGCTGTCCACAGATGTCCACCGATGCCCGAAAGAGCCACTGGTGAAGTTCAAGTCGAAGTCACCTGCAGAGATCCAGCAGATCCAGACTGAACCTGCCGCCGCTCCTCACTCCCATCCATCCAGGAACAGTGATATACTGCATATACATCTTACAGATATTAAAGAGTCGGATGATTAGACGCTAAATTAAATGGCCTGAATTTAGGGCTTAATCCAGCAAACTGAATAATATTTGGTAAGATATCAATAGAATACTGAACTTAAATTCAAACTAGAAAATTGCTCCACAGTCTTCCCAGATGCCTCTCAAACTCTCAACTGCTGAATGGTACACCAAACCTAAACCAAATTTTGGTAACAGCCTAATACTTAATTTGGTTTAGATAACCACCACTGAATTAAACTGCTCACATTGAATTAATTCATCATTCATCCCTTAAACTTTTGTTTAATCATTCATTCCATTTTGTCACAATGAGTCAATCCCATGTTTTCACCATCAATCTTCCTCCATTCTAGTTTTATTTTCTATTTTATTATTTCTGTTAGTTACCTGGTCATTTAGTTTGTCAAACTAATCATTTATTATTAGTTATTTTCTGATACAGTAGTAGTGTGGTTATAGTTTGTCAAATAAACTTCTCATTTACAAAGAACTTGGTTATTTGATTTGTGTGTGTATATAAAGCAATTGAATCACTGTACACTCCGTAGCACCCTGAGATTAAGAGACTCTATTAATTAATGTCAAATTCACAAGTTTTCCATGTTTTAGCAAAACTGGGTGGCGCCCTGATAATTTCTACTATTAAAGGCAATTTTTTGTTTATGATCAATAACTTAAGGATATTGTTCGTAAATACATAATTTGATATTAATTAATGATTGACTAATCTGCTCTACACTATTTATGCTACAAAACCAAAGGAAAAAAAAACACTTGACTGGCAAGAAAGTGGAAAATTACTGCAAAGATAATCTATAAAACATGGCTATGAAAATTACAAAAGAAAAAATCACTTCATAAGGAAGGAAAAGGTAAGAAAGTGAACTAAAGCTACAAACAAAGACTCTCACAAAAGGTGAGGAAACTAAGGTAGCAGATCAAAAACAAACAAACCCTGACTCTACAAAGCACAAACCACTAACTGACTTAACAAGTAACAAACAAAACAGCTCACACTTAGCACAGACAAAAGCAGACTTAACATGAGCAGTGACATAGACTTGGACTTTGGAGGCTGGCTGATTTGATGTACGGAACAAGACGAACTGGAACAGGACGGGACGAATCAGACCTTTTATACATAAAGTAAGGGGACACTGCTGGAAACAATAAGGGATGGGACATCTATTTTTTTTCATTTGGGCTGTTTAATGAATCAAGGTGCTCTTCCTCACCTCTCTTGCACTGTTTACATTTAATACTCCAACTATAAACATCCATGACAAATGGGAATTTAAAGACAAAATTAAACCACAGAGGTGGCTTTTCCATTTTCACTGAAGTTTCTTTAATCTAAAAAATTCTTCATCTGTGAGGCCAGACTTGGTTTCTGGCTCATATGGAGACTCTTGCTTTCCTCACTTTCTGCCCTCTTCTTCTCCTCCACCACTTTACTGCTTTTTGCATCATTTGCTGTATTTCTGCTTTTGATTTTGTGTCACGATTGTTTGGTTTCACAATTATTTCTCCTAAAGTCAAATGATCATAAGAAAACTGCTGAATTTATTGATCCTATGTTTAGTTTTGGTTTATATCCTTTGATCTCAAAGATGAGAAAATCATGGTTAACAAAGGGACTGGAGAAGGCTTGTAAAAAGAAACACAAGCTATATATGGAATTTTTAAAGCATCGAACAAAAGAAAAAGAGGATAATTACAGAAAATATAAAAATAAACCGACATCTATTATGCAATGTCAAAAGAAGATATAATATGAACAATGGCTTTAAAAATATAAAACGACTATTAAGGCTACTTGGAATGTATTGAATAAGTTGATTTTTTTTTCATATTTACTCAAAATATGTGTCATGTCTGATCATTTCTGTTAAGTTACCTTTTTATTCACGTTTAGTCATGCTGTCTTGTCATTTCCTGTTTTATTTTGTATTAATTCAATCAGGACAGATAAGATGAGAGAGGGCTGAAAGGTATAGACGAGACGATTTATTGTAGAGCGACATTACAATGTTGAATGCCTCGGGGCTTGATGACTGTACAGGATATGACACCCTCTGACCTTTACAAACGACCCTCACATCGACTAAGGAAAAACTCCCCAAACAAAACCCTTTACTTAACAGGGAAAAAGAAAGAAGAAACCTCAGGAAGAGCAGCAGAGGACGGATCCCTCTTCCAGGATGGCCAGATGTGCAATAGATGTCATGTGTACAGAATAATGATGATAAAGCAATATTACCTCTATATAACAACAGTTAATACACGAAAGTATCCAATTCCATATAGCAGTTAACACCTAGAGAATTATGAGAAATGCTTGACACCATGTACAATGATAGCATGCATAGACTTAAGTGAAAGGTGAAATACATTTGTTCTGCACACAATAAAATTTTTGGCGCTCAGATGCCAGGGAGTAGATCAGCATCGTGACTGTTCTAGAGAAGAGATGCTGACATCTGAAGAGATGATCTCCCCAAAATAAAGTAAAGGCATACCTTACCTGATTTGGACAGAATCAATCTATAAAACAAAACACAACAGACAAGGTTAAAACACTGCACAGCAAATGGAGAGGATAGACTGGCAAGGTTATGAAGAGGAAATCGTAAGTTTGAGGCAGTGGAGATGGAGAGTAGAATGCAATGATATTCGGCGGAACCACAAAACTGCGCTGAGCAGAGACAGATGATACTGCAACGTAAAGCAGTAGGAACAGCAATGCTATGCTGTGGAGAGGGAACAGACTGCAATGATATGCAGTAGAAGCAGCACTGCTGTGCTGTGGAGAGGAAATACTGCAACGATATGCATGAGAAGCAGCAATGCTATGCTGTGGAGAGGGAACAGACTGCAACGATATGCAATAGAAGCAGCAATGCTATGCTGAGGAGAGGAGACAGACTGCAACGATATGCATGAGAAGCAGCAATGCTATGCTGTGGAGAGGGAACAGACTGCAACGATATGCAGTAGAAGCAGCAATGCTATGCTGAGGAGAGGAGACAGACAGCAGCGATAGGCGGTAGAAGTAGCAATGCTATGCTGTGTAGAGAAAGAATAGAGCCTGCAATGCAAAGCAGTGAAAACCACAAACAACACGGAGGAGAGTGAGAATAGAGGAGGCAGTGAAGCCATAGGAACAGCTGGGAAAGCAGCCACAAAATGCAGATACCACCACCGGAGTTATGCATGCTTACTAAAACACTGCGCAGCAAATGGAGAGAATACGCTGGCAAAGTTATGAAGAGGAAATCGTGATGTTGAAGCGGTGGAGAGGGAGCATAGACTGCAACGATATGCAGAGGAACCGCACTGCTGAGCGGAGCAGAGACAGATAGACGGCAACGTCATGCAGTCGACACAGCAATGCTATGCTGTGGAGAGGGAACAGACTGCAACAATATGCAGTAGAAGCAGCAATGCTATGCTGAGGAGAGAGAGGATAGAGACATAATGCTAGCCCTGAATTCACAGAGTTTGAGAGGCAACCACAAAATGGAGACACCACCACCAGAGATATGCATGTTTATCAAGGTTAAGGCTTCAGAGATCGCCGAGCAGCCAGTATGGAGTTAGAGTCTGGATGAATGTAGGAAGAATAAGTGGTAGATGACCATGCCCTATATGCTGAAGTGAAGCACATGA
This sequence comes from Synanceia verrucosa, assembly GCA_029721515.1. NCBI lineage: Eukaryota > Metazoa > Chordata > Actinopteri > Perciformes > Synanceiidae > Synanceia > Synanceia verrucosa. The sequence goes on along the minus strand of JAQQSB010001022.1, from coordinate 20,115 downwards.
GATGCCTTGTATGGCAGCTGAAGTGGCTGCTCCTTTACTGAAGGAGTGACCTGAAAGCTAATGAGGAGGGAAACATAGAACCATCCTAAAATGCTGCATGAACCAGTTCGTGCTGGTGCAAGCTGGTGCAAGCAATGATGGCGTTATGAGCTACCTTACCTTAGGAGTGCTTCAGGAGCACACGATAATGAGAGAATGGAGGTCAGATCGAAAAACAAATATCTTTAGCTAGATTAAATGTATTGAAGAGCAAGTGAATTCCCTAAACCTCAAACCCCGTACAAGCTAATAGAAAAGCGCTTATGAGGAGAGTATCAACATATGACGACACTAGCCCCCGAGAAGAACATGTATTGTCCTATGCAGAATGTAAAGAGTGATGAGGTGCCTGTTGTCGAGCGGTGAGGAGAGAGCTTGTAGCGATTCCCTTCAGTAACAACTTAACCGGTGGTTAGCGAACAGGCTGGGAAAAGAGGGATCAAAAGATCAAACGTTAAACTGATACCGGCAAGAGGCCCTGAATATACCGGGCTTAAATGAAGAACATCGACACAGTAGGTGACGAAGGCGCAAGTGTTTTAATTGGCATGGGCTTTAAATCGCAGAGCACAGCGATTCTTTTATGTAGCCAGAGATGAACCCAGATGTAGCATGCTGCTGTGTAGGAAAATCTTGTGAATTGCGGAGGAAGAATAAAACTCTAAAAACTCTGGAGGCCAGTGCTCAGTGAAACACTGGCCTTGAAGAGAATCCCCCCAAAACCCTGGGAAGGAGCCGCATGCGTGAAAACTGCTGGAATCGGAGCAGTGAATGATGTAATCATAGCGGCCTGAAAATGAACCAGAGCCCTTGAGAGATTATGCGCATGCAAAATTTAAGTGCCCCAGCAGGATGCATTTGCTGCTTTGTGATGGACGTAACTGAACAGGTGCTTTAATTTGCAAGTGAGGAGCCTGATTTATTATGCAGGGAACCAATAGTAGAAAATCATCCAGAAGTTGAGTGTCGATGAAGTCTGATGTTATTTAGGAGGATCCAGCAGAGGGCTTCTGCCACCATGTTAAAAGACATGGACTAGTCCAGCACTGACTCCCACTTGGCCTTGAAAAAGATGCATTTGTTCTGCACACAATAAAATTTTTGGCGCTCAGATGCCAGGGAGTAGATCAGCATCGTGACTGTTCTAGAGAAGAGATGCTGACATCTGAAGAGATGATCTCCCCCCAAAATAAAGTAAAGGCATACCTTACCTGATTTGGACAGAATCAATCTATAAAACAAAACACAGCAGACAAGGTTAAAACACTGCACAGCAAATGGAGAGGATAGACTGGCAAGGTTATGAAGAGGAAATCGTAAGTTTGAGGCAGTGGAGATGGAGAGTAGAATGCAATGATATTCGGCGGAACCACAAAACTGCGCGGAGCAGAGACAGATGATACTGCAACGTAAAGCAGTAGGAACAGCAATGCTATGCTGTGGAGAGGGAACAGACTGCAATGATATGCAGTAGAAGCAGCACTGCTGTGCTGTGGAGAGGAAATACTGCAACGATATGCATGAGAAGCAGCAATGCTATGCTGTGGAGAGGGAACAGACTGCAACGATATGCAATAGAAGCAGCAATGCTATGCTGAGGAGAGGAGACAGACTGCAACAATATGCATGAGAAGCAGCAATGCTATGCTGTGGAGAGGGAACAGACTGCAACGATATGCAGTAGAAGCAGCAATGCTATGCTGAGGAGAGGAGACAGACAGCAGCGATAGGCGGTAGAAGTAGCAATGCTATGCTGTGTAGAGAAAGAATAGAGCCTGCAATGCAAAGCAGTGAAAACCACAAACAACACGGAGGAGAGTGAGAATAGAGGAGGCAGTGAAGCCATAGGAACAGCTGGGAAAGCAGCCACAAAATGCAGATACCACCACCGGAGTTATGCATGCTTACTAAAACACTGCGCAGCAAATGGAGAGAATACGCTGGCAAAGTTATGAAGAGGAAATCGTGATGTTGAGCGGTGGAGAGGGAGCATAGACTGCAACGATATGCAGAGGAACCGCACTGCTGAGCGGAGCAGAGACAGATAGACGGCAACGTCATGCAGTCGACACAGCAATGCTATGCTGTGGAGAGGGAACAGACTGCAACAATATGCAGTAGAAACAGCAATGCTATGCTGAGGAGAGAGAGGATAGAGACATAATGCTAGCCCTGAATTCACAGAGTTTGAGAGGCAACCACAAAATGGAGACACCACCACCAGAGATATGCATGTTTATCAAGGTTAAGGCTTCAGAGATCGCCGAGCAGCCAGTATGGAGTTAGAGTCTGGATGAATGTAGGAAGAATAAGTGGTAGATGACCATGCCCTATATGCTGAAGTGAAGCACATGAGATGCCTTGTATGGCAGCTGAAGTGGCTGCTCCTTTACTGAAGGAGTGACCTGAAAGCTAATGAGGAGGGGAAACATAGAACCATCCTAAAATGCTGCATGAACCAGTTCGTGCTGGTGCAAGCTGGTGCAAGCAATGATGGCGTTATGAGCTACCTTACCTTAGGAGTGCTTCAGGAGCACACGATAATGAGAGAATGGAGGTCAGATCGAAAAACAAATATCTTTAGCTAGATTAAATGTATTGAAGAGCAAGTGAATTCCCTAAACCTCAAACCCCGTACAAGCTAATAGAAAAGCGCTTATGAGGAGAGTATCAACGTATGACGACACTAGCCCCCGAGAAGAACATGTATGGTCCTATGCAGAATGTAAAGAGTGAGGAGGTGCCTGTTGTCGAGCGGTGAGGAGAGCTTGTAGCGATTCCCTTCAGTAACAACTTAACCGGTGGTTAGCGAACAGGCTGGGAAAAGAGGGATCAAAAGATCAAGCGTTAAACTGATACCGGCAAGAGGCCCTGAATATACCGGGGCTTAAATGAAGAACATCGACACAGTAGGTGACGAAGGCGCAAGTGTTTTAATTGGCATGGGCTTTAAATCGCAGAGCACAGCGATTCTTTTATGTAGCCAGAGATGAACCCAGATGTAGCATGCTGCTGTGTAGGAAAATCTTGTGAATTGCGGAGGAAGAATAAAACTCTAAAAACTCTGGAGGCCAGTGCTCAGTGAAACACTGGCCTTGAAGAGAATCCCCCCAAAACCCTGGGAAAACTGCTGGAATCGGAGCAGTGAATGATGTAATCATAGCGGCCTGAAAATGAACCAGAGCCCTTGAGAGATTATGCGCATGCAAAATTTAAGTGCCCCAGCAGGATGCATTTGCTGCTTTGTGATGGGCGTAACTGAACAGGTGCTTTAATTTGCAAGTGAGGAGCCTGATTTATTATGCAGGGAACCAATAGTAGAAAATCATCCAGAAGTTGAGTGTCGATGAAGTCTGATGTTATTTAGGAGGATCCAGCAGAGGGCTTCTGCCACCATGTTAAAAGACATGGACTAGTCCAGCACTGACTCCCACTTGACGCCTTGAAAAAGATGCCACTGAGAGGGGTGGATGTAAATTTTTTTTTTTTTTTTTTAAAGCAACGATTATTTCACATTTGATTGCCGCCCCTTGACTGGCTAATTTAATCAGCTTGTTACACAACTCGGAAAGAAGAGGGGAATCAAACGGGCTGACTATGTAACCCTTGTTCAGTTCTTCCTTAAGAATGGGGAAACATGTTCTGTATTTTTGAGAGCTGCCTGCAGATTTTTGGACATAAGAATTAATGAGGTAATAATGGATGAAATGACCCCCACGCAGAACCCTGAGACAGATCAGTGAGCAGATGATTAGTAAGCACCGAGCCTTGATGGTTAGAAAATTCTGCAGCCAGAGCTTGGACGTTTATTGGAGGAACGGATGTCCTTTCATGATGTGTGAGAGCCGCGCCCGGTCCGCTTGCTGAGGATGGACCAGGCGGGCGAGGATCAACTGTGGTGGCGCGCAGATTTGGTGCGTATCCTTTCATGCGCTTCTGCTGCGGCTGTCTAATGCAGCAGGAGTTGTCAGAGGAAATCATGGAGCAGCAGGAAAGGCAGATGTGGACACTGGGACTTGTGCAGGCCCACATTCCTGCATGTGTACATGTGACTGCCTGAGACCCACCACTGATCATGAGGGGAATTTCAGAGTCCAGGATTGCACAGTTAGTCAAGTGTTTGACTGTTCATTGTAGAACACTGCTTTGCTGGTGAACACCTTGTAGTATTGATAAAATAAGTTCCTTCTGTACATGAGATTTAAATCACCGATAAGTGTCAAATACGGATCAAGCCAGCCCTTCTGTCGGTGCAGCTAATAATCATAATTTATCTCTGTTGAATATTATTGTCATTTTGTATATGTTTCCAGTGCCTTTATGTGTTTGCAGTACTTAAGAGGGCTGTCAACTTTATTTTGAAAATGCCTCTTTTATTTTGACATTCTGTTTGGTGTGCCGTGTGCTGGACAGTGAGCGGGACCACGAGCTACGATGTGCTGTAGCTAAGTGAAACAATGAAGTTAAAGACCGATTTAAGTGGTCATAAAGTATTTCAGTGTGCAAGAAACACAACATCTCTGAAGATCCCAGATGCAACTAGGAATTCCCCACTAGAGGGATCTCTGATTAACGTGGCGGTGGAGGAGGAGGGTGGAGGAACCCTACTGCACATGCGCAAACTGACAGATCGGTCGCGGGCGGAAGTCGGAAGTGTCGGTTGGCGGGAGCGTGAGTTTAAACCAGCGGACACTAAGAGACAGAAAACGGATCTAATAGCGAGAATTTTTTTGATTGGATTGTGTGTTAGGTGCGTGTGGATTGAGTGGGGAGTTGTGTGTGGGATATCGGCCGACGGCCGATAGGCCCGGTACGACGGTGTCCTAGCTCAGCTTCTGACCGATCTGCAGGTCCCTGGCCGCAAGAGAGAGGTGAACAAACAAACAAACAAACAATCAACGATACAAAAGATCGTCGTTCTAAAGGCTCGACCCTCGGAACTGGCAGTTGGCATAAACTGGTTTGTGACTGGATCAGGATGGCGACTCAGGTAGGCGATGAGGAGGAAGGTAATGGAGTTAATGGAGAAAGGGTGGATAGTCTGTCTGTTCTGCTGGAGTTTCAGGACACTGTACTCCCAGAAACAGTTAAAATAGGATATATGTGCTTTCCAGTCAGGCCCTATATCCCTCCCCCACTACGCTGTTATAAGTGTCAGAGGTATGGGCATATAGCAGCAGCCTGCAGAGGCAAGCAGAGGTGTCCCAAATGTGGAGGGAGCACAGGATAGAGGAGTGCAAAACTGAGGGTCAGGAGAAATGCTGTAACTGTGGTGGACAACACAGGGTGACATACAGTCAGTGTGAGGTCAGGAAGAGGGCAGTGGAAATAGAGCAGGTGAAAGCAACAAACAACATCAGTTATGCAGAGGCAGTGAAGAGGGTAGATGGTCAAAGGGGAAAGAATGTAACAGGAAAAAATTAATCAGGTCCAAAGAGCGGAGGAAGAGCAAGCGGAGGAAGCTAACACAGCATTGGCAGTAGATAAACTGATTCTCTTCATGGCCTACGTTATTAACTGTACTGATCAAGTCAAACACAAAACGTAAAAGATCAAGATAATTGTGAGGGGAGCAGAGAAGTTTTTGGGGATAAAAAATGAGGCAGATGGGAGAGTGGGGAGCTCAGGTGAAAAAGGACCCTGATTATTTTACAGTGGAACGCTAGAAGCCTGATAGCAAATGGTCAAGAATTTAAAGGATTCATTAAGGGAAAAAAAGAAACCAGATATCATATGTATTCAAGAAACCTGGCTCAAACCATCACTAGACTTTGTAATAAAAGGCTATGATAGCGTCCGCAGAGATAGAGGGGAGGGCAGTGGAGGAGGGTGTGCAACATTTGTCAAACAAGGGATACAGTACAGAGTGATGGGAAAAGGATCAGAGCTCGAATATGTAATAATCGAAGTCTGGACAAAAGAAGGAAACGTTAGAATTGTTAACTTTTACAATCCATGCAGTAGATTGACAACTGATACAATGAATGAATTGACAGCACAAATACAAGGGAAAGTAGTATGGTGTGGGGACTTTAATGCTCACAGTACACTGTGGGGCAGTGGGACTGATAACAATGGTGTGGTAATAGAAGAGATAATTGAGAGTAAAAACCTAGTGTGTTTGAATGATGGGAGTGGAACTAGAGTTAATATCAGAATGGGGACAGAATCTGCAATAGATCTGACACTGGTCTCACACTCAATGGCAGGTATTTGTTCATGGGGGGTAAACAGAGAGACAACTGTGGGCAGTGATCACTATCCCATCATCACAGCACTAGGAGTAACGGTAGAGGAGTATGATTCTAGGGAGAGCAGAGGTGGGCTTTTAGCAGTGCTGACTGGAAGAAATTTGGGATCATATGTGACAGAGAAATGAAGAAAATCAATATAAATGATGATGTTAATAATTTTAACCTTGCTCTGTCTAAGGCACTTCTAGAGGCAGCAAAGGAGGCCATTCAGAAGAGGGGAGGTAGGAACAAAAAGAAGACTGTTCCATGGTGGACAAAGGGGTGTGATGGAGTGATTAGGGCAAGAAATAAAGCATTCAAAGTCTTGAGACAGAACCTCAGTGGTCAGAACCTTATTGATTATCAGAGAGCACAAGCAAAAGTTAGGAGGGTTATAAAAAATGCAAAGAGGGAATATTGAAGGACATTCTGTAACTCTGTCGGAAGGGAGACAGAAATAGGCAAAGTGTGGAGAATGATAAAAAGAATGAACGGGATTAAAGGAGACTGGGGATATCCAGTGTTGGTAGAGGGTGAGGTAACAGCAGTGAAGGACGAAGAAAAAGCTGAGATGCTGGCAAAGACTTTTGTTAAAATTCACAGTTCAGCAAACATCAGTGAAAAAGGGAAAGAAGGGCGTGTAACCACAAGAGCAGAGAATATAGAGCTGTTACAGGATGATGAGGACACAGATGACCCACTAAACCAACCATTTACAAAGGCAGAACTGAACCGTGCACTAAAGAAAACTAAAACGACAGCACCAGGAAAGGACCAGATTTGCTACATAATGTTAAAACATCTCAGTGAATCAGCCAAGGACATTTTATTAGAATTATATAACAAAGTTTGGGAAGAGGGAGAATTACCACAGAGCTGGAAGGAAGTCATTGTAGTCCCAATCGCAAACCAGGAAAAGACAGTACAAACCCAGGGAATTATCGGCCAATTGCATTATCATCTAATATCTGTAAAATAATGGAGAAAATGATAAATGACAGGTTAACATATTATACAGAGAGTAAAGGCTATATATCTAAATATCAGAGTGGCTTTAGGAGAGGGAGAAACACCATGGATCCTGCTGTTTGTCTAGAGCATGAGGTCAGAAAAGCACAGGTAAACTGAGAAAGTGTGGTAGCTGTGTTTTTGATGTAGAGAAGGCCTATGATATGATGTGGGGGGAGGGACTATTAATCAAACTCAGAAAAATAGGTATTAATGGTCAAATGTATAGATGGATTAGAGATTTTTTAACAGGCAGATTCATTCAGGTGAGAGTAGGGAAGAATTACTCTGGGAAATTTGCCATAGAAAATGGAACACCGCAAGGGAGCATAATCAGTCCATTATTGTTCAGCCTTATGATAAATGATGTATTTACAGGTATAGAAAATGAGATGGGGGTGTCACTGTTTGCTGATGATGGGGCAATCTGGAAGAGGGGAAGTAATCTGGAATTCATTATGGAGAAAGTTCAGGGTGCTATCACTAAAATAGAGGAGTGGTCATATAAGTGGGGTTTTAAATTCTCAGTCGATAAGACAAAGACAATGTTTTTCACAAGGAAAAGAATTAGCAGCACGATGAAATTAAAACTGTATAATCAGGAACTGGAGAGAGTGAAACACTATAAATACTTGGGGATTTGGTTTGATGAAAGAATCACATGGGCTGTACATATTCAGAAGGTGGAGGATAAATGTAAGAAAGTATTGAATGTGATGAGGTGTTTGGTGGGGAGTGAATGGGGGGCAGACAGAAGTGCACTAAAAGCCATATACTGTGGGCTGATCAGATCAGTGATGGACTATGGGAGTGTGGTGTATGGATCTGCAGCAGGCACATCTCTGAAAAGACTGGACAACATTCAATATCAGGCACTGAGGATATGCACAGGAGCACTGAAAACAACTCCAACAGCAGCACTACAGGTGGAGATGGGGGAGATGCCATTAGATATGAGGAGGCTACAACTTTCAACAGTTTATTGGGTTAATTTGCAGGGGCACAGTCAAGAGCATCCAACACACCTCACTTTAAAACCATGTTGGGAAAAGGAGAAAAGGGACAACAAAAGCTTTGGCTGGTTGAGCACACAGAAAGCAACAGAACTGGGAATAGCGCAACTAAACATCAGTCCTACAGTACCATTACCAGTTATACCACCCTGGATACTTCCAAATGCCACAGTTGATCTCACATTATTAGAAAAGAAAAACAAGAATAGAGGACTCATTTATAACCCGCAGGTAGTACAGACATATATTGAGGACTTTTCCAGCTACGTCCAGATTTATACAGATGCCTCAAAGAGCTCAGATAAGGCAGGAGCAGCTTTTATTGTCCCAGAGTTTAATGTCACAGTGGGGAGGCGGATCAGTGGAGAAGTGTCAGTTTATACTGGAGAAATGATCGCAATACTGTTGGCAGTACAGTGGGTTGAAGAGACAAGACCACTAAGAACAGTGATATGCTCTGATTCCAGCTCAGCATTAATCACTTTACAGGACAGCCAGTCACACAGCAGACCAGACACACTGAGTGAAGTGCAGCAAACCCTATACAGAATTCAGATGATGGGGCTGACAGTGATGTTTGTGTGGGTACCAGCACACATTGGGCTCAGAGGAAATGAGATGGCGGATAAGGCAGCAAAGGAGGCAGCAGGAAAGACATCCATCGATTTGACAGTTAATGTCAGTAAATCTGAAACTAAGAGCATCATCAAACAAAGACTGAGGAAAGATGGCAAAAACAATGGGAGGAAGAAAGGACGGGACGATGGTTTTACAGAATACAAAGGAAAGTGGGAGAAATGAGAAAAGCAGGAAGGAACAGAAGAGAAGAAACAATAATATCAAGGCTCAGGTTTGGACATACTGCAGTGAACAGTACATTATTCATAATTAGAAAACATCAGACAGGGAATTGTGACTACTGTGACCAAGAAGAGACAATAGGGCACATAATACTTAAGTGTCAGAAGTATGAGAGAGAAAGGCAAAGTTTAATTATACATCTCAGGAACATTAAAATACCACTGGATATCAGAGTCATTCTACAACAGAGCTCAGGGCACAAGAGTTACACATTTATATTCCAGTTCCTTAAAGCAACGAGGCTGCTTGATAGAATATGATTTTATTTTATGAATTTTTTTTTTTTTTTTTTTTTGAAGGGGTATTAGTAGTCATCCTGATTCACACTCCTTACCAGTTGGTGGCGGTAATGCACCAATACGTTGTTTGCCAACCGCCAATAAAACGCCACAAGAAGAAGAAGAAGAGGAGGGTGGAGAGCCGGAGTGGTAGACGCCGCTGCTGCTACGCCACAGCAGCGGCAGCAACAGCAGCAGAACCGGAAGCAGAAGCAGTAGTGGCCGGGAGACAGTGACTGGAGAGCCGCACAGAACCGCTGGAATCGCTGAGGCTTGCCATCTCATGAAGCTGAGACGGCTGGAGCCCAGGGGCTGTGAAGAAACTCTCAAAAGATATTGTAGCAGAGACTGAACTGAGATGAGGCGAGGCCAGTGCTCCTGCGCTGGGGTGAGGGAGACTATGCTTCCTCCAGAATGAACTCGCTGCTTGGATTAAAACCCTCGAGAGGATCATCCAGTCACGATCCACGTGGTCGGGCAGGTGAGGAGGAGCAGGATGCAGCAGAAAAGAGGAAAAGCGTATGTCATGCAGGTATGAGCAGAACACCAGTTTCAGCTGAATGACAGCAAGAAGACAGTGGAGAGAGAGAACGCTTTTAAATTTGACAGCTAATGGCTGATTGGTGGAAGAGAAAGGAGGGTAGTAGATTGTGATTGAATGCTTCAGTGACGAGGGCGGAGTGAGAGGATAGTGGGAGAACTGGGAAGAGGCTTGAATGTGAGCTTAGAGAGGTAGTCTTCCTGTCTGAACTTTCGCTTAGCTCCATTTGTCTCCTCTTGTTTGCAGCCACTTCACTTCCTGTCCTCCAGGTAATTGTCTGCCCTGCCCCTGATTGTTTCCAGCTGTGTCCCCTAACTTTGCGTATAAATAGTCCTCGTCTTCCCCTGTTCTGTGCCAGTTCGTCTTCTTCCATGTGCCAAGTCAGCTGGTCATTCCATGTCAGTGTACATATATCTAAATCAAGTCAAGTGTGTCTGTTACTGAGTTTTCTGTGAGCGTTTACTTTGTAAGCACTGCACTCTGCTTACCCGTTTGTTTGTGGTCAGTGTAGTCAGCTTTAGTTTGCTCCGTTGGTTATTTTTGCCCTTACCTTTGTGAGCACCTTTAGTTTATCACCTTTAGTTGAGTTATTCACCATTTTCCTCTGAATTCTTTGTTCATTTAATAGTCAGGTCAGCCTCAGAAAGAGAGAGAGTTCTGTTTCAGCTTAGTTAATCATATTCTTTCCTTCTTTGTGAAGTGCTTTGATTTGTTACTTTCATAGTCATTGTCGAGGTGTTTTTATTTGCTAAAATAAATCTTTTATTTTTGAAACCTTTGTGTGTTTCGGTCATGTACTAGTTTCAGTCTGAGTTTTAACAATGTGCAACTTACATTTGGCTGTCCTCATTAAGATTTTAATCAATTAAAAAGAATAAAAAGTGTCAACTATCCCTTCTTTGAAAGCTACCAGTTTTTATGATGTGAAAGTTGAAATGACATTATTTACCTTATAAATAAAATTAACATTAACACTCCTTGGAAATCTTGTTAGAGATGCAGTGCAGAGTGTGTCAGTTCACTATGACATCACTGTGGGTGCATGAGGACATTTCTGCACTGTGAGGACATCCTCACCACTCATAACATTAAAACTTGCTTTTATCTTTACTTTAAACCTCTCCAGAGGAAGTGATCTGACTCTTACTCTTATTCAACTCTTATTGATATGAAGTGATGACAAATTTTATTGGTATTTATTATTGGTATTTTATTAATGGTCAAAATCAATTGATGTTTAGGTTTAGGTTTCCAGTCAAGCATGTTTTTGGAATGTGGGAAGAAACCGGAGCACCACGTTAGCACAGGGAGAACACACAAACTCCACACAGAGAGGACACAGCATCACACCAAATCCTCACCACCCTGCTGCCTGCACTTTTAAAAAGGATGGTTTTAGTACATCACGACACTAAAACATCTTTTTTAAGAGTGTGCATTCATCTTTACAAAGAATCACCACAGATTCTTTGTCAAGATGACGGGAGGGAAAGAAAGAAAGAAAGAAAGAAAGGAAGGAAGGGTTGGGTACTTGGGAAGCTAGTCCTCCTGTGGTTCTCTGCAGAAACATGAGGTGAAGGGCTTCCTCAGGGTCTTGGCCATGGCAGAGAACATCCTGATGATGGCTGGACTCCATCTGGATTCATTCCTCGGGTGGTCGACTTCACTGTTGTTGTCACTTTTGTGGTCACTGGGGGTCACTTGTGTGTTTCTTCTTATTTAGAGACATCTTCCCAGAAAGCTGCTGAATTTTCTTGCAAACTGCCCCTTTGATTCTCTGACAACCACCTCCTTGTTCACCTTGCCTTCAACACTGGAAGGCTGCAGCTCTGAGGGTCCAACCTCCTCAACCTCTGTGGTCTGGTTGTCTGGTTCCTTTGAGTGGATATCCTCAACTATCGTCTCCTCTGGATGGAAATCCTCAACCGTTGGTTGGTTCATCTAATGAAATCTGACAGGCAGAGAAAACATTCAGGTTTTAAACATGAACAACAAAAACATGTTAGGATGTATGTTAGGACTGTCTAAAATGATTTGATTACTGTTTTATCTTTAGTTTGTGTTCAGTGAAACAATTAGTTTATGAATTCTATCATAAGTATATTCACAGTTTACTGTTGCACACATTATTACATTTTATATACTGCATTAATTAATTATCTATAAACATCACAGAGATACATGGAATCAAACCAGTTATTAACCACTAACAAATAATGTGCTTTTATGCCCCCTCTTTATGGATTTAAGCATTTTAAGTGTCATCAGTGTCGTATCAAGTGTTGTTTATGTAACTTTTATGTAAGCGTTAAGTGTCTGAGTACTATAGAAATAAAATCGAATCTAAAATAAAATTATTTATTATTAACAATCTAAATATTGTTTTTATATGCTGTCATATATGGGCATTATAATCATCAGTTAAATTTTATAATAGTCATTGAAATAATCTTTCTTGATGTATTGCAGTCCAGTTAGTGAGAGTTATATATATATATATATATATATATATATATATATATATATATATATATATATATAGGCTAATACTATTAATGCTTTTATGTTCTGCAAACAATTTCTTTAACAAATATTATTTTAATTTATTAAAATTATTTTAATGCATACATTAAGTATATATAATGTTATAATGTGTGCATTATGGCATTACTAATAATTTGTAAACATTAATTATCATTTTGGTGTTTGTCAGCAGTAACATAACTATTCAATCATTTTAATTAACCATCAACTATTGTTAAAGTTTTTTCTAGTTGCTAACACACTAAAATGACATGGATAGCACAAATATTTAACCTGACACACAGGGAGCAAAACCTCATCTCAAATCTCCAAAACTTGAAACATATTCTGCTTTACACACATTTTGCAATTCAAAATGGCACTTTTGAAGTGTACTGAACGCATGATTCTCTGCATAAGACACAACAATCTGACATAAAGTAACATGTTCGCAATTTCAAAATCCTCAACCTTTGTCTCCTCTGGGTGGAAATCCTCCACTGTCGTCTCCTCTGGGTGGAAATCCTCAACCGTTGTTCCACACTCTGGTTCCTTTAAGTTGAGCTCCTTCACCACAGTGTTGTTTTGAGTGGAGGTTTGCCGTGAGCAGGGCGGCAAGGTGGTGTAGTGGTTAGCACTGTCGCCTGCAAGAAGGTACCAGGTTCAAATCCGGGCCCGGCGCCTTTCTGTGTGGAGTTTGCATGTTCTCCCGTGTCTGCGTGGGTTCTCTCCGGGTACTCGGCTTCCTCCCACCATCCAAAAACATGCATGGGGATTAGGTTAATTAGCTAATTTAAATTGACCGTAGGTGTGAATGTGAGTGTGAATGGTTGTCTGTTTCTATGTGCCCTGCGATGAGGTGGCGACTTGTCCAGGGTGTACCCTGCCTTCCGCCCTAAGACAGCTGGGATAGGCTCCAGCCCCAGCGACCCTATGAGGATAAGCGGTAGATAATAGATGGATGGATGGTTTGCCGTGAACGGCTGTCCAGGAATGTTTCATGAGGGGCTTAAGGTGGAACATCTTTGAAAATCTGCTCAGTAAGCTGCCAACAACACAAACCATGATGTTGGTTGGAGGCTCCTCTGATAGTTCGGAAGAGGTTGGCGCCTTAATAAAGCCAACATGTCGTTGACCATGTAGGCCACTTTCTCTGCAATCAGCTGCAGCAGTTGTTCACAGTCATCAGGTGTCTCATGCAGGACTGTCTCAAAATAATGAGAAATTTTCTTTCCAAGACAGGCCTGGATATCCTCCACTGTCACCATCTGATTGATTAGCCTCCTGTTTGCAGATTCAATGTGGCTCCTTTACAAAGAAAAACAGTCATAGTTTAGTCAACTGATCAGCTCCAGGCAGTGACATTTAAGCAGTAGGAAGGTAATATTGATCAGTGCCCCAACACAAACACACACATAAATATTATGCTATATAACCACAATAGTAATGTTTGAGAAGACAATGTAAGTGAATATCATGGGTAGTGGAAGTTTTGCCTTACATTGTGACAGAAGTGTTTGCAGGGTTGCTGGTTATCTCATTGTAAAGCTCATCCAATGTCCTGTTGTATATCTGTGGTATCACAACATACATGACCTGGCTGTAGACCATCTCTGCAAGATCATGACAGGTGGCGGACAACAGTTCAGCCATGTCATCGTGTATTACTCCAATTCCTAGCAAGTCCCATTGCCTGGAAGAACAATTCAAGCAAACAAAGACAAGATAAGATAAGACAAGATAAGTTAAGTTAGCACCAGTGAGTCTAGTGTGAGGAGCTGTGTTGATATATGCAGTCAGAGAGAGAGAGACCAGTGTTTAACCGCTTCACTGATGACTGTTAAACTGTGACTTACTCGTTTGTTATCTTCCTTAAATATGAATCGAATATATAGTCCACAGACTCTGATGTGAGCAGAGGCATAGCCAAATCACTGCAACTCATCTCTCCAGGTTCATCTAATGAAATCTGACAGGAAGGAAAAACATTCAGGTTTTAGACATGAACAACAAAAACATGTTAGGATGTATGTTAGGACTGTCTAAAATGATTTTATTACTGTTTTATCTTCAGTTTGTGCTCAATGAAACAATTAGTTTATGAATTCTATCATAAGTATATTCACAGTTTACTGTTGCACACATTATTACATTTTATATACTGCATTAATTAATTATCTATAAACATCACAGAGATACATGGCCTCAATCCAGTGATTAACCACTAACAAATAATGTGCTTTTTATGCCCCCTCTTTATGGATTTAAGCATTTTAAATGTCATCAGTGTCGTATCAAGTGTTGTTTATGTAACTTTTATGTAAGCGTTAAGTGTCTGAGTACTATAGAAATAAAATCTAATCTAAAATAAAATTATTTATTATTAACAATCTAAATATTGTTTTTATGCTGTAGTATATGGGCATTATAATCATCAGTTAAATTTTATAATAGTCATTGAAATAATCTTTCTTGATGTATTGCAGTCCAGTTAGTGGGAGTTATATATATATATATATATATATATATATATATATATATATATATATATATATATATAGGCTAATGCTATGCTATTAATGCTTTTATGTTTTGCAAACAATTTCTTTAACAAATATTATTTTAAGCATGAACAAATGCATACATTAAGTATATATAATGTTATAATGTGTGCATTATGGCATTACTATTAGTAATTAGTAAACATTAATTATCATTTTGGTGTTTGTCAGCAGTAACATAACTATTCAATCATTTTCGTTAACCATCAACCATTGTTAAAGTTTTTTCCAGTTTCTAACACACTAAAATGACATGGACAGCACAAATATTTAACCTGACACACAGGGAGCAAAACCTCATCTCAAATCTCCAAAACTTGAAACATATTCTGCTTTACACACATTTTGCAATTCAAAATGGCACTTTTGAAGTGTACTGAACGCATGTTCTCTGCATAAGACACAACAATCTGACATAAAGTCACATGTTACGCAATTTCAAAATCCTCAACCTTTGTCTCCTCTGGGTGGAAATCCTCCACTGTCGTCTCCTCTGGGTGGAAATCCTCAACCGTTGTTTCACACTCTGGTTCCTTTAAGTTGAGCTCCTTCACCACAGTGTTGTTTTAGTGGAGGTTTGCCGTGAGCGGCTGTCCAGGAATGTTTCATGAGGGGACTCAAGGTGGAACATCTGTGAAAATCTGCTCAGTAATCTGGCAACATGATAAACCATGATGTTGGTTGGAGTCTCCTCTGATAGTTCGGAAGAGGTTGAGCCCTGATGAAAGCCAACGTGTCGTTGACCGTGTCGGCCACGTCCTCTGCAATCAGCTGCAGCAGTTGTTCAGAGTCATCAGATGTCTCATGCAGGAGTGTCTCAAAATACTGAGAAATTGTCTTTCCAAGACAGGCCTGGATATCCTCCACTGTCACCATCTGATTGATTAGCCTCCTGTTTGCAGATTCAATGTGGCTCCTTTACAAAGAAAAACAGTCATAGTTTAGTCAACTGATCAGCTCCAGGCAGTGACATTTAAGCAGTAGGAAGGTAATATTGATCAGTGCCCCAACACAAACACACACATAGATATTATGCTATATAACCACAATAGTAATGTTTGAGAAGACAATGTAAGTGAATATCATGGGTAGTGGAAGTTTTTGCCTTACATTGTGACAGAAGTGTTTGCAGGGTTGCTGGTTATTTCATCATAAATCTCCACAAATGTCCTGTTGTATATCTGTGGTACCACAACATCCATGACCTGGCTGTCGACCATCTCTGCAAGATCATTACACATGTCGGGACAACAGTTCGGTCATGTCATCGTGCATTACTCCAATTCCTAGCAAGTCCCATTGCCTGGAAGAACAATTCAAGCAAACAAAGACAAGATAAGATAAGACAAGATAAGTTAAGTTAGCACCAGTGAGTCTATTGTGAGGAGCTGTGTTGATATATGCAGTCAGAGAGAGAGAGACCAGTGTTTAACCGCTTCACTGATGACTGTTAAACTGTGACTTACTCGTTTGTTATCTTCCTTAAATATGAATCGAATATATCGTCCACAGACTCTGATGTGAGCAGAGGCACATCAAATCACTGCAAATCATCTCTCCAGGTTCATCTAATGAAATCTGACAGGAAGGAAAAACATTCAGGTTTTAGACATGAACAACAAAAACATGTAAGGATGTATGTTAGGACTGTCTAAAATGATGTTATTACTGTTTTATCTTCAGTTTGTGCTCAATGAAACAATTAGTTTATGAATTCTATCATAAGTATATTCACAGTTTACTGTTGCACACATTATTACATTTTATATACTGCATTAATTAATTATCTATAAACATCACAGAGATACATGGCCTCAAACCAGTTATTAACCTCTAACAAATAATGTGCTTTTTATGCCCCCTCTTTATGGATTTAAGCATTTTAAATGTCATCAGTGTCGTATCAAGTGTTGTTTATGTAACTTTTATGTAAGCGTTAAGTGTCTGAGTACTATAGAAATAAAATCTAATCTAAAATAAAATTATTTATTATTAACAATCTAAATATTGTTTTTATGCTGTAGTATATGGGCATTATAATCATCAGTTAAATTTTATAATAGTCATTGAAATAATCTTTCTTGATGTATTGCAGTCCAGTTAGTGGGAGTTATATATATATAGGCTAATGCTATGCTGATAATGCTTTTATGTTTTGCAAACAATTTCTTTAACAAATATTATTTTAAGCATGAACAAATGCATACATTAAAGTATATATAATGTTATAATGTGTGCATTATGGCATTACTAATAATTAGTAAACATTAATTATCATTTAGGTGTTTGTCAGCAGTAACATAACTATTCAATCATTTCGTTAACCATCAACCATTGTTAAAGTTTTTTCCAGTTGCTAACACACTAAAATGACATGGACAGCACAAATATTTAACCTGACACACAGGAGCAAAACCTCATCTCAAATCTCCAAAACTTGAAACATATTCTGCTTTACACACATTTTGCAATTCAAAATGGCACTTTTGAAGTGTACTGAGCATGATTCTCTGCATAAGACACAACAATCTGACATAAAGTCACATGTTCGCAATTTCAAAATCCTCAACCTTTGTCTCCTCTGGGTGGAAATCCTCCACTGTCGTCTCCTCTGGGTGGAAATCCTCCACTGTCGTCTCCTCTGGGTGGAAATCCTCAACCGTTGTTTCACACTCTGGTTCCTTTAAGTTGAGCTCCTTCACCACAGTGTTGTTTTTTTGAGTGGAGGTTTGCCGTGAACGGCTGTCCAGGAATGTTTCATGAGGGGACTCAAGGTGGAACATCTGTGAAAATCTGCTCAGTAAGCTGGCAACATGATAAACCATGATGTTGGTTGGAGTCTCCTCTGATAGTTCGGAAGAGGTTGAGCCCCTGATGAAAGCCAACATGTCGTTGACCATGTTGGCCACTTTCTCTGCAATCAGCTGCAGCAGTTGTTCCAGAGTCATCAGATGTCTCATGCAGGAGTGTCTCAAAATACTGAGAAATTTTCTTTCCAAGACAGGCCTGGATATCCTCCACTGTCACCATGTGATTGATTAGCCTCCTGTTTGCAGATTCAATGTGGCTCCTTTACAAAGAAAAACAGTCATAGTTTAGTCAACTGATCAGCTCCAGGCAGTGACATTTAAGCAGTAGGAAGGTAATATTGATCAGTGCCGCAACACAAACACACACACAGAGATATTATACTGTATAACCACAATAGTAATGTTTGAGAAGACAATGTAAGTGAATATCATGGGTAGTGGAAGTTTTGCCTTACATTGTGACAGAAGTGTTTGCAGGGTTGCTGGCTATCTCATCGTAAATCTCCTCAAATGTCCTGTTGTATATCTGTGGTACCACAACATCCATGACCTCCTTGTAGACCATCTCGACAAGATCATGACACGTGTCGGACAACAGTTCAGTCGTGTCAAAGTCCATTTCTCCAGTTCCTAACAAGTCCCATTGCCTGGAAGAACAATTCCAAGCAAACAAAGACAAGATAAGATAAGATGAGATAAGACAAGATAAGTTAAGTTAGCACCAGTGAGTCTAGTGTGAGGAGCTGTGTTGATATATGCAGTCAGAGAGAGAGACCAGTGTTTAACCGCTTCACTGATGACTGTTAAACTGTGACTTACTCCTTTGTTATCTTCCTTAAATATGAATCGAATATGTCGTTCACAGACTCTGATGTGAGCAGAGGCATAGCCAAATCACTGCAACTCATCTCTCCAGGTTCATCTAATGAAATCTGACAGGAAGGAAAAACATTCAGGTTTTAGACATGAACAACAAAAACATGTTAGGATGTATGTTAGGACTGTCTAAAATGATGTTATTACTGTTTTATCTTCAGTTTGTGTTCAATGAAACAATTAGTTTATGAATTCTATCATAAGTATATTCACAGTTTACTGTTGCACACATTATTACATTTTATATACTGCATTAATTAATTATCTATAAACATCACAGAGATACATGGCCTCAATCCAGTTATTAACCACTAACAAATGGCTCAATAAGTAGTCTAATCGTAGGCTACCGCGGTGACTGCTATTGGAGAAGGTAAGGCAAAGCGGGCCTCCACTGATTAGGTGATTTAGGCATATTTATCTGTATTCTCCAAGCGTTAAGCGTGACATATTTGTAAAAGTGTTTATACTTTAGCAAAGGATGAGAAATATTTCATCATTCACAGTTTAAGATGAAAACACGATAGTAAACACCACCAGTAACCGTGCGGCCACGGCGCTTTTTGCCGTTAGCTTGTGGCTACATATTAAATCCCTGATCATAACGTGGCGGGGGGGGGATGATGAGTTGGTGGCGCTGGGATGAGGTTGGCCCCAACTGCACTGAACCAAGTTTGAACTATGTTGCTATTATGGCAAAGCATACTACAGATGTGTAGCTGGTTCGACAGAAATCTGTAATATGAATGAAGTGTGTGCCATCTGGTGCAAAAGTTTGATTGTGGTGTTTAAGTGCTTAATTTTGCAGGATATATGAGGTATTTTTCCGTATAGGTGTGTGGTTTGGTGAGTATTTTGATAAAACCAGCCTAGTGTTTAAGCAATTGGAAAGAACTGTAAATGATGATTATCCTTATTGATTGTTCCTGGTAACTCTTGTGTGTCTTACCTTGTCACTCATCTTGATGGTTTCTCTAAACTCAATGTGGTAGTTTGTGTCTTCACTCATTGAATGTCTGAGTAGTTTTGATCTTTGATCTCTGCTGCTCATCCAGTGCCTCACAGTAGCACACACTGATGGAACACTGATGACACGCACGTACACACGCCCACACACACACACACATGCGCACACATATTGCCATGGCAACAGCAATGTGCTATGTGCCCACTGAAGTTTGTTCTATCAATGACAAAAAACATAGAAGAGGGTAGTTTACTCAAATACACTTTTTAATGATCAGATTTATTTTTAATGTCCTATATTGTAAAAAGTGAGATTTCATCACATGATGTCATTGAAGCCCAAAATATGTTAAACTAAAAGTAACCAGTTTTAGTGTTTCCTGGTTCGTTTGTAGTTGCAGTCTAC
>JAQQSB010001021.1:0-35033 GCA_029721515.1 Synanceia verrucosa | reverse complement strand
AAAAAAAATATAAAAAAAAAGGGAGGGGAAAAAATTTGTTTAATGTTCAAATAAATGAACAAATAAACAGTAAGGTGCAGTGAAATAAAATGAACAGTAGGATTGATACAGGTGTGACTATAACAGTTCAAATAAATAAACAAATAAACAGTGAAAAAAAATGAACGTAGGATGTAAACAGGTTGACATAAAGTTCAAATAAATAAACAAATAAACAAGGTGAAAATAAAATGAACAGTAGGATTGATACAGGTGTATAAAAATTTTAAATAAATAAACAAATAAACAGTGAAATAAAATGAACATAGGTTTGGGATACAGGTGTGACTATAATAGTTCAAATAAATAAACAAATAAAAGTGAAATAAAATGAACAGTAGGATTGATACAGGTTGACTATAAAGTTCAAAAAAATAAAAAATAAACAGAAGGTGCGTGAAATAAAATGAACATAGGATATGAACAGGTGAGTATAATATTCAAATAAATAAACAAATAAACAGTGAAATAAAATAACAGTGGTTTATGATACAGGTGTACTTAGTTAAAATAAATAAACAAAAAAAGAAGGGGGGGAAATAAAATGAACAGTAGGATAGATCAGGTGTGACTACTTTATTAACAAATATATACATAACAAAACTGTTTAACTAGGGGGTAAGAAATACAAAAAAACTTATATATAATCATATTAAGAGAAGTATATAAAAACATATACACATATGTATACACTTACTGTTGGAGCTATTTGTTATTTTGTGATATTCAATAGTTAAATATTTAGTTATTTTTTTGGGGGTTTTTAAGTGTGTACACCTTTAGTTTCATTATAGAATTAGTATAATTATTTTAGTTCATTTGAGTGATTAATGCCTTTTTATTTTGAAAGTACTGCAGCCAGGTGTGCACTGGGTGAATCTATATGTAGGGAGTAGGCAGGGACGTGGTGAGCTGGGCACCGGGAAGGCTATGGTTTTTAACCAGGCAAGAGAGGCAGCAGAGGCCATTGTTCTTTGTTGTTTGCTTAAAAATGGGAAATAAACCGTGTAAAGAAAATCTGACTTTGCTCTGGACAATGGCTTTTCCTTTCACCTGCGTAAATTAATCCCCTGGGTGCCTTAGTGGTCCTTTGATTTATTTGATTTCGTTTTATTTCTTTATTCCTTGACTTTGATTATTTATTTTGATTAAAGACAAGTAGCCACTACATAAAGTAAAAAACAATCTTAAAAGTTAACGTTCCTGTGGGATGGACTTTCTGGAAGCTGGGAGCGCTCATGTTCGAGGATTGATGGACAAAAAGACGTGGCGTTTGGAGAGTGTGTGTTTGCCATCGCAAAACTTTACCCAACAGCATCGGTATGTGAAACCTATTTGCTTGAAGGCTGTAAAGCAAAACGGCTTTAACTATTGGAGTGTTTTGAGTTATTGTTTCACTGGATGAATATTGGGAAGTTTGACGATACGTGATGGATTTCGTACGCGCTAGGGTTGCACATTACGCCTCCGGCCAGCCACACTTTATTTCATTCATAAAATATCTGGATGCGGAGCTCGTGTCTTTTTGTAACGAGCGCGTTTCTCCCTGCATTCCCCTAATTAAGCTGTTGCAAATAAAGAATGGGAATTAAAGGATACTGGAAAAGTGCTTAATATAAAAGGAAACATGTCTGAAGTTGCATCAGGGGTTGTGAAGAGTGACATTATGTCCGCGCTTTCCAAGCGGAATATCAAAGTTTTACATCAAAGCGGTTTGGCATTTTATGTCACTACGTGCCAAGAAAAAGAGGTCATTGGCTAAATGCAAACAAGCAAAAGAGTGAACGATGGAACAAATGGCTGTTTTGGATGGAATCCGCTGGACAATGTAAACTCCAGTGCAGCTCCGGAGCTGAATAAGATTTGTCAAGTGTTACGAGGACGCAAATGGACATGAAGCCATCTTAAATTATCAATTTGCTGTGAAGATGGAAGTCTGAACTGCAAAATACATATTTTCAAGCAAAAAGGATCATGTTTTCTGATTTCATTGTAAAATGTAAAGAGTTGGTTATCTGATGCTGGCTCACCTAGCATATGTGCAATCAAATGACAAATGATAAGGGAAAATCCTGATCATCTAAGTGTGGTTTCTTAATGAGGATTAATCCTGAAGACAGTGCTTCAAATATTTTCCGGATGTCAAAAGTTGAGTATGATTCCAGAGCACATTCACAGTTATCCAAAGCCTCATCCATACTTTATCTGCAAGAATGTGAAAGCAGAAGCTGATAAGGCAGCACTAATGGAGCGCATTTTGGTCTGCATTAAAAGGAAACACTTGTGGGGAAGCCAAAGAGGAGGAACCTCAGAAAGCGAAAAGGAGCAGTTGGTCTTAGAAAACTGAGCTGGCTGCAAAGCCAATGCAAAACTTCAATTGCGGGTTGGGAAATCAACCTCAAAGTGTGGTTCTAAAGGATCTGATGGAATGAACCTTATATCTTGAAGGGAAGCAGAATGAGGCACATGTAACAAGCCACTCTGAATCCTCATGTTGATGATTTTGTCTCCAGAAAGGGATGATGCAAATAAGTCTCAGCGTAGATCTCATCATGGTGTTCATGTGCTGTCACTGTCAGGGCCTCAAACAAGTGCCAATGACACTAACTGATATTACACCATTAATACACCAATACCCAAGTGAGTGCAACACGGATGGTTTATGATGCTCAGTCAACGGGATGTGAATCCTATATTGTCAGACCTAAACGAGCAGTAGTGATACAAACTGACCGACAGCCCAGGGATGCCTGTGCAAATCTTCAAGAACACAAAGCACAAGCGGTTCATGATACGCTGAATCTAGCCAATAACAACATCACCTGCAATGATATTGTGAACATCATGCAACGCCAGAATAACATCACTGAATTGTTGGTTCAGCAAAAATCAAGCATCCGGCCTGACAATGAGAAATATTCCTGTGTTTGATGGTGACCTCTTCAGTTTCAAGTAGTCCTTTATGAGAACTTTGAAAACTGTGTAGAAAGAAAAACCAACAAATCCTCCCAGTGGATTGCTTTGACATTTTTGGAACAGTACACCAGGGGGCAGCCAAGAGACCTTGTAAAGAGCTGCCCAGCATTTACCACCTAACATGGGATACCAAAGAGCTAAATCCTTCAGATGAAACATTTTGGCAACAAATTATAAAATTGCTTCTACATACATGGACAGGATTCATAACTGCCCTCCTCCATTAAAGCAGAGTATGTCCAAGCACTGCAATCATTTTCTTCTGTTTCTTCGAGGCTGTTGCAATTCTAACACAGCAAATCATGTATATGGAAAGCAGTTGGATGATGCTCCTCAAATCTGAGAAATATTGTGATGAAACTTCCTTGCCAAGCTGGCCGGCAAAAGTGGCTAAGTGTTGTATGTGATCTGGCAGGCAGCAAATGGATGTAGAGCAGTGTTCACTGACCTCTTTGCACCTTATGAGTTGAGAGACAAGCTCAGAATAGCCTCTGACCCACTCTTTTGTAATATTCAAGATCTGCAATCTGCCAGTCGCGAGGTAAAGTTTCCAATGCTAGTCACAGAAAACAAAGAAGAAATGGAGGCACTTTTGCTAAGGCCCAGTGTCACTGCAGTAAAAGATGAAGGAAAATCTTTACACAGAGAAAAAACATCAAGTCCTCTTCTGTCCAAAGTGAATTCAAATGTTGTTTACTTTGCAAACAAAATAGTCACATTTGGATAAATGCTCACACTTCAAGTCAAAGATGCAATCGCGACAAGATACAATTTCATAAAGGAAAATGGAATTTAGTTTTGCTTGTTTGAAGGTTGGCCATACAAGTAAAGACTGCAGGAGTCGCTGTTTGGTTTAGTAGTGTATATCAGAAGCATCCATCAGTCCTTCATATTCAGGAAAATATAAAAGTTCATCCTTGCAAAGATGCACAGCAATCTGTGAGCCCTCCAATCGAGCCAAGCTCATGAATCATCTCAGACATGTGGTCATATAGGGACTGGGTGATGAAGATCATGCTGTCTTCTCCACTGTTGCAGTCCAGGTTAAATGTCTCGATGAGTAACAAAGTGTTGTGCAAACATACGCATTCCTGATCCTGGGGAGTTCAGGTACATTCTGTACCGTGAAGTCTGGGCAAAGAGACTTTGGCCTAAGTGGCAAACCAGCCAACATTTTGTTGAGAACTATGGGTCAGAGGAAGATTGTGAGTACACTACTGTATTAAGTCTGGTTTGGGAAGTGTCTGGCATGGAAATGGATGGATTTTTATCAAGTTACCTAATGTTCTGACTCAAAAGACTATGCCAGTGAACAATACTGGAACATCCCACAGCAAGAGGATGTTGCAAAAGTGGTCACATCTGAGCAACATAAAGCTTCATGATGTGGACACAGAGGATTGGATTTACCATTGGTACAGATGCACCAAAGGTAATGGAGCCCTGGGAGCTGGATAAACAGCCAAAAAATGAGGACCATATGCAGTCCAAACAAGAGTCGGGTTGGGTAATTAATGGACCGCCATGGTGGAGATGGCAACAGAGTCAAGACTGGCTGCTCTGTGGTCACGGCCAATCGCATCTCTGGTGGAACATCTGGAAGAGATTCTCATCAGCCGTAATATAATCTGCTGATTTTAATGAGAGAACATCATTGGGGCAATTGGAAATGTCCAAAGAGGACATTAAATTCAAGTGAAGACTGTTCAAACTACAACATAGAACTGGACAAGTGATGGACATTACTGTATTGACTTACCTCTTCAGAGAGAAAAAGATCCTGTCTTGCCAAATAACCGCTGTGGTGGCAAGAGCAGCGGCTTCTAAGGCCTTTTTGAAGAGGAAATTTGAGAGAAATGTCAACTACAATCAGAGGAGTATACTTCATTTCTCAGAAAGACATGTTGGTTCATAGGCTATGCTGAAATGGTACCCATAGATCAGCTTGGGACAGGATGATGGGAAAAGTATGGTACATCTCCCCATCATGGAGTACATAACACCCTACTCAAAGGAAAACTTGAGAGTTGTGTTTGGACTGTGGGGTCAGATATAAAGGAACATCACTGAACCAAACAGCTGTTGCAGGGCCCTGATCTCACTCCAACACTCTTATCGGGGTCCTCACCTGGTTCAGGAAGGAACTCTGTTGCAGTCATGGCGACATCCATGCTACATGTTTCATCAGGTGCGTGGTACCGACAAATATGTGAATTTCCTCCGATTCCCTTTGTGGTGGCCCAGCCAGGGCAACACTGACCATGAACCAGCAGAATACCGAATGAGGGTACATTTGTTTGGAGCTGTATCTTCCCCAGTTGCGCAAATTATGCCTTGAGGAGAACTGCAGAGGACAGTGCATCTGATTTTCCTCCTGAAGTAATCAGCACAGTCAACCATAATTTTATGTAGACGACTGCCTGAAGTCTACAGCCTCGGAGGAAGATGCAATTCAAATGGTAAAGGACTTGACTGCACTCTGTCACAAAGGTGGATTCAGTCTCCAAATGGGTTACAAACAGTCGCTCTGTGTTGATGTCTATCCCAGGTGACATCAGAGCAACAGAAATGAAAGAGTTGGATTTGGACACAGACCAGCTTCCTATGGAAAGAGCGCTGACTGCAATGGTGTGTTGAATCTGATACGCTCATGTTCAGAACCTCAGTGTAAGAACGACCACAGACCAGGAGAGGCATCTTGTCTGTGGTTAGCTCACTGTATGATCCATTAGATTTTTGGCCCCCTTCACCATGTCAGCCAGGTTAATGTTGCAGGAGCTCTGCAGAAGAAGCCTGAAGTGGATGAACAAATTTCCATCAAGCTTCAAGCAATGGACTGATTGGTTGAATGACCTCCAAAGGATGTGTGATTCAAGGTGGATCGCTGCATAAACCTCAGGGTTTTGGAACACCTGTGACAGCACAAATTCATCATTTTTCTGATGCCAGTGAAGTTGGTCATGGCACCGTGGTCTTATCTGAGACTGGAAGATGGTGATAATGTGCATGTTTCATTTCTTGTGGGAAAGGCCAGGTTGCCCTCTGAAGCAAACCACCATTCCTGCCTGGAGCTCACAGCAGCAGTTCTTGCCGCCAGAGGATGTGCGATGCTTCAGAAGGAACTTCAGTGGCAGGTGGAGAGGTCAGTGTTTTGGACTGATAGCACAACTGTCCTCAAGTACATCTGTAATGAAACCAGACGTTTCCATACCTTTGTTGCCAACACAGTCTCCATTATTAGAGAAGCTACAGATGTTGGGCAGTGGAGGTATGTGGGCACCAAGCTGAATCCTGCTGATGAAGCATCTCGTGGATTGAAAGCTGAGGAATTTCTCACAAATGGAAGATGGATTAAAGGCCCAGAGTTCCTCTGTTTGTCATCTAGGAGTGGCCTATAGCTGACATTGAGCCAGCTATGATTCCTGCTGATGATCCAGAGGTAAAAAGAAAATCAGCAGTGTATGCCATCAACAAGCACTCAGAAGATCCCACAGACCATCTCATCAGCTACTTCTCATCATGGTGGAAACTTAAACATCTGTTGCCTGGTTCCTTGAGCTTAGAAGAATTCTTTCCTTCTGAGCCAAAAGAGAAAAGAACTTCAAGCCACTGAGAGTGACAAGGACACAGGAGCTAAAGGTTCTGTCGAACAGAAACTTCGGAGCTTCAAAGCCATACTTGGAGGGAAAATCTTGACTCCACAGTGTTGTGATGAGGCAGAAAGGCAATACTTCGTTTTGTTCAGAAACATAGGTTCAAAAGCGAAATTGCTTCATTGAAACACGGCTCAGATAAACTTTCCAAGGACAGCCCACTGTACAAGCTGGATCCCATACCAGAGGATGGCATTCTCAGAGTTGGTGGTCACTTGCACAAATCGGCCTTACCATCAGAGACCAAACATCCTGTCATTCTTTCAAAAGATCTGCATGTTTCCCAGCGTATTTTACGTCACATCCATCAACAACTAGGACACGCTGGTAGAAACCACATGTTGCACAGGCTTCGACAGAGATATTGGATAATCAATGCCAACTCTGCTGTGAGAAAAACAATCACAGAATGCACTGTATGTAGACGCTATAGAGGAAAACTTGCGAGCAGAAGATGGCAGACTTGCCTGAGGAGAGGGTCATGCCTGACAAGGCTCCTTTCACAGATGTGGGAGTTGATTATTTTGGTCCCCTAGAGGTGAAGAGAGGAAGAAGCTTTCTTAAAAGGTATGGAGTGCTTTTCACTTGTCTGACCAGTCGTGCAGTGCACCTGGAGGTGGCACACTCCCTTGATACAGACTCTTGCATTAATGCAGTGAGAAGATTTATCTGCAGGTCCAGTGTCAAGTTTGAGGTCTGACAATGGAACAAATTTCACTGGAGCAAACAAGGAGTTAAAGCTAAACCTTGCTGGTTTAAATAATGAGAGAATCCAAGGTGCCTTGATTCACGATGGGATTAAGTGGAGCTTAACGCACAGCAGCCTCACATCAAGGTGGCGCTTGGGGAGCCGCCTGATCTGCTCAGTAAAAGGTATACTCTCCTCTGTGCTTGGACAGCAGGTATTGATGATGCGGGACTGCAAACGTTGTTTTGTGAAATTGAGGCAATACTGAACGACAGACCCATTACAAAGGTTTCGGATGACCCCAACGACCTTGAGGCCCTGACACCAAATCATATTCTTTTGTTAAAAGGAAAACCCATCTTTCCACCAGGAATCTTTAAGCAGAGTGACCTGTACGCCAGGAGAAGATGGAAGCAAGTACAGTATATTGCACAACTCTTTGGAAAAGATGGATATCTGAATACTTGCTTGTAATGCAGGAAAGGCAAAAGTGGACAAGGTCAAGAAGAAGCTTCTCCAGGAGACATTGTCATTATTGCTGATGCTACAGCTCCAAGAGGATCTTGGATGATGGGCCGAGTTCTCAGCACCAAGTCTGGATTCTAAAGGTTTGGTCCTGTTCTGTGTGTCTCCAAACTAAGAGCAGTGTCCTGGAGAGGCCCATAATGAAGATCTGCCTGCTCATGGAGGCCACAGTCTAGGATCAAAAGACATTAATTCATTCTTTCTCTCTCTCACATTCTGTTCTGTCCTCCCTCTGTCTTTGTTTTTTCCTAACAGCCATCTGGAAGAAGACAGAAGATTCTACATAGTATAGTTGAGATGAGAAGAAAGAATAGCTCCTTTACAGAATAAAAGTAATTGTGAGTTTATATTTTTCACAATTAGGGGCCGTGTGTTGGAGCTATTTGTTATTTTGTGATATTCAATAGTTAAACATTTAGTTATTTTTTGGGGTTTTAAAGTGTACACCTTTAGTTTCATTATAGAATTAGTATAATTATTTTAGTTCATTTGAGTGATTAATGCCTTTATTTTGAAAGTACCGGGTAGCCAGGTGTGCACTGGGTGAATCTATATGTAGGGGTAGGCAGATAGGTGAGCTGGGCACTGGAAGGGCTATGGTTTTTAACCAGGCAAGAGAGGCAGCAGAGACCATTGTTCTTTGTTGTTTGCTTAAAAATGGGAAATAAACCGCAGAAATCTTTGCCTGGACAATGGCTTTCCTTTTTCACCTATGTAAATTAATCCCCTGGGTACCTTAGTGGTCCTTTGATTTATATGATTTCGTTTTATTTATTTATTCTTTTGACTTTTGATTATTTATTTTTGATTAAAGAAAAGTAGCCACTACACTTAAATCTATACATATAGATATATATAAACATTATAGCCATACATATATTCATATATACACAGAAAAAAGAAATAACTGATAAATAAATAAAAATTCAAAAAAGCATATTAATTAACTAAAATTTTTTCCAAAATCAAATTTGTTTTTAATGCCTTATAAGGTTTTCAATGCTGTCTGTAATGGTGCTGTACTGATAAAGTTCCTGCAAAAACAGAGTGAAGTTGGGTTTGTTGTTAGACCATTTTCTTTATGAATGTGGAATTTTTCCACAAAAAAAACAAGTCCTTTTTCCATCCTGCTGTCATCAAAGTAAAGAAAATGTCCTCTCCTGCAGCTGCAGTGAGTGTCCGGTTCTTCCTTCGATAAAAGTCTGTACATTTAACCAAAACATTTGTGAATACAAACAGTGATAAAATAAATGTGAAACAGATTCTTCACTCAAGCCACAGAAATCACAGGAATATTCAATATTTCTAAAGGTTTTTTTGGCTGGATATGTTCTGTGTATAATTTTGAAAGATATTTCCTTAATCTTATTGTTTAGACAAAATTTACTACTGACCAGCCCATTTTTGTCATATCTGTCAAGTTAAGTGTGTTTATTATTTCAGTCTTGTCATTTGGTCTTGTCAGTTCCTGTTTTATTTTGAAATTAATTGTCTTCCCTTGTGTTTCAGCTTCACTCTTCCTGCCCTGTGTTTCCCGGTGGTGATTGTCAGCCCCGCCCCTGATTGTTTCCAGCTGTTCCCCATTATCTAGTGTATATATGTCTGTCTCCCTTTGTTTTGTGCCAGTACGCCTTGTGTCCGTGAGCCAAGTCTACCAGCCTTTGTCCACGCTATCGCTTCTTGTCAGGTTTCCCATTCCTTTGTCAGAGTGTTGTCTGTTCATCGAGCTGTTGCTTGCTTTTGTGATTGTCTCCCTCGTGTTTGTCTGTCAGTGTAGTCAGTTCTCTGTGTTTAGTGTGCTATTTGCTTAGATTCTCCCTCACACGCTTGTGAGCGCTTTTTGTTAGTATTTTTGCAATTTTTCCTCACCGCTTGTGAGCATCTTAGTTCTCTTTTTTCCCTGCAGTTTGAGTAGCAAGAGTAGCCAGTGGCAGGGTATTTTCAGTTGTAATGTTCATAGCTTGCTCTGTTGTTTATTTTGTAATTTTGATAGCCGTGATGCTTGTTTTCGTTGTATTTCCAGGTAGCCAGGTTAGAGTGTCAGTCCCTCCCTGTACTGTTGTTTTCTGTTTTGTTAATAAAGCCTTTGTTGTTACTTTGCTTTGAGTCGAGCATTTGGGTTCTTTCTTCCTGTGTTTTTGCCAAATTCTAACAGAACGCACTGGCCAGGATGAACCCAGCCGACTCCAGTCAGCTCAGAGACCTAGTCGTGTTCCATGATGACAGACTCACTCAGCAGGAGGAGCAGGCTGCTACGCAATGTCGTGAATGTAGCTACTTTGTCCTCACGCCAAGAGGAATTGAGACACTCCATGTCGGCCCAGGTAGACGCGCTTAGCTCACAGTATGCGTGATCTACTTAATTATCTGCACTCTCAGCCATCAGCTCCCTGCCTCTTGCTACCCCCAGCCAAAGCCTACCTGCTGCTGCCGCACCCGTGGTTGTTCAAACACCGCCTCGCTTGGCACCTCCGGAGAAGTTCTCCGGTGAGTCTGAACTATGTAGACCATTCTTGGTTCAATATGACTTGCATTTCAAGATGAACCCAGATGCCTTTCCTACTCCCCAGTCGCGAGTTGCATTCATAACATCCCACCTGACAGGAAGAGCGGCAGCTTGGGCCACCGCGGAGTGGGCTCGGACTCAGCGCCTGCTCATCACCAGAGCAGTTTATTGCAGAACTGCGCAGGGTTTTTGACCATACCCGACCGGGTAGGCAGGCAGCTCGAGCACTTAAGAGACTCACGCAAGGCAACAGGACAGTTGCGGACTATGCCATTCAGTTTCGGCCCACTAGCTAGGGACAGTGGCTGGGGAGCCAGCCCTGGTAGACGCTTTTTGGAGGGACTCAACGACCAGGTTCACGACCAGCTGGGACCCCAGGAGCTGCCGGACGACCTCGAGGCGGTGATCGAGGCGGCCATCCGCACAGACAACTGGATACCGGACCGCCGTTACCGGAGGCGTGGAGCACCAGGGACCAGCAGCGGACGAGAGGCAGGACCAGCGGTATTCAGCGGGAGTGGACGCCAGACGCCCCCGGATCTCCAGACGGAGCCCATGCAGGTTGGTCGGGCCCGACTCACCCCTGAGGAGCGACAGCGGCGCCCAGCAGGGCCTGTGTTTTTATTGCGGGCAGCCCGGACATCGCCTCAACGACTGTCCGCCAAGGGTTCCGCTTCTTCTGCAAGTAGAAGCGGTCCGACCACCCAGTCAGGCCCCACGGAAGGATCTCTCGCCAGCTGACACAGGTATCGTGGTTCAGTGGGGAACCAGGTGTTGACTCAAGGGGTGCCTATTGACTCAGGGGCAGACAAGAGTCTAATGGACTGGGGGTGGTTCGGGAGTTGGGTCTGAAAACTGAGACTTTGTCACGCCCTTAGAGGCTAATGCTTTGAATGGGAATAAATTATTTAAGATAACCCATGTCACGGAACCAGTAACGCTTAATGATTGGTAACCACAAGGAACAGTTAAGATTTCATGTATTCAACTCAGAGAACCAGGCCATAGTGTTGGGTTTCCCGTGGTTGTGCAGACATAATCCGCTATTGACTGGAAATCGGGCTGGTAAGGGGTGGTGTAAGGAATGTGAGAAACATTGTTTAAGCAGTGGCAGGAGAGTCCTAGCGGGCAGTGTTGGGGCGGAGTCTGGGTCAGTGTCGCCCTCACCTGAAACAGTTTCCATAGATGACAATGTTGATCTATCTGCTGTGCCACTATGCTATCACGACCTTGGCCAGGCCTTTAGTAAGGCGAAGGCCACTTCTTTGCCTCCCACAGGCCCTATGACTGTGCCATTGAGCTACGAGCGGGGCGGCCTTGCCCAAGGGGAGGCTGTATTCCATCTCCGGCGCCGGAAAGAGAGGCAATGAACAATTACATACAGACCTCTCTACAGGCAGGCATCATCAGGCCGCCCTCCTCCCCACTGGGAGCGGGCTTCTTCTTCGTGAGTAAGAAGGATGGATCTCTCAGGCCCTGCATTGACTATGCTCCTCTCAATGAAATAACCATTAAGAACAGGTACCCTCCCTCTCATGTCAGATGCTTTTGAACAGCTGCGTAGGTGCTAAGTTTTTCACCAAGCTAGATCTGCGCAACGCTACCATCTCATACGCATAAGGGAGGGGATGAGTGGAAAACGGGATTTAATACCCCGTCCGACATTATGAATACTTGGTGATGCCTTTGACTTTCCAACGCCCCAGGGGTTTTTCAGAACTTGGTGAACGATGTTTTAAGAGAGTACCTGAACAGATTTGTGTATGTGTACATTGGATGATATTCAAATTTTTTCCTGGGACCTTGAAACTCATGTGCAACACGCGGCGCCAGGTGCTGCATAAGTTGTTAGCGAATCATTTGTATGTTAAGGCGGAGAAGTGTGAATTTTCATGCCGAATCAGTATCTTTCCTGGGCTTCAACATAGCCCCTGGGTCGATACAGATGGATCCGGCTAAAGTAAAGGCTGTTGCAGAGGGTCTGCTCAATAACCGAAGAAGGTTCAGCAATTTTAGGATTTGCTAACTTCTATCGCCGGTTCATTCGAACTATAGCACCATCGCGCTTCTCTGCATACATTAACCTCTCCTCAGTCTTCCTTCCAGTGGACCCCGGCAGCGGACACCGCGCTTCGGCAGCTCAAGGCACGATTCACGCCAGCCCCCATTCTCTCTGGAGCCTAACCTGACCAGACAGTTTGTGGTGGAGGTGGATGCTTCAGATGTGGGGATAGGGGCGGTGCTATCCCAAAGATCAGCGACAGACGGCAAGATGCACTCCTGTGCATTCTTGTCCAAGAAACTATCACAGGCTGAGAGAAACTACGACGTGGGCAACAGAGAGCTGCTGGCGGTGAAGGTGGCGCTAGAAGAGTGGCGTCATTGGCTGGAGGGGGCCCAGCAGCCCTTTTTGGTGTGGACAGACCACAAGAATCTGGAGTATATTCGACAGGCCAAGAGACTAAATTCACGCCAAGCCAGGTGGTCCTTGTTTTTTAATCGGTTCAATTTTTCCCTCTCTTACAGGCCCGGGAGTCAAAACGTCAAGCCTGACGCCCTCTCACGGCTGTTCGACTCGAGCCTGTTGCCAAGACACCTGAACCCATCCTGTCACGCAACTGTGTGGTAGGAGCAGTATCTTGGCCAATAGTAAATGAGGTGAAACAAGCCAATGGGGAAAACCCACCACCAGAGGGCTGTCCTCCCAATAGGCTGTTTGTGCCTGAGGGGCTGCGGTCGCAGGTGGTACATTGGGCCCATACATCTCGCCTCACTTGCCATCCTGGTGTTAAAAGGACTCTGTTTTTCATTCGCCAGCAGTTCTGGTGGCCATCTATGGAGAAGATCGCCAGGGAATACGTGGAGGCGTGTTCCGTGTGTGCCCGTAATAAGTCTGCAGCCCAGAAACCAGCAGGTCTCCTCCAGCCACTTCCTGCGTGCCCAGTCGCCCATGGACTGCAATCGCTTCTGACTTCGTCACAGGACTACCTTGCTCCAACGGAACACCGCCGCTCTCACAGTGGTGGACAGGTTTTCTAAAATGACACATTTCATTGCCATGTTCAAGTTGCCGCCAGCTAAAGAGACGGCAGAAGTTATGTTTAGTTGAGTTTTTAGTATTCATGGTTTCCTCACAGACATTGTCTCCGACAGAGGACCTCAGTTTGTGTCAAGGTTTTGGAGAGAGTTGTGCAGCCTTATCGGAGCCTCTGTGAGCCTTTCTTTGGGCTATCACTCAGTCTAATGGACAAACTGAACGGCTGAATCAAGTACTGGGGACCTGCCTGCGCTGCCTTATTACCCAGAATCCCGCCTCTTGGAGCAAGCTTCTTCCCTGGGTCGAGTACGCATATAACTCCCTGCCCTCGGCTGCCACCAAGATATCCCCTTTTCACTGTGTGTATGGTTACCAGCCACCAGCCTTTCCTGACCTGGAGAAAGAGGTTTCGGTCCCGTCAGCGCTAGCCCTGGTCCGACGGGCTCACCGGGTGTGGGAAGCTACTCGCAGAGTGTTGCAGTGCAGCGTGGTGGGGATGAAGAAGACGGCGGACTGCCGGAGAAGACCAGCGCCAGTCTACCAGAGTGGACAGAGAGTATGGCTTTCCACCCGTGACCTCCCCCTGCGTGAAGTCTCAAGAAGTTGGCACCCAGATTCATTGGACCATACCCCATCACCAAGGTGGTGAACCCTGCATCCGCTCATCTGCACCTCCCTGCTCCTCAAAGTTTACCCCACATTCCATGTCAGCAGAGTCAAACTAGAAAGGGTCAGCCCGATGGTCACTCTTCCTACCCTGTGTTTCCCGCATGTGGTGATTGTCAGCCCTGCCCCTGATTGTTTCCAGCTGTTCCCCATTACCCAGTGTAAATATGTCTGTCTCCCTTTGTTTTGTGCCAGTACGCCTTGTGTCCGTGGAACCAAGTCTACCAGCCTTTGTCCACGCCATCGCTTCTTGTCAGGTTTCCCATTCCTTTGTCAGAGTGTTGTCTGTTCATCGAGCTGTTGCTTCGCTTTTGTGATTGTCTCCCTGTGTTTGTCTGTCAGTGTAGTCAGTTCTCCGTGTTTAGTGTGCTATTTACTTAGATTCTCCCTCACACGTTTGTGAGCGCTTTTTGTTAGTATTTTTGCCATTTTTCCTCACCATTTGTGAGCGCCATAGTTCTTTTTCCCCTGCAGTTTGAGTAGCAAGAGTAGCCAGTGGCAGGGTATTTTCAGTTGTAATTTTCATAGCTTGCTCTGTTGTTTATTTTGTAATTTTGATAGCCGTGTTGCTTGTTTTCTTTGTATTTCCAGGTAGCCAGGTTAGAGTGTCAATCCCTCCCTGTACTGTTGTTTTCTGTTTTGTTAATAAAGCCTTTGTTGTTACTTTGCTTTGAGTCGAGCATTTGGGTTCTTTTTCTTCCTGTGTTTTTGCCAAGTTCTAACAATTTTTCTTCTAGTCTATATCATTATAAAGAGACGACCAAAAACTTTAGCAGAAGGAACAGTTATGTTTACCAAAAGATTTGTAATGTATTTATTTGAACTATTGTTTTTGTGACATCAATATTTTCCAGAGAAATACTGTTTATAGAAGTTGTCATGTGGATCTGGGATCTAGAGCCCACAAGAAGCTGTGGTACATTCCTTGGAATAGCATTAAAGATTATATCATATTCTTTTGGTGTAACTGCAATACCAAATTTGTCAATAAATTAACAACAGTTGCCCATCAGTCTTCATGAGTTGTGAGACTAAAATAATCCCATTATTGACCCAGATTTTGTCATACAAAGATCTGTTTTTATACTGAATACTCCTGTTATTCCAAAGGTAATAATTGGTCGGTGAAAAATTATGTTTGTACACCATTTTCCATGCCAGCAGAGCTTGCTTGTGGAAATTTGCTAATTTCACAGGTAATTTATCCGGATTATAATCACATTTCAATAGGAATTTAAGTCCTTCAATTGAATTAAAAATACATTTTGGGAAAGCTGCTCCAAATATTATCTTCCTCCTTCATCAATTTCATCAGCCATTTAATTTTAAAAGTATTATTAAATGTTTCAATACTAAGGAACTACAAACCCCCATTTTGTCTCTGTGTTAGATAGTACCTCTTTTTTTAGATAATGACATTTATTTCTCCATATGAAGTTGAATAAAATTTTATCCAGTTTTTTTATATATTGTAGTAGGCATTCCTAAAGTCAGAGAATTACAGTGCAGTTGTGTTTATTTCCTGCACTTTATCAAACACATTCATTGATCTGATCAGTTCAGTCAAACAAGACAGGATAAAGTGTGCTTAGAATTAGCAGAACAAATACTCAACTTTTAAATCATGTATATCCTAGCATATTGTATTATCAGTAGTTTTCACCAGCCCAGAAAAGCAGCCCTATTTAGTCCAGAAAGTCACCAGCAGGCTACAGTCCATTTAAGTAATAAATACTACAGTTACACAAATGTTGTTATTGACTTTACACAACTGGAGACAGTCACTGAGCTGTGACATATGCTGGAATAATCTGATGTTTTCTGTTTGACATAGAAAGCAGGTAGAGGACAAGTCCTCCTCTGAGGGCTTGTCCTCTACCCCTCCCAGCCTCTAACGAAGCACCGGAGAGCTCCGACCTGGGAGGAAACAGGCTGGAGACTTGCGTGGCTTAGGACATCTCAAGGAGATAAACTCGGGTAGCACAAAAAGCTACCCACTGATCTCCAGGAGATGAACCCAAGTAGCATAAAAGGCTACCCACTGATCTCCAGCAGCTCCACGACCAAAGGTCAGAGCTCCCCAGTACTCCTCATTGGTTTGAGGACCGGGAGTGACTAACCTCTGCAAACTGCCTCCTTTCATAACCTCGGTTCAGGAGGATTGTGACGTCACAAGTGACATCAATGAACACAAGCCCCGCCCATTCGCTAGGATTTGAATACAAACATTCAGAATGTATTATATGCTATAGTGTAAGAAGTAACCAAATATATTCATAGATTGTCTGATACAACATGTACATTTTTACCATCATATTCAAGATCCACATTATTGCTTTCACTTTCACTTTTGCATATTATTCTATTAAGTTATTTTTATATTGCTAAAGTCTGAATCCTTTTTTTTTTTTTTTTAAAGAGAAGACAACTCTTGAATTGATAAACCAAATCATACTATGTGTGTCTGGTCTTTTTTTCCCTTAGACATAGTCATCAGTCAGATATTTAACAATAGACACAGTCTGATCATTACAGCTAAGCAGGCTAAGTGAAGGAATAATATGATGTTTAGGAGAAATATTTATAGATTAAACGAAATAACCAAGTAGTTGTCATGTTTAGCCAGTGGCTATTAGGAAAAAGCAGGTGGTTTATCTCAGGGCACTTGTGATCACTTTCCTTACTTCAAATGTGAATGGTACTTGCCCTAGAATCTTCCTGTACTTTACCACAGGGCAAATGATACTTGTACTAGTCTTTTCCCTGCACTTTACCCCACAGGCCAAATGGTACTATGGTAGTCTCTTCCCGCATTTTACCTCTCTGGGCAAATGATACTTGTTCTAGTTTCTTCCGGTTCTTCACTATTTGAAAGGTACCTCGCAACCAGCTTCCCTAATATAAGCAGTATTAAACCAGTAACAAGTGTCTGACTCCCAAAACAACTTAATATACCTTTCACCTGCTTTCCTGCGTGGTCTTAGATGAGAGGAAGCGATGACAAGGAGGTCGAAATGATTCTCAGTTAAAACCTCTATTTAATGAGTGAGACAAAGAATGTTGGGACAGATCTGGGTCCTGAGGCCTTGGGCGGTCCAGGAACCTCGCACAAGGCTAAGTCCAATCCTTTTTATAGCTTTTACAAGTTTCACTTTCTAACTAGGCGTAGTCTTCAGGTCTTCGGGTGTTGGATGTCATCAGTTCTTCTCTTCATTGGTTGATATTTGGTGCAAAAGGGCGCCCCGAGGCGGCACACTGGACCTCCAAAGTGTTATTGTGTGCCCACTCAAGATATCTCCAGCCAAAGAGATAAGGACACATTCCTGTCCTCTGTGAATCTCTGTTCTTTGTCTGAAAACCATGAAACTACTTTTACACTCTTCATTATGCATAATAAAGCATTTCAACATATTTAACAGAACAAAATAGTAAACTTCACAACTAGTAAAACTGTATATGACTGAATACATCATAACGTAAAGCGTATAATTAAAACAAACCATAACTAGTAAAAATATCTGAAAATAACAAACCATAACTAGTAAACATGTCTATGCTTAAAACAAGTCATAAAATAGCACAAGCATGACCTTTCACATCTCAACAGGGCCTATCTATCATGTTAAGGCTGGAATATACTCCGCTCATGCGTAATCTGGCCATCCGACTTCGTAGCTACGGAGACCTCTCGAGCCCTCGCACTTCTCCGTCATGATGCGTGTTGTGCAGCCCTGCCATGAAATGCACCCTCGGAAAGTGAAGCAATTCGCTTTAATATCGCAGATAAAAGCAGGGGAAAATACTATTTTATGATTTAATTATTTGTGAGGGAGATAGAAGAGAACAACATCGATTGCTTTCAATCTTTAAAACTCCTCTTCCTCTTTCTTTTCAACACAAAATCGGATAATAGCGAACGCAAACCAACAACTTTCGGTATGTTCTGTGGAAATATACCCCAGCCATAATTACTAAATGAATTAAATAGATTTTTGAGCAGGTTGAATGTGTTTGATTTGCCTTCACAAGGCTAATCGATACTTTAGTTCCTGTCTTGTCTGTGCTGCTGCAGAGGAGACCTGTCTGTCTGTTTCTGTGTAGGAGAGGGGCTGCATTTCACAGCAGGGTGCAGCTAGAGGACCAATCACAGCCCTTGTCGCCTCCGCCTTCCCTTGACGGATTGACGGATAGTTAAGGCCACTTATGGTACTGCAGTGCCAGACGAGACGGAGAGCCTTCTCGCCGCCGAGAGCCTGACGGAGAGCCTCTCCGTCGCCTCCGGCGCAGGAATTTTTTGTAACTGTCCGCCAATCCGCCAAGGGAAGACGGAGACAACAAGGGCTGTGATTGGTGTGATTACAAAAATTCCTGGCGCTCGAGACGACGGAGAGGCTCTCCGTCAGGTTTCTCCGGCGACGGAGAGGGCTCTCCGTTTCACGCACGGCACTTTACGGAGTACCATAAATTGGCCTCTGGGTTAACTTGATGCTTTAATGGTCTTTTAATTGCTCATGTGGCTTCTTCTCTTTTATTGGGCCTTGGTCTGGTTCTGGTCTCAGGCAGCAAACGAGTACTCTGTCTTGTTGTGGTTTGTCTGTTTTTCTTTGTTGATGCTCTGTTGTCTAGTTTGTTGTTAATGCAGATGCCATCCTCTGTTTACACTGCAAAACAAACCTACCTACAGGTACAAATAAAGTCACCTAACCTCACCTATAAAACAATCAAATCACATCCACATCCAGGGCTGGTAAATAACACCATACAAGTGGAGCAGTGCCTCAGTAATGTCAGGCAGTGGCCCTTAATCCTCTTCCTCCTCTGACTCTGACTCCTCTGTCTGTGTGTGAAGTGAATCACAGTCCATGGAGGCTAAGCTACAGTACACATCTACAGCCTGTCTGTGCTGACTTTTCACTGAGAGACATCTTCCACTGAGGACACTGATGAGCCCTTGTGTAGCCTCCTCTGTCAGGTCACCAAAATCTGAGGTTCAGAAGAGGGGTACATGCTGCCCTTGGAGACATCAAGAAAATGTACAATTCAGTGTGGTTAGAGGAACGTGAAATGCACCTGCACTGATTCCTTTGGAGGGATAAGCCTGAGGAGGAGATAAGAGAGTATACTATCACCCGTGTTAATATGGGAGACAGACCAGCTGGATGTATAGCACAACTAGCTATGACAGAAACAGCCAAGCTTCCCATCTTTGCCCATCGGACAGAGGAATGCAGAGTCCTTGAAGAGGATAGGTATGATGATGACATCCTTATCTCCCACAACAGCCTGGAGAAACTGGATGAAATTACCCAAGGTGTGGGGGAAATCCTGAGAGCTGGGGGCTTCCTGGTGAAACCATAGGTACGGTCAGAGAACAGTGGGAGGCAAAGGAGTGATGCTGTCCAGGAAGGAGAGGAGGATGTGACAAAAGTTTCAACCATCAATCTTCCAAATCAGATGAGAGACGAAGATAACAAAGCTCTGGGTGTTGGTTATAATGTGGGAGAAGATAAACTACATGTTAACATCCATCAACTTTTCTAAGAGGAAGAAAAAGGTGAGGGTGAGCAAAGATCTTCTCAAGGACGAGGTGTGACTAGGAACTCCTGACCCACTGACTAGAAGGGAGCTTTTAAGCCAGGTGGCTGGGCTTTACGACCCCATCGGCCTGGTAACACCTGCCAAACAGAAGGGGCAATCCTTGTGAGGAAAGCATTCCAGCATTCCAGGAGACGGGGTGGAAAACTTACCAGAGAAACCTGGGACAAGCCACTTTCAGAAAGCCTCAGAGGCAAAGCCATCAAACTTTTTGAGGAGTATGTGGAGCTTGGGCAGATTACATTCCACCGCAGCTTCACACCCGCCAACTGGGAGGAGACTCCTGGGGAATCACCTTGTCAGGTTGGAGTGATAAGACCTATGGAGCTGTGATTAATTTGATGTGGAGCACCAATCAAGGGACCAAGGTGCGGTTTGTTGAATCAGAAAGGAGATGCTATCAAGGCTGAGCTTTATGGTGCAGTCTTCGCAGCCAGGCTCAGGTAGCACTTTGAGAAGTACGGAGGGATGGATGTAGAGCGTTGGCTCCACCTGGTGGACAGCCAAACCGTCCTGGGGGCTATCTAGAGAGAAATTTATGGATACCAGACCTTTTTCGCCAACCGTGTGGGTGAAATCCAGAGAGCTGGACCAGTAGTAGTATTAAGATTGGTGGTGGATCCCTAGAGAGCTGAATATTGCTGACATTTTGACAAGAGGAGGTTCCCTGATGAATTAAAGGAGAGTTCCACATAGCAAAATGGGCCAACATTCCTGAGGCAGCCGGAGGAGGAGTGGCCTTCAAAGTCAGCTAGAGAGGTTGCAGCATGTGCCAGACAAAGTGTCAACCAGCTGCAGAGGAAAGCCTTCACGCCAGTAGTAACTAGAGCCTAAACTCGAGCAAAGCAAAAGGAGACTGAACAGCTTCCATTTCCAACAGAGAGTTCAAAACCAGAGGTCAGAGACAAACCAAGACCACCCGCTATGGCAAGAACACCTGCTAATTGGAGAATCAAAGACCTCGTGGGAGGTGGAAAAGTTCAGCAGCTTATCCAAATTGGTTGTTGTCGTGGCCTGGGTCCAAAGAGCTGCCACAAAGTGGTTTAAGGTCAAGAAAAAAGGAAAGGGCAGGTAATGATGAATGAGAAAATTGTGCTGAAACCAAAGGAACAAGAAGCAGCTATGAGAGACCTTTTTCCTCGCTGCCCAAGAAGGAGTAATTTTTCCAGAAACAGCTTTAAAAAGATTGGTAGTATTCAGAGATGCTGGACTCCTGGTCTGTGGGGGCAGGATCCAGATGTTTGATGAAGACAGAGTTGCAGTGCCAATCATACCTTATGAAGCATGGTTGTCCACACTGATAGCACGTGAGGCCCACAAAGCTAATCATGAAGGAGTAGCCCGAACCCTTCTAAGGATGAGGAAAAGAGCCTGGGTGATAAAAGGCAGAAGATTAGCAAAAGGGTGGTGGACAGCTGTGTAATCTGCAGGAAAGCAACAGCAAAGTGATGCAAACAAATAATGAGCAACCTCCCACCAGAGAGAACAAAACCTGCTAACCATTTGAATTCACAACTGTGGACCTGTTTGGGCCCTACAAAGTGAAAGATGAGGTGAGAAGGAGAGTCACACTCAAAGTCTGGGGCATTGTGTTCTGCTGCATGGCCTCAAGAGCAGTATACACTGATGTTGTCAGAGACCAGTCTTCTGAGGGATTTCTGTTTGCCTATCAAAGATTTACATCCTTAAGAGGGCACCCCAAGAAACTGTGGTCAGACTCAGGAACAAACTTTGTGGGAGCAAAGCCTGCACTGGAGGAACTTCACAATTTCCTAAGGGAATTAAACAAAACAAAAATTGAAGAAGAAACATCAAAGTGTGGAACAGAGTGGTCATGGAGGAATCATCCAGCAGATTCTCCCCACAGAAATGGGGCAGCAGAAGCAGCTGTCCGACTGGTGAAGCGGGCCTTGAGTAACATCGGTGGTGACGGAGCCTTTACATACGGCGAGTTCCAAACAATCCTCTTCATGGCTGCAAATCTGGTCAATGAGAGACCCATAGAAGCAAGGATACAGAGCCGAGAGGACTGTGTAAGTTACATCAGCCCCAATTCTCTTCTGTTGGGCTGTGCCAGCATGAGAAGTGACCCAGGAGACTTCCAGTCTGAAGGTTACCCATCCAAGAGGCTCCAGAGCATCCAAAGAGAGGTGGACAAATTCTGGAGGAAATGGTGTCAGCTGGCAGGCCCAAACCTCTTCATAAGAAGCAAGTGGCATACTAAGGAGCGGAATGTGGCCAAGGGAGATGTCGCCTGGTTGGCTGACCAGAATGCATTGAGGAGTCAATATAAGTTGGCCAGAGTGGTCAGTGTCAACGCTGACAAGGATGGCATTGTGAGAGATGTTTATGTGAGGGCCTTTCCCAGCTATCCTGCTCCAATTAAAAAGCCAACCTCATCAAAACAAGGCTGTGAAATATCAGGAAAGGGGAAACTTCTCACTAAAGTTCCTGCAACAATTCTGCACAGAGACGCCAGACGCTTGGTGGTCCTGATTCCCACTGAAGAGCAAAAGACTGATGACCTGTTGACCTCCTTGGGTTCAGAAACCAAGAGCCCAAGTGGGAGGTGTTGAGTCAGGAGAACGATCGGCAGGCATTCAGCATATTTTTTTCTCTTTTCCCTTTGTCCAATTTATTTAAAGGGACTGGGTTTAATTAATAATCATATAAATATCAATATAATAATAATACTAATAATAATAGTGCGCTGGGTATCTGCAGGTAGGCAGGAGAGTGAGGGAGGAGCCATTCTGATGAAGTGTGCCAGCAGACAGGTGTGTGGCTTCTTTGTCTGTTCAGTGTGGCATGCTGCTGCAGGGGAGAGACAGCTTGCATCAGTGTTTAGATGAGCATAGAGACGCTGTCGGTATGTATACATTTTATGAGTTTAAATGATGTTCTCAATCAGTGGGGTGAGTGCAAAAGTGTCTTTCCTCTTCTGTTTGCCCTGCTCTGTGGACACTAGTCAGTTATTCACTCATTCATTAATTCATTGTGCTCACTGCCAACTAAATGCTGATTGATAAATAAATAAATAAATAAATAAATAGATGGACAATTAGACTCATAGAGATATAAACAGATAGTATATAAGAATATTGGTTGATTCCTTTTGAAGTCACACTGATTAGTTTATTCACATTGGCTTCCTAATTTCATGAGTGTATATATCTGTCGT
Source organism: Synanceia verrucosa (assembly GCA_029721515.1). NCBI lineage: Eukaryota > Metazoa > Chordata > Actinopteri > Perciformes > Synanceiidae > Synanceia > Synanceia verrucosa. The sequence goes on along the minus strand of JAQQSB010001021.1, from coordinate 12,167 downwards.
GGAAAATATTGAATAGTCAATGATGAAAGAATGGATGCACCCAGGAGCCTTCTGCAGTTGATTAAAGAAGTAACATTTATTGAAGATTCTGATATGTCAGGAGGAATATGAACTTTGTCGTGGACAACCGCACAGCTGCCAGAGTCCGCCACATATTCCTAGCTTCCCTATGGTGCTCAGCCTTATAAAGTAACACCCAGTTAAGTACAAGTATATTACCTTACATTACTCTTGAGTAGCGCTACAGTCAGGGCATGCTCATTCTAAGCTCTGAACTAACAGTGGCGCCTGTTGTCTTGCTGACGCCAGCCATCGGCCTTATCAAAGGACCAACGCTGACAGACTCCTCTGACCTTGGTTACCTAGTCAACTTAGAGATAACTAGCCATCTGTTTTCCTTGAGACACTGTGCTTCAACCCTGCATTCTGGAGCAACAGCTTAAAGATTTAATGCTGTAAAAAGGACACTAGCCAACCCTAGGAACTCCTAAATTTAGAAAAATCCATAACAATCCTCTTATTGATCATAAGATCAATACCAAACACAGAAGTTTACATTTTTTAAATTTTCTGACAACCACAAAAGGGGAACGTAAAACAGACCTTACTCGAGCATTACAGGAATATTACTGTGATGAAACATTAACACATCTCAAAACACATATCAGTAACATTAAATCATAAATTGACCCTTTAGCCATCCAATAACATGAATCAAGTAAAAATTGATACCCTTAAAAACACAAACTGTCAATTTAAAACAACACCTGTTAATAATATAAATGGAAATCACTTTTCAGTCTAAATGTGACCAGTACCCGCCTTATTTACCCTATTAACTATGCAAATTATGACATGTAAGATGTAACCTTAGCATCTGAGAGGGGCCCTTCATTACAAATGATTACACACTACTCTGAACACTTAAAACAAACATTGTGATTATATAATGGTGAACAAACGAGGTGGTCTTCAGCCCATGTGCTTTTTGCACAGCTGGGGGCCGCCACCATGGAGAGGTTACTAGCACATACGATGCATGGTGGCCCGCACTGTGAGGGGAATCCATCTTCATCGTAGGCTTCTGTAATGCTTATCACCTGTTGAAGTTTTCTTTTTAGTTTTATTTATTTTATAAATTTTTTTATTCTTTATTTATTTTTTACAGTCAGGAAACAGGCAATAAAATGAAAATCAATCAAATCAATCCCAAGAGACAGTCACCTAAAATAACAATATCATAACACCAATCCTGGTTTAGCTGTAATCGCACGGTACATTAATGATTATAATTTTAACACACATTAACAAAGAGGTCACTCTATCGACTCATCAGTATCTCATAAATAAAATGCTAGTATAGTTTACAAAGACCAAAGATTGAACACAGATATATATATTTATCGGTAACATTAGTGCTGCTGGTAGAGGAGGAGTCACTAACTTCAACAGTCATATTATAACCTGCTGCCAGCTTTAGTTTGAGCTGAATCTGCACAGAAAGAGGAAGAAGAAGAGAAACAGCCTCCCCATTACCTGCCAGGCCCTGCTGGTGCTTCATCGGCAGGTGCTGGAGCCAATCTGCACCTTGTAGCGTGAATCCATTCTGCTCTTCCTTTGACCTTTACAGCTGTACTTGTAGTCAGTAGCACCTGGTCCGGCCTTTCCACCTGAGTCAATGACACCTTTTCAAGAGATTTGATTAGCACAGAATCACCTTCCTTAAAGGAATGAATCGGCTCCTGAGGGTTTGGGGAGCCTGTCAGACACTTGAAAACTTCAGTTTGTTGTTTCACATAATCAACCATGAACTCATCCATCCAAAGCAGTGAGGCTTTATGTGGTGCCAAAGGGGGACTTGCACCGTGGATATTGATCTCTATCAATAGCTCATGAGGGCTTAGATCTGTTGTTGCACTTGGTGCACTTCAAATGGAATACAACACAATAGGCAGCTGGCCAGGCCATTTTAGCCCTGTCGCCGCCACCAATTTGGTCAACCTCTCTTTGACAGTGGCATTCATTCTTTCAACTTGACCTGAGCTCTGTGGACGATAAGGAACCATGCAGCTGCCACCTAAACCCTAAGATCTCTGACAAGTCTTGAGTGATCTTTGGGAAAAAGCAGGGCCTCTGTCTATTCCTTGTGGCATACCAAACCTGGGAATCACATCATTTAACAGACACTTAACTGTCTAACCTACCATAGCCCATGGTAAAAGCATTCAAGCAGGAAGTTGTTTTTTAAACTATTAAAAGCATAAAAGTCAATAATATTTCTTGAAGAAAATGTATTGTGCAAAACGGCGGAAAACATAAAACAAGTAACTTCACACTGACATAACAGTTGTAGCCTACTGCCTTCAGTATTAGCCTTACACAAAGTCCACTAGCTTAACAACGCCATAGACAGGCTAACGGAAATTAGCATCACGACCACAATCATTTTAACTTGTTAATCACATGGCTATATTCAACACAAACAGTGTAGCAGCACACATGACAGCCAACAATACTCACAGACAGACTGCATATTCTCACTAATTCTGTAGAACAATGAAACCTTTGAGAGTTTAGCTGCTGCTTGTCTTCTACAGTTACTCCACACATCTTGCAAATAACTTTTTCTGCTCCACATCCAACATTTTAAACTCAACACTTCTTGCTTTATACATTTTTAAAAGAAATAAAGGATTAATTATGATGAATTATTTTACTCTGCCTCTGATTGGCTGGTGTTTGTTGCTAGACAAAACATCAAGGTCAGCAGAGCCAATCAGAGGCGGAGTTACTCGCCAAACAGAAATTTAATTAATGAATTTAATTTCAGACCCTGACTGCTACCAACAACCATGGTTGTCGCAATTATTAATATCGGATTCAGTGATATAAATGAAAATACTTCCCAGTCAATGTTGTCAGAATAAAGAATAGCCTGCTCTCCGTCCAACACAACGACTTGCCAACTTGGGAACTCATATCTTCCAACACAACATTGATGCAGCATTAAACTGCGCTTTGTCTAACCTTTTGGCGATCATGTTTCTTGGCACTTCAAGTGTTAAAATTGTAAACACTTACCTCATCTATTGATGACACAAGTCTTTTTCTTAGCTGTCCAGCCTTAATAGTAGCTACTATAATCCTAGCTAAATGTATTACTAGAGCATTAACTTTACTGTCTGCTCTGGCCTTTCCCAGTTCCAACAGTCATGCTAATAGCATGGGGAGAAGGGCAAGCAGTTTAATCGTCCCTGGCCACCGTGAGCAACACGAGGGCGTAGTTTGTAGGGGGCGTGGTTTGTAGCGGGGTAGCAGTGGCTGCAGCTGGAAATTGCTGAACAATTCCAAGGAATTGAAACACAGGGAACCGGTTCTCAACAAGAACCTGTTTTCAAGTCCCATCTCTATACTAGACTATAATAAACATTTTACAAAAACTAAGTGAACAGACCTGAAACGCACAGATTACATAAGTTTGTTATGTTGTATGTTGATGGATTTTCCAAAGACTTGCACGCATGGAAACATGCATTCAGTCAGAAATATTACAACAGCAGTGTGTTTCTCATTGTGAGCTTAAAATGCTGTTCACATATACAGCCGTGGCCAAAAAGTTTTGAGAATGTCACAAATATTAATTTTCACAAAGTCATTTGTTATGATGATATTTGCATGTACTCCTTAATTTTATGAAGAGTGAGCAGTTGAATTGCAATTAATTCCAAAGTACTTTTTGCCATGAAATGAACTTAATCCCCAAAAACATTTCCACTGCATTTCAGTCCTGCCACAGAAGGACCAGCTGACATCATGTCAGTGATTGTCTCAGAAACACAGGTGATATAAATAAACAGTAAGGTGTGGTGAAATAAAATGAACAGTAGGATGTGATACAGGTGTGACTATAATAGTTCAAATAAATAAACAAATAAACAGTAAGGTGCAGTGAAATAAAATGAACAGTAGGATATGATACAGGTGTGACTATAATAGTTCAAATAAATAAACAAATAAACAGTAAGGTGCAGTGAAATAAAATGAACAGTAGGATATGATACAGGTGTGACTATAACAGTTCAAATAAATAAACAAATAAACAGTAAGGTGCGGTGAAATAAAATGAACAGTAGGATATGATACAGGTGTGACTATAATAGTTCAAATAAATAAACAAATAAACAGTAAGGTGCAGTGAAATAAAATGAACAGTAGGATGTGATACAGGTGTGACTATAATAGTTCAAATAAATAAACAAACAAATAAACAGTAAGGTGCAGTGAAATAAAATGAACAGTAGGATGTGATACAGGTATGACTATAATAGTTCAAATAAATAAACAAATAAACAGTAAGGTGCGGTGAAATAAAAATGAACAGTAGGATATGATACAGGTGTGACTATAATAGTTCAAATAAATAAACAAATAAACAGTAAGGTGCAGTGAAATAAAATGAACAGTAGGATATGATACAGGTTTGACTATAATAGTTCAAATAAATAAACAAATAAACAGTAAGGTGCAGTGAAATAAAATGAACAGTAGGATATGATACAGGTATGACTATAATAGTTCAAATAAATAAACAAACAAATAAACAGTAAGGTGCAGTGAAATAAAATGAACAGTAGGATATGATACAGGTGTGACTATAATAGTTCAAATAAATAAACAAATAAACAGTCAGGTGCAGTGAAATAAAATGAACATTATGATCTGATACAGGTATGAATATAACAGATCAAATAAATAAACAAATAAACAGTAAGGTGCAGTGAAATAAAATGAACAGTAGGATATGATACCGGTGTGACTATAATAGTTCAAATAAATAAACAAATAAACAGTAAGGTGCAGTGAAATAAAATGAACAGTAGGATATGATACAGGTGTGACTATAATAGTTCAAATAAATAAACAAATAAACAGTGAAATAAAATGAACAGTAGGATATGATACAGGTGTGACTATAATAGTTCAAATAAATAAACAAATAAACAGTAAGGTGCAGTGAAATAAAATGAACAGTAGGATATGATACAGGAGTGATTATAATAGTTCAAATAAATAAATAAATAAACAGTAAGGTGCGGTGAAATAAAATGAACAGTAGGATATGATACAGGTGTGACTATAATTGTTCAAATAAATAAACAAATAAACAGTAAGGTGCAGTGAAATAAAATGAACAGCAGGATATGATACAGGTGTGACTATAATAGTTCAAATAAATAAACAAATAAACAGTAAGGTGCAGTGAAATAAAATGAACAATAGGATATGATACAGGTGTGACTATAATAGTTCAAATAAATAAACAAATAAACAGTGAAATAAAATGAACAGTAGGATATGATACAGGTGTGACTATAATAGTTCAAATAAATAAACAAATAAACAGTGAAATAAAATGAACAGTAGGATATGATACAGGTATGACTTTAACAGTTCAAATAAATAAACAAATAAACAGTAAGGTGCAGTGAAATAAAATGAACAGCAGGATATGATACAGGTGTGACTATAATAGTTCAAATAAATAAACAAATAAACAGTAAGGTGCAGTGAAATAAAATGAATAGTAGGATGTGATACAGGTGTGACTATAATAGTTCAAATAAATAAACAAATAAACAGTAAGGTGCAGTGAAATAAAATGAACAGTAGGATATGATACAGGTGTGACTATAATAGTTCAAATAAATAAACAAATAAACAGCAAGGTGCAGTGAAATAAAATGAACAGTAGGATATGATACAGGTGTGACAATAATAGTTCAAATAAATAAACAAATAAACAGTGAGGTGCAGTGAAATAAAATGAACAGTAGGAAATGATACAGGTGTGACTATAATAGTTCAAATAAATAAACAAATAAACAGTGAAATAAAATAAAATGAACAGTAGGATATGATACAGGTGTGACTATAATAGTTCAAATAAATAAACAAATAAACAGCAAGGTGCAGTGAAATAAAATGAACAGTAGGATATGATACAGGTGTGACTATAATAGTTCAAATAAATAAACAAATAAACAGTAAGGTGCAGTGAAATAAAATGAACAGTAGGATATGATACAGGTGTGACTATAATAGTTCAAATAAATAAACAAATAAACAGTAAGGTGCAGTGAAATAAAATGAACAGTAGGATATGATACAGGTGTGACTATAATAGTTCAAATAAATAAACAAATAAACAGTAAGGTGCAGTGAAATAAAATGAACAGTAGGATATGATACAGGTGTGACTATAATAGTTCAAATAAATAAACAAATAAACAGTAAGGTGCAGTGAAATAAAATGAACAGTAGGATATGATACAGGTGTGACTATAATAGTTCAAATAAATAAACAAATAAACAGTAAGGTGCAGTGAAATAAAATGAACAGTAGGATATGATACAGGTGTGACTATAATAGTTCAAATAAATAAACAAATAAACAGTAAGGTGCAGTGAAATAAAATGAACAGTAGGATGTGATACAGGTGTGACTATAATAGTTCAAATAAATAAACAAATAAACAGTAAGGTGCAGTGAAATAAAATGAACAGTAGGATATGATACAGGTGTGACTATAATAGTTCAAATAAATAAACAAATAAACAGTAAGGTGCAGTGAAATAAAATGAACAGTAGGATATGATACAGGTGTGACTATAATAGTTCAAATAAATAAACAAATAAACAGTAAGGTGCAGTGAAATAAAATGAACAGTAGGATATGATACAGGTGTGACTATAATAGTTCAAATAAATAAACAAATAAACAGTAAGATGCAGTGAAATAAAAATGAACAGTAGGATATGATACAGGTGTGACTATAATAGTTCAAATAAATAAACAAATAAACAGTAAGGTGCAGTGAAATAAAATGAACAGTAGGATATGATACAGGTGTGACTATAACAGTTCAAATAAATAAACAAATAAACAGTAAGGTGCAGTGAAATAAAATGAACAGTAGGATATGATGCAGGTGTGACTATAACAGTTCAAATAAGTAAACAAATAAACAGTAAGGTGCAGTGAAATAAAATGAACAGTAGGATGTGATACAGGTGTGACTATAATAATTCAAATAAATAAACAAATAAACAGTAAGGTGCAGTGAAATAAAATGAACAGTAAGATATGATACAGGTGTGACTATAATAGTTCAAATAAATAAACAAATAAACAGTGAAATAAAAATAACAGTAGGAATTGATACAGGTGTGACTATAATAGTTCAAATAAATAAAACAAATAAACAGCAAGGTGCAGTGAAATAAAATGAACTGTAGGATAAGATACAGGTGTGACTATAATAGTTCAAATAAATAAACAAATAAACAGCAAGGTGCAGTGAAATAAAATGAACAGTAGGATATGATACAGGTGTGACTATAATAGTTCAAATAAATAAACAAATAAACAGTAAGGTGCAGTGAAATAACATGAACAGTAGGATATGATACAGGTGTGACTATAATAGTTCAAATAAATAAACAAATAAACAGTAAGGTGCAGTGAAAGAAAATGAACAGTAGGATGTGATACAGGTATGACTATAATAATTCAAATAAATAAACAAATAAACAGTGAAATAAAATGAACAGTAGGATGTGATACAGGTGTGACTATAACAGTTCAAATAAATAAACAAATAAACAGTAAGGTGCAGTGAAATAAAATGAACAGTAGGATATGATACAGGTGTGACTATAAAAGTTCAAATAAATAAACAAATAAACAGTAAGGTGCAGTGAAATAAAATGAACAGTAGGATATGATACAGGTGTGACTATAATAGTTCAAATAAATAAACAAATAAACAGTAAGGTGCAGTGAAATAAAATGAACAGTAGGATGTGATACAGGTGTGACTATAATAGTTCAAATAAATAAACAAATAAACAGTAAGGTGCAAGTGAAATAAAATGAACAGTAGGATATGATACAGGTGTTACTATAATAGTTCAAATAAATAAACAAATAAACAGTAAGGTGCAGTGAAATAAAATGAACAGTAGGATATGATACAGGTGTGACTATAATAGTTCAAATAAATAAACAAATAAACAGCAAGGTGCAGTGAAATAAAATGAACAGTAGGATATGATACAGGTGTGACTATAATAGTTCAAATAAATAAACAAATAAACAGTAAGGTGCAGTGAAATAAAATGAACAGTAGGATGTGATACAGGTGTGACTATAATAGTTCAAATAAATGAACAAATAAACAGTAAGGTGCGGTGAAATAAAATGAACAGTAGGATGTGATACAGGTGTGACTATAATAGTTCAAATAAATAAACAAATAAACAGTAAGGTGCAGTGAAATAAAATGAACAGTAGGATAGGATACAGGTTTTACTATAATAGTTGAAATAAATAAACAAATAAACAGCAAGGTGCAGTGAAATAAAATGAACAGTAGGATATGATACAGGTGTGACTATAATAGTTCAAATAAATAAACAAATAAACAGTAAGGTGCAGTGAAATAAAATGAACAGTAGGATATGATACAGGTGTGACCATAATAGTTCAAATAAATAAACAAATAAACAGTAAGGTGCAGTGAAATAAAATGAACAATAGGATATGATACAGGTGTGACTATAATAGTTCAAATAAATAAACAAATAAACAGTAAGGTGCAGTGAAATAAAATGAACAGTAGGATATGATACAGGTGTGACTATAATAGTTCAAATAAATAAACAAATAAACAGTAAGGTGCAGTGAAATAAAATGAACAGTAGGATATGATACAGGTGTGACTATAATAGTTCAAATAAATAAACAAATAAACAGTAAGGTGCAGTGAAATAAAATGAACAGTAGGATGTGATACAGGTGTGACTATAATAGTTCAAATAAATAAACAAATAAACAGTAAGGTGCAAAATAAAATGAACAGTAGGATATGATACAGGTGTGACTATAATAGTTCAAATAAATAAACAAATAAACAGTAAGGTGCAGTGAAATAAAATGAACAGTAGGATATGATACAGGTGTGACTATAATAGTTCAAATAAATAAACAAATAAACAGTAAGGTGCAGTGAAATAAAATGAACAGTAGGATATGATACAGGTGTGACTATAATAGTTCAAATAAATAAACAAATAAACAGTAAGGTGCGATGAAATAAAATGAACAGTAGGATATGATACAGGTGTGACTATAATAGTTCAAATAAATAAACAAATAAACAGTAAGGTGCAGTGAAATAAAATGAACAATAGGATGTGATACAGGTATGACTATAATAGTTCAAATAAATAAACAAATAAACAGTAAAGTGCGGTGAAATGAAATGAACAGCAGGATATGATACAGGTGTGACTATAATAGTTCAAAGAAATAAACAAATAAACAGTAAGGTGCAGTGAAATAAAATGAACAGCAGGATATGATACAGGTGTGACTATAATAGTTCAAATAAATAAACAAATAAACAGTGAAATAAAATGAACAGTAGGATATGATACAGGTGTGACTATAATAGTTCAAATAAATAAACAAATAAACAGTAAGGTGCAGTGAAATAAAATGAACAGTAGGATATGATACAGGTATGATTATAATAGTTCAAATGAATAAACAAATAAACAGTAAGGTGCAGTGAAATAAAATGAACAGTAGGATATGATACAGGTGTGACTATAATAGTTCAAATAAATAAACAAATAAACAGTAAGGTGCAGTGAAATAAAAATGAACAGTAGGATATGATACAGGTGTGACTATAATAGTTCAAATAAATAAACAAATAAACAGTAAGGTGCAGTGAAATAAAATGAACAGTAGGATATGATACAGGTGTGACTATAATAGTTCAAATAAATAAACAAATAAACAGTAAGGTGCAGTGAAATAAAATGAACAGTAGGATGTGATACAGGTGTGACTATAATAGTTCAAATAAATAAACAAATAAACAGTGAAAATAAAATGAACAGTAGGATGTGATACAGGTGTGACTATAATAGTTCAAATAAATAAACAAATAAACAGTAAGGTGCAGTGAAATAAAATGAACAGTAGGATATGATACAGGTGTGACTATAATAGTTCAAATAAATAAACAAATAAACAGTAAGGTGCAGTGAAATAAAATGAACAGTAGGATATGATACAGGTGTGACTATAATAGTTCAAATAAATAAACAAATAAACAGTGCAGTGAAATAAAATGAACAGTAGGATATGATACAGGTGTGACTATAATAGTTCAAATAAATAAACAAATAAACAGTAAGGTGCAGTGAAATAAAATGAACAGTAGGATATGATACAGGTGTGACTATAATAGTTCAAATAAATAAACAAATAAACAAATAAACAGTAAGGTGCTGTGAAATAAAATGAACAGTAGGATGTGATACAGGTGTGACTATAATAGTTCAAATAAATAAACAAATAAACAGTAAGGTGCAGTGAAATAAAATGAACAGTAGGATATGATACAGGTGTGACTATAATAGTTCAAATAAATAAACAAATAAACAGTAAGGTGCAGTGAAATAAAATGAACAGTAGGATATGATACAGGTGTGACTATAATAGTTCAAATAAATAAACAAATAAACAGTAAGGTGCAGTGAAATAAAATGAACAGTAGGATATGATACAGGTGTGACTATAATAGTTCAAATAAATAAACAAATAAACAGTAAGGTGCAGTGAAATAAAATGAACAGTAGGATATGATACAGGTGTGACTATAATAGTTCAAATAAATAAACAAATAAACAGTAAGGTGCAGTGAAATAAAATGAACAGTAGGATATGATACAGGTGTGACTATAATAGTTCAAATAAATAAACAAATAAACAGTAAGGTGCAGTGAAATAAAATGAACAGTAGGATATGATACAGGTGTGACTATAATAGTTCAAATAAATAAACAAATAAACAGTAAGGTGCGTTGAAATAAAATGAACAGTAGGATATGATACAGGTGTGACTATAATAGTTCAAATAAATAAACAAATAAACAGTGAAATAAAATGAACAGTAGGATATGATACAGGTGTGACTATCATCATTCAAATAAATAAACAAATAAACAGTGAGGTGCAGTGAAATAAAATGAAAAGTGGGATATGATACAGGTGTGACTATAATAGTTCAAATAAATAAACAAATAAACAGCAAGGTGCAGTGAAATAAAATGAACAGTAGGATATGATACAGGTGTGACTATAATAGTTCAAATAAATAAACAAATAAACAGTAAGGTGCAGTGAAATAAAATGAACAGTAGGATGTGATACAGGTGTGACTATAATAGTTCAAATAAATAAACAAATAAACAGGTGAAATAAAATGAACAGTAGGATATGATACAGGTGTGACTATAATAGTTCAAATAAATAAACAAATAAACAGTAAGGTGCAGTGAAATAAAATGAACAGCAGGATATGATACAGGTGTGACTATAATAGTTCAAATAAATAAACAAATAAACAGTAAAGTGCGGTGAAATAAAATGAACAGTAGGATATGATACAGGTGTGACTATAATAGTTCAAATAAATAAACAAATAAACAGTAAGGTGCGGTGAAATAAAAATGAACAGTAGGATGTGATACAGGTGTGACTATAATAGTTCAAATAAATAAACAAATAAACAGTAAGGTGCGGTGAAATAAAATGAACAGTAGGATATGATACAGGTGTGACTATAATAGTTCAAATAAATAAACAAATAAACAGTAAGGTGCAGTGAAATAAAATGAACAGTAGGATATGATACAGGTGTGACTATAATAGTTCAAATAAATAAACAAATAAACAGTAAGGTGCAGTGAAATAAAATGAACAGTAGGATATGATACAGGTGTGACTATAATAGTTCAAATAAATAAACAAATAAACAGTAAGGTGCAGTGAAATAAAATGAACAGTATGATATGATACAGGTGTGACTATAATAGTTCAAATAAATAAACAAATAAACAGTAAGGTGCAGTGAAATAAAATGAACAGTAGGATATGATACAGGTGTGACTATAATAGTTCAAATAAATAAACAAATAAACAGTAAGGTGCAGTGAAATAAAATGAACAGTAGGATATGATACAGGTGTGACTATAATAGTTCAAATAAATAAACAAATAAACAGTAAGGTGCAGTGAAATAAATGAACA
>JAQQSB010001020.1:0-35129 GCA_029721515.1 Synanceia verrucosa | reverse complement strand
AATGAAATCTGACAGGAAGGAAAAACATTCAGGTTTTAGACATGAACAACAAAAACATGTTAGAATGTATGTTAGGACTGTCTAAAATGATTTTATTACTGTTTTATCTTCAGTTTGTGCTCAATGAAACAATTAGTTTATGAATTCTATCATAATTATATTAACAGTTTACTGTTGCACACATTATTACATTTTATATACTGCATTAATTAATTATCTACAAACATCACAGAGATACATGGCCTCAAACCAGTTATTAACCACTAACAAATAATGTGCTTTTTATGCCCCCTTTAAGGATTTAAGCATATTAAGTGTCATCAGTGTCGTATCAAGTGTTGTTTATGTAACTTTTATGTAAATTATTTATTATTAACAATTTAAATATTGTTTTTTTATGCTGTAGTATATGGGCATTGTAATCATCAGTTAAATTTTGTAATAGTCATTGAAATAATCTTTACTGATGTATTACAATCCAGTTAGTGAGTATATATCTAGGCCAATGCTATGCTGATAATGCTTTACGTTTTGCAAACAATTTCTTTTACAAATATTATCTTAAGCTTTAACAAATGCATACATTAAGTATATATAATGTTATAATGTGTGCATTATGGCATTACTAATAATTAGTAAACATTATTAATTATCATTTTGGTGTTTGTCCTTGGTAACATAACTATTCATCCATCATCTACCGCTTATCCTCATAGCAGGTGCAGGGAGGGGGCTGGAGCCTATGCCAGCTGTCTTAGGGCAGGGTACACCCTGGACAGAGTCGCCACCTCATCGCCAGCACATAGAGACAGACAACCACTCACACTCACATTCGATTCGATAATTAACCGAATCCCCATGCATGTTTTTGGATGGTGGGAGGAAGCTGGAGTACCGGAGGAGAGAACCCACGCAGACATGGGCAGAACATGCAAACTCCACACAGAAAGGCCCCGGGCCCGGGATTCGAACCCAGTACCTTCTTGCTTGTGAGGCGACAGTGCTAACCACTACACCACCGTGCTGCCCATAACTATTCAGTCATTTTAATTAACCATCAACTATTCTTACAGTTTTCCAGTTGCTAACACACTAAAATGACATCACAGAGCAAAACCTCATCTCAAATCTCCAAAACTTGAAACATATTCTGCTTTACACACATTTTGCAATTCAAAATGGCACTTTTGAAGTGTACTGAACGCAGTTCTCTGCATAAGACACAACAATCTGACATAAAGTCACATGTTTGCAATTTCAAAATCCTCAACCGTTGTCACCTCTGGTGGAAATCCTCCACTGTCGTCTCCTCTGGGTGGAAATCCTCAACCGTTGTTTCACACTCTGGTTCCTTTAAGTTGAGCTCCTTCACCACAGTGTTGTTTTTTTGAGTGGAGGTTTGGAGTGAATGGCTGTCAGGGATCCTTCATGAGGGGTCTCAAGGTGGTACATCTGGGAAAATCTGCTCAGTAAGCTGGCAACATGATAAACCATGATGTTGGTTGGAGATTCTGGTGTTTCACACTGAACAGGTTCCTCTGATAGTTTGGAAGAGTTTGAGCCCCTGATGAAAGCCAACATGTCGTTGACCATGTTGGCCACTTTCTCTGCAATCAGCTGCAGCAGTTGTTCAGAGTCATCAGGTGTCTCATGCAGGAGTGTCTCAAAATACTGAGAAATTGTCTTTCCAAGACAGGCCTGGATATCCTCCACTGTCACCATCTGATTGATTAGCCTCCTGTCTGCAGATTCAATGTGGCTCCTTTACAAAGAAAAACAGTCATAGTTTAGTCAACTGATCAGCTCCAGGCAGTGACATTTAAGCAGTAGGAAGGTAATATTGATCAGTGCACATAACACAAACACACACACAGAGATATTATACTGTATAACCACAATAGTAATGTTTGAGAAGACAATGTAAGTGAATATCATGGGTAGTGGAAGTTTTTGCCTTACATTGTGACAGAAGTGTTTGCAGGGTTGCTGGCTATCTCATCGTAAATCTCCTCAAATGTCCTGTTGTATACCTGTGGTACCACAACATCCATGACCTCCTTGTAGACCATCTCGACAAGATCATGACATGTGGCGGACAACAGTTCAGTCGTGTCAAAGTCCATTTCTCCAGTTCCTAACAAGTCCCATTGCCTGGAAGAACAATTCAAGCAAAGACAAGATAAGATAAGATGAGACAAGATAAGTTAAGTTAGCACCAGTGAGTCTAGTGTGAGGAGCTGTGTTGATATATGCAGTCAGAGAGAGAGACCAGTGTTTAACCACTTCACTGATGACTGTTAAACTGTGACTTACTCGTTTGTTATCTTCCTTAAATATGAATTGAATATGTCGTCCACAGACTCTGATGTGAGCAGAGGCATAGCCAAATCACTGCAACTCATCTCTCCAGGTTCATCTAATGAAATCTGACAGGAAGGAAAAACATTCAGGTTTTAGACATGAACAACAAAAACATGTTAGGATGTATGTTAGGACTGTCTAAAATGATGTTATTACTGTTTTATCTTCAGTTTGTGTTCAATGAAACAATTAGTTTATGAATTCTATCATAAGTATATTCACAGTTTACTGTTGCACACATTATTACATTTTATATACTGCATTAATTAATTATCTATAAACATCACAGAGATACATGGCCTCAATCCAGTTATTAACCACTAACAAATGGCTCAATAAGTAGCCTAATCGTAGGCTACGGTGACTGCTATTGGAGAAGGTAAGGCAAGCGGGCCTCCACTGATTAGGTGATTTAGGCATATTTATCTGTATTCTCCAAACGTGACATATTTGTAAAAGTGTTTATACTTTAGCAAAGGATGAGAAATATTTCATCATTCACAGTTTAAGATGAAAACACGATAGTAAACACCACCAGTAACCGTGCCGGCCGCGGCGCTTTTTGCCGTTAGCTTGCGGCTACATATTAAATCCTGATCATAACGTGGCGGGGGACGATGAGTTGGTGGCGCTGGGATGAGGTTGGCCCCAACTGCACTGAACCAAGTTTGAACTATGTTGCTTTTATGGCAAAGCATACTACAGATGTGTAACTGGTTCGACAGAAATCTGTAATATGAATGAAGTGTGTGCCATCTGGTGCAAAAGTTTGATTGTGGTGTTTAAGTGCTTAATTTTGCAGGATATATGAGGTATTTTTCCGTATAGGTGTGTGGTTTGGTGAGTATTTTGATAAAACCAGCCTAGTGTTTAAGCAATTGGAAAGAACTGTAAATGATGATTATCCTTATTGATTGTTCCTGGTAACTCTTGTGTGTCTTACCTTGTCACTCATCTTGATGGTTTCTCTAAACTCAATGTGGTAGTTTGTGTCTTCACTCATTGAATGTCTGAGTAGTTTTGATCTTTGATCTCTGCTGCTCATCCAGTGCCTCACAGTAGCACACACTGATGGAACACTGATGACACGCACGTACACACACACACACGCGCACACATATTGCCATGGCAACAGCGCTATATGCCCACTGAAGTTTGTTCTATCAATGACAAAAAACATAGATGAGGGTAGTTTACTCAAATACACTTTTTAATGATCAGATTTATTTTTAATGTCCTATATTGTAAAAAGTGAGATTTCATCACATGATGTCATTGAAGCCCAAAATATGTTAAACTAAAAGTAACCAGTTTTAGTGTTTCCTGGTTCGTTTGTAATTGCAGTCTACAGTATGTGAATGACATCAACTGCCAGAAAATAAAAATGGACACAAGATGTTGCCTACTAATGCAATTTCATTACAAGTTCATTGCAATTTCATGCTATTTACATTTGCGGAATAGTTAATGCAGTTCTCAAAACAAGTGGTACACACTGCAAAACCTGTGACATAATGTGACATAAGTGTACTGTGCAGCCATGACAGTGGACAATGGATGTTGGACCTCCAGTGAGTCTGGTTTAAAAGCTCTGGAGAAGAGGAAGTCCACTCCTCTTGTGACTTCCCCTTCCCACTGTCAGAACTTCGGGCAAGACATGAAAGAACCCAATTGCACGACTCAAGATGGTACAAAAATAAGTGTTTTTATTTTGATCACTATAAGCTGTAGCATATCAATGAGCATTAATGAACTGAACTCTTCTCATTTCTGAGTATTTCCCCAGGAAATCCATCTGACAGTATGTGGCACCTAAGTGCTTAAGGCTTAAGTTTTATGACTGGCAGAATAAACAGATAAGACCAGTTCCTCCTCTCAGACCTAAGGAATTCCAGGACATACACCAGGAGGAGGAGTTTTATTGCCCCACATTCCTGCTTTAATCCTGCCAGACACATCCAAAGCTTAATGTGGCTTCTTCCTTTCTCCTGCCTGGAACAGAACATTACATGAAGATTTTAATGGTTAACTATGCTTGCATTCCTCAGCTACTGTCATATAAGTATCACTGTTACAATGTCAAACATCAGTCTCCACATAGATCCTCTTCCTTTTCCTCCTTCTGATAAGGACTAAATGTGACATGTGGGATTGGTTGTGGATTAACTCTACAGACACAATCATACATAGACCTGCCTGTTGTAGTACACCTTCCTATATGCTCTGATATCATGGTTCATCTATGTGTTTAATTTGTTGATTAATTTCGATTCAATTGGTCAAGTTTTGTTCTGTGGTTTCCTACTATAGGCTGCTTGGTGTTGATCTGCAGCGGAGAGAGAGAGCTTTCACACAGAGAAACTTTAATAAAGTAAAACACAGCAGTATTAACATGAAATAAGTTAAAAGAATATCATCTTAGTTAACTTGGTGGATGGGGAGGGACCAGTGGTCACACCCCACTGGACCTTCAACAAAGATCATAAAAAGCCTCAGCTGGTCTGAGTGCTCTCTTTACTCTTCTTCAGTCCTTCCAGTCAGTCAAGTTCTGGTCTTCATCCCCCCACTGCATCTCTGTTCTCCCTCTCCCACATGCTGGGAGGGGAGAGAAACTAATGATGACCCAGAGACAGAGACATGCTGTCCCACCGCAGACCCAGTGCCTCATGGCATGAAGAGCAACCTCTCCAGAATCTTCAACCTGCTCCAGATATGACTGAAGGACTGTGAATGCTGCCTCTGAATGGCCTCCTCAGGACCCAGCACCTCATGGCATGAAGAACAGCCTATCCAGAACAGTCCAACTCTGCATCCTGCCTCAAGACCATCTTGTCTCCTCTGTCTACTCCTTCGCCCTGAAAATGTGAGCCAGCTCCTCTGCTCAGACACAGGCTGCAGAAAATGACTCCAGCCGTCATGAAGAAACTAAAGAAAGAAAAAGACTGTCAGTCGACACGTTGGTGTGAATCCAGCCGACCTCCCCACCAACAAAGGGGGGATTGAAGCAAGGAGCACAGAGACTATGCTGTGAAGAGGAGAGACAGACAGAGAGAGACTGAGATGGAGCCATGTCAACCAGAGATGTTCAGAGATGACCAAAGATGTCCAGAGCTGTCCAGAACTGTCCAGAGATGACCAAAGGTTTCCAGAAGTCCCCAGAGATGTCCAGAGCTGTCCACAGATGTCCACCGATGCCCGAAAGAGCCACTGGTGAAGTTCAAGTCGAAGTCACCTGCAGAGATCCAGCAGATCCAGACTGAACCTGCCGCCGCTCCTCACTCCCATCCATCCAGGAACGGTGATATACTGCATATACATCTTACAGATATTAAAGAGTCGGATGATTAGGCAGCTAAATTAAATGGCCTGAATTTAGGGCTTAATCCAGCAAACTGAATAATATTTGGTAAGATATCAATAGAATACTGAACTTAAATTCAAACTAGAAAATTGCTCCACAGTCTTCCCAGATGCCTCTCAAACTCTCAACTGCTGAATGGTACACCAAACCTAAACCAAATTTTGGTAACAGCCTAATACTTAATTTGGTTTAGATAACCACCACTGAATTAAACTGCTCACATTGAATTAATTCATCATTCATCCCTTAAACTTTTGTTTAATCATTCATTCCATTTTGTCACAATGAGTCAATCCCATGTTTTCACCATCAATCTTCCTCCATTCTAGTTTTATTTTCTATTTTATTATTTCTGTTAGTTACCTGGTCATTTAGTTTGTCAAACTAATCATTTATTATTAGTTATTTTCTGATACAGTAGTAGTGTGGTTATAGTTTGTCAAATAAACTTCTCATTTACAAAGAACTTGGTTATTTGATTTGTGTGTGTATATAAAGTAATTTAATCACTGTACACTAGGTCAAGAACTCCGTAGCACCCTGAGATTAAGAGACTCTATTAATTAATGTCAAATTCACAAGTTTTCCATGTTTTAGCAAAACTGGGTGGCGCCCTGATAATTTCTACTATTAAAGGCAATTTTTTGTTTATGATCAATAACTTAAGGATATTGTTCGTAAATACATAATTTGATATTAATTAATGATTGACTAATCTGCTCTACACTATTTATGCTACAAAACCAAAGGAAAAAAAACACTTGACTGGCAAGAAAATGGAAAATTACTGCAAAGATAATCTATAAAACATGGCTATGAAAATTACAAAAAGAAAAAAATCACTTCATAAGGAAGGAAAAGGTAAGAAAGTGAACTAAAGCTACAAACAAAAGACTCTCACAAAAGGTGAGGAAACTAAGGTAGCAGATCAAAAACAAACAAACCCTGACTCTACAAAGCACAAACCACTAACTGACTTAACAAGTAACAAACAAAACAGCTCACACTTAGCACAGACAAAAGCAGACTTAACATGAGCAGTGACATAGACTTGGACTTTGGAGGCTGGCTGATTTGATGTACGGAACAAGGCGAACTGGAACAGGACGGGACGAATCAGACCTTTTATACATAAAGTAAGGGGACACTGCTGGAAACAATAAGGGATGGGACATCTATTTTTTTTTTCATTTGGGCTGTTTAATGAATCAAGGTGCTCTTCCTCACCTCTCTTGCACTGTTTACATTTAATACTCCAACTATAAACATCCATGACAAATGGGAATTTAAAGACAAAATTAAACCACAGAGGTGGCTTTTCCATTTTCACTGAAGTTTCTTTAATCTAAAAATTCTTCATCTGTGAGGCCAGACTTGGTTTCTGGCTCATATGGAGACTCTTGCTTTCCTCACTTTCTGCCCTCTTCTTCTCCTCCACCACTTTACTGCTTTTTGCATCATTTGCTGTATTTCTGCTTTTGATTTTGTGTCACGATTGTTTGGTTTCACAATTATTTCTCCTAAAGTCAAATGATCATAAGAAAACTGCTGAATTTATTGATCCTATGTTTAGTTTTGGTTTATATCCTTTGATCTCAAAGATGAGAAAATCATGGTTAACAAAGGGACTGGAGAAGGCTTGTAAAAAGAAACACAAGCTATATATGGAATTTTTAAAGCATCGAACAAAAGAAAAAGAGGATAATTACAGAAAATATAAAAATAAACCGACATCTATTATGCAATGTCAAAAGAAGATATAATATGAACAATGGCTTTAAAAATATAAAACGACTATTAAGGCTACTTGGAATGTATTGAATAAGTTGATTAAAAATCTTGACAGGTGTATTCCCACAAATTTTTTTCATATTTACTCAAAATATGTGTCATGTCTGATCATTTCTGTTAAGTTACCTTTTTATTCACGTTTAGTCATGCTGTCTTGTCATTTCCTGTTTTATTTTGTATTAATTCAATCAGGACAGATAAGATGAGAGAGGGCTGAAAGGTATAGACGAGACGATTTATTGTAGAGCGACATTACAATGTTGAATGCCTCGGGGCTTGATGACTGTACAGGATATGACACCCTCTGACCTTTACAAACGACCCTCACATCGACTAAGGAAAAACTCCCCAAACAAAACCCTTTACTTAACAGGGAAAAAGAAAGAAGAAACCTCAGGAAGAGCAGCAGAGGACGGATCCCTCTTCCAGGATGGCCAGATGTGCAATAGATGTCATGTGTACAGAATAATGATGATAAAGCAATATTACCTCTATATAACAACAGTTAATACACGAAAGTATCCAATTCCATATAGCAGTTAACACCTAGAGAATTATGAGAAATGCTTGACACCATGTACAATGATAGCATGCATAGACTTAAGTGAAAGGTGAAATACATTTGTTCTGCACACAATAAAATTTTTGGCGCTCAGATGCCAGGGAGTAGATCAGCATTGTGACTGTTCTAGAGAAGAGATGCTGACATCTGAAGAGATGATCTCCCCCCAAAATAAAGTAAAGGCATACCTTACCTGATTTGGACAGAATCAATCTATAAAACAAAACACAACAGACAAGGTTAAAACACTGCACAGCAAATGGAGAGGATAGACTGGCAAGGTTATGAAGAGGAAATCGTAAGTTTGAGGCAGTGGAGATGGAGAGTAGAATGCAATGATATTCGGCAGAACCACAAAACTGTGTGAAGCAGAGACAGATGATACTGCAACGTAAAGCAGTAGGAACAGCAATGCTATGCTGTGGAGAGGGAACAGACTGCAATGATATGCAGTAGAAGCAGCACTGCTGTGCTGTGGAGAGGAAACACTGCAACGATATGCAATAGAAGCAGCAATGCTATGCTGAGGAGAGGAGACAGACTGCAACGATATGCATGAGAAGCAGCAATGCTATGCTGTGGAGAGGAGACAGACTGCAACGATATGCATGAGAATCAGCAATGCTATGCTGTGGAGAGGGAACAGACTGCAACGATATGCAGTAGAAGCAGCAATGCTATGCTGAGGAGAGGAGACAGACAGCAGCGATAGGCGGTAGAAGTAGCAATGCTATGCTGTGTAGAGAAAGAATAGAGCCTGCAATGCAAAGCAGTGAAAACCACAAACAACACGGAGGAGAGTGAGAATAGAGGAGGCAGTGAAGCCATAGGAACAGCTGGGAAAGCAGCCACAAAATGCAGATACCACCACCGGAGTTATGCATGCTTACTAAAACACTGCGCAGCAAATGGAGAGAATACGCTGGCAAAGTTATGAAGAGGAAATCGTGATGTTGAGCGGTGGCGAGGAGCATAGACTGCAACGATATGCAGAGGAACCGCACTGCTGAGCGGAGCAGAGACAGATAGGCGGCAACGTCATGCAGTCGACACAGCAATGCTATGCTGTGGAGAGGGAACAGACTGCAACAATATGCAGTAGAAGCAGCAATGCTATGCTGAGGAGAGAGAGGATAGAGACATAATGCTAGCCCTGAATTCACAGAGTTTGAGAGGCAACCACAAAATGGAGACACCACCACCAGAGATATGCATGTTTATCAAGGTTAAGGCTTCAGAGATCGCCGAGCAGCCAGTATGGAGTTAGAGTCTGGATGAATGTAGGAAGAATAAGTGGTAGATGACCATGCCCTATATGCTGAAGTGAAGCACATGAGATGCCTTGTATGGCAGCTGAAGTGGCTGCTCCTTTACTGAAGGAGTGACCTGAAAGCTAATGAGGAGGGGAAACATAGAACCATCCTAAAATGCAGCATGAACCAGTTCGTGCTGGTGCAAGCTGGTGCAAGCAATGATGGCGTTATGAGCTCCCTTACCTTAGGAGTGCTTCAGGAGCACACGATAATGAGAGAATGGAGGTCAGATCGAAAAACAAATATCTTTAGCTAGATTAAATGTATTGAAGAGCAAGTGAATTCCTAAACCTCAAACCCGTACAAGCTAATAGAAAAGCGCTTATGAGGAGAGTATCAGCGTATGGCGACACTAGCCCCGAGAAGAACATGTATTGTCCTATGCAGAATGTAAAGAGTGATGAGGTGCCTGTTGTCGGCGGTGAGGAGAGCTTGTAGCGATTCCTTCAGTAACAACTTAACCGGTGGTTAGCGAACAGGCTGGGAAAAGAGGGATCAAAAGATCAAGCGTTAAACTGATACCGGCAAGAGGCCCTGAATATACCGGGCTTAAATGAAGAACATCGACACAGTAGGTGACGAAGGCGCAAGTGTTTTAATTGGCATGGGCTTTAAATCGCAGAGCACAGCGATTCTTTTATGTAGCCAGAGATGAACCCAGATGTAGCATGCTGCTGTGGAGGAAAATCTTGTGAATTGCGGAGGAAGAATAAAACTCTAAAAACTCTGGAGGCCAGTGCTCAGTGAAACACTGGCCTTGAAGAGAATCCCCCCAAAACCCTGGGAAGGAGCCGCATGCGTGAAAACTGCTGGAATCGGAGCAGTGAATGATGTAATCATAGCGGCCTGAAAAATGAACCAGAGCCCTTGAGAGATTATGCGCATGCAAAATTTAAGTGCCCCAGCAGGATGCATTTGCTGCTTTGTGATGGACGTAACTGAACAGGTGCTTTAATTTGCAAGTGAGGAGCCTGATTTATTATGCAGGGAACCAATAGTAGAAAATCATCCAGAAGTTGAGTGTCGATGAAGTCTGATGTTATTTAGGAGGATCCAGCAGAGGGCTTCTGCCACCATGTTAAAAGACATGGACTAGTCCAGCACTGACTCCCACTTGGCCTTGAAAAGATGCCACTGAGAGGGGTGGATGTAAATTTTTTTTTTTTTTTTTTAAAGCATCGATTATGTCACCTTTGATTGCCGCGCCCCTTGACTGGCTAATTTAATCAGCTTGTTACACAACTTCGGAAAGAAGAGGGTAATCAATCTGGCTGACTATGTATCCCTTGTTTAGTTCTTCCTTAATATTGGGTTAACATGTTCTGTATTTTTGAGAGCTGCCTTGAGATTTTTGGAGATTAGAATTAATGAGGTAATAATGGATGAAATGACCCCACGCAGAACCCTGAGACAGATCAGTGAGCAGATGATTAGTAAGCACCGAGCCTTGATGGTTAGAAAATTCTGCAGCCAGAGCTTGGGCGTTTATTGGAGGAGCGGATGTCCTTTCATGATGTGTGAGAGCAGCGCCCGGTCCGCTTGCTGAGGATGGACCAGGCGGGCGAGGATCAACTGTGGTGGCGCGCAGATTTGGTGCGTATCCTTTCATGCGCTTCTGCTGCGGCTGTCTAATGCAGCAGGAGTTGTCAGAGGAAATCATGGAGCAGCAGGAAAGGCAGATGTGGACACTGGGACTCGTGCAGGCCCACATTCCTGCATGTGTACATGTGACTGCCTGAGACCCACCACTGATCATGAGGGAATTTCAGAGTCCAGGATTGCACAGTTAGTCAAGTGTTTGACTGTTCATTGTAGAACACTGCTTTGCTGGTGAACGCCTTGTAGTATTGATAAAATAAGTTCCTTCTGTACATGAGATTTAAATCACCGATAAGTGTCAAATACGGATCAAGCCAGCCCTTCTGTCGGTGCAGCTAATAATCATAATTTATCTCTGTTGAATATTATTGTCATTTTGTATATGTTTCCAGTGCCTTTATGTGTTTGCAGTACTTAAGAGGGCTGTCAACTTTATTTTGAAAATGCCTCTTTTATTTTGACATTCTGTTTGGTGTGCCGTGTGCTGGACAGTGGCGGGACCACGAGCTACGATGTGCTGTAGCTAAGTGAAACAATGAAGTTAAGGACCGATTTAAGTGGTCATAAAGTATTTCAGTGTGCAAGAAACACAACATCTCTGAAGATCCCAGATGCAACTAGGAATTCCCCACTAGAGGGATCTCTGATTAACGTGGCCGGTGGAGGAGGAGGGTGGAGGAACCCTACTGCACATGCGCAAACTGACAGATCGGTCGCGGGCGGAAGTCGGAAGTGTCGGTTGGCGGGAGCGTGAGTTTAAACCAGCGGACACTAAGAGACAGAAAACGGATCTAATAGCGAGAATTTTGGTTTTTTGATTGGATTGTGTGTTAGGTGCGTGTGGATTGAGTGGGGAGTTGTGTGTGGGATATCGGCCGTCGGCCGATAGGCCCGGTACGACGGTGTCCTAGCTCAGCTTCTGACCGATCTGCAGGTCCCTGGCCGCAAGAGAGAGGTGAACAAACAAACAAACAAACAATCAACGATACAAAAGATCGTCGTTCTAAAGGCTCGACCCTCGGAACTGGCAGTTGGCATAAACTGGTTTGTGACTGGATCAGGATGGCGACTCAGGTAGACGATGAGGAGGAAGGTAATGGAGTTAATGGAGAAAGGGTGGATAGTCTGTCTGTTCTGCTGGAGTTTCAGGACACTGTACTCCCAGAAACAGTTAAAATAGGATATATGTGCTTTCCAGTCAGGCCCTATATCCCTCCCCCACTACGCTGTTATAAGTGTCAGAGGTATGGGCATATAGCAGCAGCCTGCAGAGGCAAGCAGAGGTGTCCCAAATGTGGAGGGAGCACAGGATAGAGGAGTGCAAAACTGAGGGTCAGGAGAAATGCTGTAACTGTGGTGGACAACACAGGGTGACATACAGTCAGTGTGAGGTCAGGAAGAGGGCAGTGGAAATAGAGCAGGTGAAAGCAACAAACAACATCAGTTATGCAGAGGCAGTGAAGAGGGTAGATGGTCAAAGGGGAAAGAATGTAACAGGAAAAATTAATCAGGTCCAAAGAGCGGAGGAAGAGCAAACGGAGGAAGCTAACACAGCATTGGCAGTAGATAAACTGATTCTCTTCATGGCCTACGTTATTAACTGTACTGATCAAGTCAAACACAAAACGTAAAAGATCAAGATAATTGTGAGGGGAGCAGAGAAGTTTTTGGGGATAAAAAATGAGGCAGATGGGAGAGTGGGGAGCTCAGGTGAAAAAGGACCCTGATTATTTTACAGTGGAACGCTAGAAGCCTGATAGCAAATGGTCAAGAATTTAAAGGATTCATTAAGGGGAAAAAAAAGAAACCAGATATCATATGTATTCAAGAAACCTGGCTCAAACCATCACTAGACTTTGTAATAAAAGGCTATGATAGCGTCCGCAGAGATAGAGGGGAGGGCAGTGGAGGAGGGTGTGCAACATTTGTCAAACAAGGGATACAGTACAGAGTGATGGGAAAAGGATCAGAGCTCGAATATGTAATAATCGAAGTCTGGACAAAAGAAGGAAACGTTAGAATTGTTAACTTTTACAATCCATGCAGTAGATTGACAACTGATACAATGAATGAATTGACAGCACAAATACAAGGGAAAGTAGTATGGTGTGGGGACTTTAATGCTCACAGTACACTGTGGGGCAGTGGGACTGATAACAATGGTGTGGTAATAGAAGAGATAATTGAGAGTAAAAACCTGAGTGTGTTTGAATGATGGGAGTGGAACTAGAGTTAATATCAGAATGGGGACAGAATCTGCAATAGATCTGACACTGGTCTCACACTCAATGGCAGGTATTTGTTCATGGGGGGTAAACAGAGAGACAACTGTGGGCAGTGATCACTATCCCATCATCACAGCACTAGGAGTAACGGTAGAGGAGTATGATTCTAGGGGAGAGCAGAGGTGGGCTTTTAGCAGTGCTGACTGGAAGAAATTTGGGATCATATGTGACAGAGAAATGAAGAAAATCAATATAAATGATGATGTTAATAATTTTAACCTTGCTCTGTCTAAGGCACTTCTAGAGGCAGCAAAGGAGGCCATTCAGAAGAGGGAGGTAGGAACAAAAGAAGACTGTTCCATGGTGGACAAAGGGGTGTGATGGAGTGATTAGGGCAAGAAATAAAGCATTCAAAGTCTTGAGACAGAACCTCAGTGGTCAGAACCTTATTGATTATCAGAGAGCACAAGCAAAAGTTAGGAGGGTTATAAAAAATGCAAAGAGGGAATATTGAAGGACATTCTGTAACTCTGTCGGAAGGGAGACAGAAATAGGCAAAGTGTGGAGAATGATAAAAAGAATGAACGGGATTAAAGGAGACTGGGGATATCCAGTGTTGGTAGAGGGTGAGAGTAACAGCAGTGAAGGACGAAGAAAAAGCTGAGATGCTGGCAAAGACTTTTGTTAAAATTCACAGTTCAGCAAACATCAGTGAAAAAGGGAAAGAAGGGCGTGTAACCACAAGAGCAGAGAATATAGAGCTGTTACAGGATGATGAGGACACAGATGACCCACTAAACCAACCATTTACAAAGGCAGAACTGAACCGTGCACTAAAGAAAACTAAAACGACAGCACCAGGAAAGGACCAGATTTGCTACATAATGTTAAAACATCTCAGTGAATCAGCCAAGGACATTTTATTAGAATTATATAACAAAGTTTGGGAAGAGGGAGAATTACCACAGAGCTGGAAGGAAGTCATTGTAGTCCCAATACGCAAACCAGGAAAAAGACAGTACAAACCCAGGGAATTATCGGCCAATTGCATTATCATCTAATATCTGTAAAATAATGGAGAAAATGATAAATGACAGGTTAACATATTATACAGAGAGTAAAGGCTATATATCTAAATATCAGAGTGGCTTTAGGAGAGGGAGAAACACCATGGATCCTGCTGTTTGTCTAGAGCATGAGGTCAGAAAAGCACAGGTAAACTGAGAAAGTGTGGTAGCTGTGTTTTTGATGTAGAGAAGGCCTATGATATGATGTGGGGGAGGAACTATTAATCAAACTCAGAAAAATAGGTATTAATGGTCAAATGTATAGATGGATTAGAGATTTTTAACAGGCAGATTCATTCAGGTGAGAGTAGGGAAGAATTACTCTGGGAAATTTGCCATAGAAAATGGAACACCGCAAGGGAGCATAATCAGTCCATTATTGTTCAGCCTTATGATAAATGATGTATTTACAGGTATAGAAAATGAGATGGGGGTGTCACTGTTTGCTGATGATGGGGCAATCTGGAAGAGGGGAAGTAATCTGGAATTCATTATGGAGAAAGTTCAGGGTGCTATCACTAAAATAGAGGAGTGGTCATATAAGTGGGGTTTTAAATTCTCAGTCGATAAGACAAAGACAATGTTTTTCACAAGGAAAAGAATTAGCAGCACGATGAAATTAAAACTGTATAATCAGGAACTGGAGAGAGTGAAACACTATAAATACTTGGGGATTTGGTTTGATGAAAGAATCACATGGGCTGTACATATTCAGAAGGTGGAGGATAAATGTAAGAAAGTATTGAATGTGATGAGGTGTTTGGTGGGGAGTGAATGGGGGGCAGACAGAAGTGCACTAAAAGCCATATACTGTGGGCTGATCAGATCAGTGATGGACTATGGGAGTGTGGTGTATGGATCTGCAGCAGGCACATCTCTGAAAAGACTGGACAACATTCAATATCAGGCACTGAGGATATGCACAGGAGCACTGAAAACAACTCCAACAGCAGCACTACAGGTGGAGATGGGGAGATGCCATTAGATATGAGGAGGCTACAACTTTCAACAGTTTATTGGGTTAATTTGCAGGGGCACAGTCAAGAGCATCCAACACACCTCACTTTAAAACCATGTTGGGAAAAGGAGAAAAGGGACAACAAAAGCTTTGGCTGGTTGAGCACACAGAAAGCAACAGAACTGGGAATAGCGCGCAACTAAACATCAGTCCTACAGTACCATTACCAGTTATACCACCCTGGATACTTCCAAATGCCACAGTTGATCTCACATTATTAGAAAAGAAAAACAAGAATAGAGGACTCATTTATAACCCGCAGGTAGTACAGACATATATTGAGGACTTTTCCAGCTACGTCCAGATTTATACAGATGCCTCAAAGAGCTCCAGATAAGGCAGGAGCAGCTTTTATTGTCCCAGAGTTTAATGTCACAGTGGGAGGCGGATCAGTGGAGAAGTGTCAGTTTATACTGGAGAAATGATCGCAATACTGTTGGCAGTACAGTGGGTTGAAGAGACAAGACCACTAAGAACAGTGATATGCTCTGATTCCAGCTCAGCATTAATCACTTTACAGGACAGCCAGTCACACAGCAGACCAGACACACTGAGTGAAGTGCAGCAAACCCTATACAGAATTCAGATGATGGGGCTGACAGTGATGTTTGTGTGGGTACCAGCACACATTGGGCTCAGAGGAAATGAGATGGCGGATAAGGCAGCAAAGGAGGCAGCAGGAAAGACATCCATCGATTTGACAGTTAATGTCAGTAAATCTGAAACTAAGAGCATCATCAAACAAAGACTGAGGAAAGATGGCAAAAACAATGGGAGGAAGAAAGGACGGGACGATGGTTTTACAGAATACAAAGGAAAGTGGGAGAAATGAGAAAAGCAGGAAGGAACAGAAGAGAAGAAACAATAATATCAAGGCTCAGGTTTGGACATACTGCAGTGAACAGTACATTATTCATAATTAGAAAACATCAGACAGGGAATTGTGACTACTGTGACCAAGAAGAGACAATAGGGCACATAATACTTAAGTGTCAGAAGTATGAGAGAGAAAGGCAAAGTTTAATTATACATCTCAGGAACATTAAAATACCACTGGATATCAGAGTCATTCTACAACAGAGCTCAGGGCACAAGAGTTACACATTTATATTCCAGTTCCTTAAAGCAACGAGGCTGCTTGATAGAATATGATTTTATTTTATGAATTTTTTTTTTTTTTGAAGGGGTATTAGTAGTCATCCTGATTCACACTCCTTACCAGTTGGTGGCGGTAATGCACCAATCGTTGTTTGCCAACCGCCAATAAGCATACAAGAAGAAGAAGAAGAGGAGGGTGGAGAGCCGGAGTGGTAGACGCCGCTGCTGCTACGCCACAGCAGCGGCAGCAACAGCAGCAGAACCGGAAGCAGAAGCAGTAGTGGCCGGGAGACAGTGACTGGAGAGCCGCACAGAACCGCTGGAATCGCTGAGGCTTGCCATCTCATGAAGCTGAGACGGCTGGAGCCCAGGGGCTGTGAAGAAACTCTCAAAAGATATTGTAGCAGAGACTGAACTGAGATGAGGCGAGGCCAGTGCTCCTGCGCTGGGGTGAGGGAGACTGTGCTTCCTCCAGAATGAACTCGCTGCTTGGATTAAAACCCTCGAGAGGATCATCCGAGTCACGATCCACGTGGTCGGGCAGGTGAGGAGGAGCAGGATGCAGCAGAAAAGAGGAAAAGCGTATGTCATGCAGGTATGAGCAGAACACCAGTTTCAGCTGAATGACAGCAAGAAGACAGTGGAGAGAGAGAACGCTTTTAAATTTGACAGCTAATGGCTGATTGGTGGAAGAGAAAGGAGGGTAGTAGATTGTGATTGAATGCTTCAGTGACGAGGGCGGAGTGAGAGGATAGTGGGAGAACTGGGAAGAGGCTTGAATGTGAGCTTAGAGAGGTAGTCTTCCTGTCTGAACTTTCGCTTAGCTCCATTTGTCTCCTCTTGTTTGCAGCCACTTCACTTCCTGTCCTCCAGGTAATTGTCTGCCCTGCCCCTGATTGTTTCCAGCTGTGTCCCCTAACTTTGCGTATAAATAGTCCTCGTCTTCCCCTGTTCTGTGCCAGTTCGTCTTCTTCCATGTGCCAAGTCAGCTGGTCATTCCATGTCAGTGTACATATATCTAAATCAAGTCAAGTGTGTCTGTTACTGAGTTTTCTGTGAGCGTTTACTTTGTAAGCACTGCACTCTGCTTACCCGTTTGTTTGTGGTCAGTGTAGTCAGCTTTAGTTTGCTCCGTTGGTTATTTTTGCCCTCACTTTTTGTGATCGGCTTTAGTTTATCTGCTTTTGTTGAGTTATTCAGCTTTTTCCTCTGAATTATTTGTTATTTTTATATTCTGGTCTGCCTCATAAATTTAGAGAGTTCTGTTTCAGCTTAGTTTTTCATATTATTTCCTTCTTTGTGAATTTCTTTTATTTGTTACTTTAATTGTCTTTGTCTTTGTGTTTTTATTTGATAAAATAAATATTTTATTTTGAAACCTTTGTGTGTTTCGGTCATGTACTAGTTTCAGTCTGAGTTTTAACAATGTGCAACTTACATTTGGCTGTCCTCATTAAGATTTTAATCAATTAAAAAGAATAAAAGAGTGTCAACTATCCCTTCTTTGAAAGCTACCAGTTTTTATGATGTGAAAGTTGAAATGACATTATTTACCTTATAAATAAAATTAACATTAACACTCCTTGGAAATCTTGTTAGAGATGCAGTGCAGAGTGTGTCAGTTCACTATGACATCACTGTGGGTGCATGAGGACATTTCTGCACTGTGAGGACATCCTCACCACTCATAACATTAAAACTTGCTTTTATCTTTACTTTAAACCTCTCCAGAGGAAGTGATCTGACTCTTACTCTTATTCAACTCTTATTGATATGAAGTGATGACAAATTTTATTGGTATTTATTATTGGTATTTTATTAATGGTCAAAATCAATTGATGTTTAGGTTTAGGTTTCCAGTCAAGCATGTTTTTGGAATGTGAGAAGAAACCGGAGCACCACGTTAGCACAGGGAGAACACACAAACTCCACACAGAGAGGACACAGCATCACACCAAATCCTCACCACCCTGCTGCCTGCACTTTTAAAAAGGATGGTTTTAGTACATCACGACACTAAAACATCTTTTTTAAGAGTGTGCATTCATCTTTACAAAGAATCACCACAGATTCTTTGTCAAGATGACGGGAGGGAAAGAAAGAAAGAAAGAAAGAAAGGAAGGAAGGGTTGGGTACTTGGGAAGCTAGTCCTCCTGTGGTTCTCTGCAGAAACATGAGGTGAAGGGCTTCCTCAGGGTCTTGGCCATGGCAGAGAACATCCTGATGATGGCTGGACTCCATCTGGATTCATTCCTCGGGTGGTCGACTTCACTGTTGTTGTCACTTTTGTGGTCACTGGGGGTCACTTGTGTGTTTCTTGATGTATTGCAGTCCAGTTAGTGAGAGTTATATATATATATATATATATATATATATATATATATATATATATATATGTATATAGGCTAATGCTATTAATGCTTTTATGTTCTGCAAACAATTTCTTTAACAAATATTATTTTAAGCATTAACAAATGCATACATTAAGTATATATAATGTTATAATGTGTGCATTATGGCATTACTAATAATTAGTAAACATTAATTATCATTTTGGTGTTTGTCAGCAGTAACATAACTATTCAATCATTTTAATTAACCATCAACTATTGTTAAAGTTTTTTTCTAGTTGCTAACACACTAAAATGACATGGATAGCACAAATATTTAACCTGACACACAGGGAGCAAAACCTCATCTCAAATCTCCAAAACTTGAAACATATTCTGCTTTACACACATTTTGCAATTCAAAATGGCACTTTTGAAGTGTACTGAACGCAGTTCTCTGCATAAGACACAACAATCTGACATAAAGTAACATGTTACGCAATTTCAAAATCCTCAACCTTTGTCTCCTCTGGGTGGAAATCCTCCACTGTCGTCTCCTCT
Organism: Synanceia verrucosa; assembly: GCA_029721515.1. Classification (NCBI taxonomy): domain Eukaryota; kingdom Metazoa; phylum Chordata; class Actinopteri; order Perciformes; family Synanceiidae; genus Synanceia; species Synanceia verrucosa. The sequence goes on along the minus strand of JAQQSB010001020.1, from coordinate 15,843 downwards.
GGGTGGAAATCCTCAACCGTTGTTCCACACTCTGGTTCCTTTAAGTTGAGCTCCTTCACCACAGTGTTGTTTTTTGAGTGGAGGTTTGCCGTGAGCAGGGCGGCAAGGTGGTGTAGTGGTTAGCACTGTCGCCTCGCAAGAAGGTACCAGGTTCGAATCCCGGGCCCGGGGCCTTTCTGTGTGAAGTTTGCATGTTCTCCCGTGTCTGCGGGTACTCCCGCTTCCTCCCACCATCCAAAAACATGCATGGGGATTAGGTTAATTATGGCTAATTTAAATTGACCGTAGGTGTGAATGTGAGTGTGAATGGTTGTCTGTTTCTATGTGCCCTGCGATGAGGTGGCGACTTGTCCAGGGTGTACCCTGCCTTCCGCCCTAAGACAGCTGGGATAGGCTCCAGCCCCAGCGACCCTATGAGGATAAGCGGTAGATAATAGATGGATGGATGGTTTGCCGTGAACGGCTGTCCAGGAATGTTTCATGAGGGGGCTTAAGGTGGAACATCTTTGAAAATCTGCTCAGTAAGCTGCCAACAACACAAACCATGATGTTGGTTGGAGGCTCCTCTGATAGTTCGGAAGAGGTTGAGCGCCTTAATAAAGCCAACATGTCGTTGACCATGTAGGCCACTTTCTCTGCAATCAGCTGCAGCAGTTGTTCAGAGTCATCAGGTGTCTCATGCAGGACTGTCTCAAAATAATGAGAAATTTTCTTTCCAAGACAGGCCTGGATATCCTCCACTGTCACCATCTGATTGATTAGCCTCCTGTTTGCAGATTCAATGTGGCTCCTTTACAAAGAAAAACAGTCATAGTTTAGTCAACTGATCAGCTCCAGGCAGTGACATTTAAGCAGTAGGAAGGTAATATTGATCAGTGCCCCAACACAAACACACACATAAATATTCTGCTATATAACCACAATAGTAATGTTTGAGAAGACAATGTAAGTGAATATCATGGGTAGTGGAAGTTTTTGCCTTACATTGTGACAGAAGTGTTTGCAGGGTTGCTGGTTATCTCATTGTAAAGCTCATCCAATGTCCTGTTGTATATCTGTGGTATCACAACATACATGACCTGGCTGTAGACCATCTCTGCAAGATCATGACAGGTGGCGGACAACAGTTCAGCCATGTCATCGTGTATTACTCAATTCCTAGCAAGTCCCATTGCCTGGAAGAACAATTCAAGCAAACAAAGACAAGATAAGATAAGACAAGATAAGTTAAGTTAGCACCAGTGAGTCTACTGTGAGGAGCTGTGTTGATATATGCAGTCAGAGAGAGAGAGACCAGTGTTTAACCGCTTCACTGATGACTGTTAAACTGTGACTTACTCGTTTGTTATCTTCCTTAAATATGAATCGAATATGTCGTCCACAGACTCTGATGTGAGCAGAGGCATAGCCAAATCACTGCAACTCATCTCTCCAGGTTCATCTAATGAAATCTGACAGGAAGGAAAAACATTCAGGTTTTAGACATGAACAACAAAAACATGTTAGGATGTATGTTAGGACTGTCTAAAATGATTTTATTACTGTTTTATCTTCAGTTTGTGCTCAATGAAACAATTAGTTTATGAATTCTATCATAAGTATATTCACAGTTTACTGTTGCACACATTATTACATTTTATATACTGCATTAATTAATTATCTATAAACATCACAGAGATACATGGCCTCAATCCAGTTATTAACCACTAACAAATAATGTGCTTTTTATGCCCCCTCTTTATGGATTTAAGCATTTTAAATGTCATCAGTGTCGTATCAAGTGTTGTTTATGTAACTTTTATGTAAACGTTAAGTGTCTGAGTACTATAGAAATAAAATCTAATCTAAAATAAAATTATTTATTATTAACAATCTAAATATTGTTTTTTATGCTGTAGTATATGGGGTTTATAATCATCATTTAAATTTTATAATAGTCATTGAATTTATCTGTCTTGTTGTATTGGAGTCCAGTTAGTGGTAGTTATATATATATATATATATATATATATAGGCTAATGCTATGCTATTAATGCTTTTATGTTTTGCAAACAATTTCTTTAACAAATATTATTTTAAGCATGAACAAATGCATACATTAAGTATATATAATGTTATAATGTGTGCATTATGGCATTACTATTAGTAATTAGTAAACATTAATTATCATTTTGGTGTTTGTCAGCAGTAACATAACTATTCAATCATTTTCGTTAACCATCAACCATTGTTAAAGTTTTTTCCAGTTGCTAACACACTAAAATGACATGGACAGCACAAATATTTAACCTGACACACAGGAGCAAAACCTCATCTCAAATCTCCAAAACTTGAAACATATTCTGCTTTACACACATTTTGCAATTCAAAATGGCACTTTTGAAGTGTACTGAACGCAGTTCTCTGCATAAGACACAACAATCTGACATAAAGTCACATGTTCGCAATTTCAAAATCCTCAACCTTTGTCTCCTCTGGGTGGAAATCCTCCACTGTCGTCTCCTCTGGGTGGAAATCCTCAACCGTTGTTTCACACTCTGGTTCCTTTAAGTTGAGCTCCTTCACCACAGTGTTGTTTTTTTGAGTGGAGGTTTGCCGTGAACGGCTGTCCAGGAATGTTTCATGAGGGGACTCAAGGTGGAACATCTGTGAAAATCTGCTCAGTAATCTGGCAACATGATAAACCATGATGTTGGTTGGAGTCTCCTCTGATAGTTCGGAAGAGGTTGAGCCCCTGATGAAAGCCAACGTGTCGTTGACCGTGTCGGCCACGTCCTCTGCAATCAGCTGCAGCAGTTGTTCAGAGTCATCAGATGTCTCATGCAGGAGTGTCTCAAAATACTGAGAAACTGTCTTTCCAAGACAGGCCTGGATATCCTCCACTGTCACCATCTGATTGATTAGCCTCCTGTTTGCAGATTCAATGTGGCTCCTTTACAAAGAAAAACAGTCATAGTTTAGTCAACTGATCAGCTCCAGGCAGTGACATTTAAGCAGTAGGAAGGTAATATTGATCAGTGCCCCAACACAAACACACACATAGATATTATGCTATATAACCACAATAGTAATGTTTGAGAAGACAATGTAAGTGAATATCATGGGTAGTGGAAGTTTTGCCTTACATTGTGACAGAAGTGTTTGCAGGGTTGCTGGTTATTTCATCATAAATCTCCACAAATGTCCTGTTGTATATCTGTGGTACCACAACATCCATGACCTGGCTGTCGACCATCTCTGCAAGATCATTACACATGTCGGACAACAGTTCGGTCATGTCATCGTGCATTACTCCAATTCCTAGCAAGTCCCATTGCCTGGAAGAACAATTCAAGCAAACAAAGACAAGATAAGATAAGACAAGATAAGTTAAGTTAGCACCAGTGAGTCTATTGTGAGGAGCTGTGTTGATATATGCAGTCAGAGAGAGAGAGACCAGTGTTTAACCGCTTCACTGATGACTGTTAAACTGTGACTTACTCGTTTGTTATCTTCCTTAAATATGAATCGAATATGTCGTCCACAGACTCTGATGTGAGCAGAGGCACATCCAAATCACTGCAAATCATCTCTCCAGGTTCATCTAATGAAATCTGACAGGAAGGAAAAACATTCAGGTTTTAGACATGAACAACAAAAACATGTTAGGATGTATGTTAGGACTGTCTAAAATGATTTTATTACTGTTTTATCTTCAGTTTGTGCTCAATGAAACAATTAGTTTATGAATTCTATCATAATTATATTCACAGTTTACTGTTGCACACATTATTACATTTTATATACTGCATTAATTAATTATCTATAAACATCACAGAGATACATGGCCTCAAACCAGTTATTAACCTCTAACAAATAATGTGCTTTTATGCCCCCTCTTTATGGATTTAAGCATTTTAAATGTCATCAGTGTCGTATCAAGTGTTGTTTATGTAACTTTTATGTAAACGTTAAGTGTCTGAGTACTATAGAAATAAAATCTAATCTAAAATAAAATTATTTATTATTAACAATCTAAATATTGTTTTTATGCTGTAGTATATGGGCATTATAATCATCAGTTAAATTTTATAATAGTCATTGAAATAATCTTTCTTGATGTATTGCAGTCCAGTTAGTGGGAGTTATATATATATAGGCTAATGCTATGCTGATAATGCTTTTATGTTTTGCAAACAATTTCTTTAACAAATATTATTTTAAGCATGAACAAATGCATACATTAAGTATATATAATGTTATAATGTGTGCATTATGGCATTACTAATAATTAGTAAACATTAATTATCATTTTGGTGTTTGTCAGCAGTAACATAACTATTCAATCATTTTCGTTAACCATCAACCATTGTTAAAGTTTTTTTCCAGTTGCTAACACACTAAAATGACATGGACAGCACAAATATTTAACCTGACACACAGGGAGCAAAACCTCATCTCAAATCTCCAAAACCTTGAAACATATTCTGCTTTGCACACATTTTGCAATTCAAAATGGCACTTTTGAAGTGTACTGAACGCAGTTCTCTGCATAAGACACAACAATCTGACATAAAGTCACATGTTCGCAATTTCAAAATCCTCAACCTTTGTCTCCTCTGGGTGGAAATCCTCCACTGTCGTCTCCTCTGGGTGGAAATCCTCCACTGTCGTCTCCTCTGGGTGGAAATCCTCCACTGTCGTCTCCTCTGGGTGGAAATCCTCAACCGTTGTTTCACACTCTGGTTCCTTTAAGTTGAGCTCCTTCACCACAGTGTTGTTTTTTTGAGTGGAGGTTTGCCGTGAACGGCTGTCCAGGAATGTTTCATGAGGGGACTCAAGGTGGAACATCTGTGAAAATCTGCTCAGTAAGCTGGCAACAGCACAAACCATGATGTTGGTTGGAGTCTCCTCTGATAGTTCGGAAGAGGTTGAGCCCCTGATGAAAGCCAACATGTCGTTGACCATGTTGGCCACTTTCTCTGCAATCAGCTGCAGCAGTTGTTCAGAGTCATCAGATGTCTCATGCAGGAGTGTCTCAAAATACTGAGAAATTTTCTTTCCAAGACAGGCCTGGATATCCTCCACTGTCACCATGTGATTGATTAGCCTCCTGTTTGCAGATTCAATGTGGCTCCTTTACAAAGAAAAACAGTCATAGTTTAGTCAACTGATCAGCTCCAGGCAGTGACATTTAAGCAGTAGGAAGGTAATATTGATCAGTGCCGCAACACAAACACACACACAGAGATATTATACTGTATAACCACAATAGTAATGTTTGAGAAGACAATGTAAGTGAATATCATGGGTAGTGGAAGTTTTTGCCTTACATTGTGACAGAAGTGTTTGCAGGGTTGCTGGCTATCTCATCGTAAATCTCCTCAAATGTCCTGTTGTATATCTGTGGTACCACAACATCCATGACCTCCTTGTAGACCATCTCGACAAGATCATGACACGCGTGTCGGACAACAGTTCAGTCGTGTCAAAGTCCATTTCTCCAGTTCCTAACAAGTCCCATTGCCTGGAAGAACAATTCAAGCAAACAAAGACAAGATAAGATAAGATGAGATAAGACAAGATAAGTTAAGTTAGCACCAGTGAGTCTAGTGTGAGGAGCTGTGTTGATATATGCAGTCAGAGAGAGAGACCAGTGTTTAACCGCTTCACTGATGACTGTTAAACTGTGACTTACTCATTTGTTATCTTCCTTAAATATGAATCGAATATGTCGTTCACAGACTCTGATGTGAGCAGAGGCATAGCCAAATCACTGCAACTCATCTCTCCAGGTTCATCTAATGAAATCTGACAGGAAGGAAAAACATTCAGGTTTTAGACATGAACAACAAAAACATGTTAGGATGTATGTTAGGACTGTCTAAAATGATGTTATTACTGTTTTATCTTCAGTTTGTGTTCAATGAAACAATTAGTTTATGAATTCTATCATAAGTATATTCACAGTTTACTGTTGCACACATTATTACATTTTATATACTGCATTAATTAATTATCTATAAACATCACAGAGATACATGGCCTCAATCCAGTTATTAACCACTAACAAATGGCTCAATAAGTAGCCTAATCGTAGGCTACACGGTGACTGCTATTGGAGAAGGTAAGGCAAACGGGCCTCCACTGATTAGGTGATTTAGGCATATTTATCTGTATTCTCCAAGCGTTAAACGTGACATATTTGTAAAAGTGTTTATACTTTAGCAAAGGATGAGAAATATTTCATCATTCACAGTTTAAGATGAAAACACGATAGTAAACACCACCAGTAACCGTGCGGCACGGCGCTTTTTGCCGTTAGCTTGCGGCTACATATTAAATCCCTGATCATAACGTGGCGGGGGATGATGAGTTGGTGGCGCTGGGATGAGGTTGGCCCCAACTGCACTGAACCAAGTTTGAACTATGTTGCTATTATGGCAAAGCATACTACAGATGTGTAGCTGGTCTGACAGAAATCTGTAATATGAATGAAGTGTGTGCCATCTGGTGCAAAAGTTTGATTGTGGTGTTTAAGTGCTTAATTTTGCAGGATATATGAGGTATTTTTCCGTATAGGTGTGTGGTTTGGTGAGTATTTTGATAAAACCAGCCTAGTGTTTAAGCAATTGGAAAGAACTGTAAATGATGATTATCCTTATTGATTGTTCCTGGTAACTCTTGTGTGTCTTACCTTGTCACTCATCTTGATGGTTTCTCTAAACTCAATGTGGTAGTTTGTGTCTTCACTCATTGAATGTCTGAGTAGTTTTGATCTTTGATCTCTGCTGCTCATCCAGTGCCTCACAGTAGCACACACTGATGGAACACTGATGACACGCACGTACACACGCCCACACACACACACACACGCGCACACATATTGCCATGGCAACAGCAATGTGCTATGTGCCCACTGAAGTTTGTTCTATCAATGACAAAAAACATAGGACAGGGTAGTTTACTCAAATACACTTTTTAATGATCAGATTTATTTTTAATGTCCTATATTGTAAAAAGTGAGATTTCATCACATGATGTCATTGAAGCCCAAAATATGTTAAACTAAAAGTAACCAGTTTTAGTGTTTCCTGGTTCGTTTGTAGTTGCAGTCTACAGTATGTGAATGACATCAACTGCCAGAAAATAAAAATGGACACAAGATGTTGCCTACTAATGCAATTTCATTACAACTTCATTGCAATTTCATGCTATTTACATTTGCGGAATAGTTAATGCAGTTCTCAAAACAAGTGGTACACACTGCAAAACCTGTGACATAATGTGACATAAGTGTACTGTGCAGCCATGACAGTGGACAATGGATGTTGGACCTCCAGTGAGTCTGGTTTAAAAGCTCTGGAGAAGAGGAAGGCCACTCCTCTTGTGACTTCCCCTTCCCACTGTCAGAACTCGGGCAAGACATGAAAGAACCCAATTGCACGACTCAAGATGGTACAAAAATAAGTGTTTTTATTTTGATCACTATAAGCTGTAGCATATCAATGAGCATTAATGAACTGAACTCTTCTCATTTCTGAGTATTTCCCCAGAAAATCCATCTGACAGTATGTGGCACCTAAGTGCTTAAGGCTTAAGTTTTATGACTGGCAGAATAAACAGATAAGACCAGTTCCTCCTCTCAGACCTAAGGAATTCCAGGACATACACCAGGAGGAGGAGTTTTATTGCCCCACATTCCTGCTTTAATCCTGCCAGACACATCCAAAGCTTAATGTGGCTTCTTCCTTTCTCCCTGCCTGGAACAGAACATTACATGAAGATTTTAATGGTTAACTATGCTTGCATTCCTCAGCTACTGTCATATAAGTATCACTGTTACAATGTCAAACATCAGTCTCCACATAGATCCTCTTCCTTTTCCTCCTTCTGATAAGGACTAAATGTGACATGTGGGATTGGTTGTGGATTAACTCTACAGACACAATCATACATAGACCTGCCTGTTGTAGTACACCTTCCTATATGCTCTGATATCATAGTTCATCTATGTGTTTAATTTGTTGATTAATTTCGATTCAATTGGTCAAGTTTTGTTCTGTGGTTTCCTACTATAGGCTGCTTGGTGTTGATCTGCAGCGGAGAGAGAGCTTTCACACAGAGAAACTTTAATAAAGTAAAACACAGTAGTATTAACATGAAATAAGTTAAAAGAATATCATCTTAGTTAACTTGGTGGATGGGGAGGGACCAGTGGTCACACCCCCACTGGACCTTCAACAAAGATCATAAAAAGCCTCAGCTGGTCTGAGTGCTCTCTTTACTCTTCTTCAGTCCTTCAGTCAGTCAAGTTCTGGTCTTCATCCCCCACTGCATCTCTGTTCTCCCTCTCCCACATGCTGGGAGGGAGAGAAAACAATGATGACCCAGAGACAGAGACATGCTGTCCCACCGCAGACCCAGTGCCTCATGGCATGAAGAGCAACCTCTCCAGAATCTTCAACCTGCTCCAGATATGACTGAAGGACTGTGAATGCTGCCTCTGAATGGCCTCCTCAGGACCCAGCACCTCATGGCATGAAGAACAGCCTATCCAGAACAGTCCAACTCTGCATCCTGCCTCAAGACCATCTTGTCTCCTCTGTCTACTCCTTCGCCCTGAAAATGTGAGCCAGCTCCTCTGCTCAGACACAGGCTGCAGAAAATGACTCCAACCGTCATGAAGAAACTAAAGAAGAAAAGACTGTCGGTCGACACGTTGGTGTGAATCCAGCCGACCTCCCCACCAACAAAGGGGGATTGAAGCAAGGGCACAGAGACTATGCTGTGAAGAGGAGAGACAGACAGAGAGAGACTGAGATGGAGCCATGTCAACCAGAGATGTTCAGAGATGACCAAAGATGTCCAGAGCTGTCCAGAACTGTCCAGAGATGACCAAAGGTTTCCAGAAGTCCCCAGAGATGTCCAGAGCTGTCCACAGATGTCCACCGATGCCCGAAAGAGCCACTGGTGAAGTTCAAGTCGAAGTCACCTGCAGAGATCCAGCAGATCCAGACTGAACCTGCCGCCGCTCCTCACTCCCATCCATCCAGGAGCGGTGATATACTGCATATACATCTTACAGATATTACAGAGTCGGATTATTAGTCGCTAAATTAAATGGCCTGAATTTAGGGCTTAATCCAGCAAACTGAATAATATTTGGTAAGATATCAATAGAATACTGAACTTAAATTCAAACTAGAAAATTGCTCCACAGTCTTCCCAGATGCCTCTCAAACTCTCAACTGCTGAATGGTACACCAAACCTAAACCAAATTTTGGTAACAGCCTAATACTTAATTTGGTTTAGATAACCATCACTGAATTAAACTGCTCACATTGAATTAATTCATCATTCATCCCTTAAACTTTTGTTTAATCATTCATTCCATTTTGTCACAATGAGTCAATCCCATGTTTTCACCATCAATCTTCCTCCATTCTAGTTTTATTTTCTATTTTATTATTTCTGTTAGTTACCTGGTCATTTAGTTTGTCAAACTAATCATTTATTATTAGTTATTTTCTGATACAGTAGTAGTGTGGTTATAGTTTGTCAAATAAACTTCTCATTTACAAAGAACTTGGTTATTTGATTTGTGTGTGTATATAAAGCAATTGAATCACTGTACACTCCGTAGCACCCTGAGATTAAGAGACTCTATTAATTAATGTCAAATTCACAAGTTTTCCATGTTTTAGCAAAACTGGGTGGCGCCCTGATAATTTCTACTATTAAAGGCAATTTTTTGTTTATGATCAATAACTTAAGGATATTGTTCGTAAATACATAATTTGATATTAATTAATGATTGACTAATCTGCTCTACACTATTTATGCTACAAAACCAAAGGAAAAAAAAACACTTGACTGGCAAGAAAATGGAAAATTACTGCAAAGATAATCTATAAAACATGGCTATGAAAATTACAAAAAGAAAAAAATCACTTCATAAGGAAGGAAAAGGTAAGAAAGTGAACTAAAGCTACAAACAAAAGACTCTCACAAAAGGTGAGGAAACTAAGGTAGCAGATCAAAAACAAACAAACCCTGACTCTACAAAAGCACAAGCACAAACCACTAACTGACTTAACAAGTAACAAACAAAACAGCTCACACTTAGCACAGACAAAAGCAGACTTAACATGAGCAGTGACATAGACTTGGACTTTGGAGGCTGGCTGATTTGATGTACGGAACAAGACGAACTGGAACAGGACGGGACGAATCAGACCTTTTATACATAAAGTAAGGGGACACTGCTGGAAACAATAAGGGATGGGACATCTATTTTTTTCATTTGGGCTGTTTAATGAATCAAGGTGCTCTTCCTCACCTCTCTTGCACTGTTTACATTTAATACTCCAACTATAAACATCCATGACAAATGGGAATTTAAAGACAAAATTAAACCACAGAGGTGGCTTTTTCATTTTCACTGAAGTTTCTTTAATCTAAAAAATTCTTCATCTGTGAGGCCAGACTTGGTTTCTGGCTCATATGGAGACTCTTGCTTTCCTCACTTTCTGCCCTCTTCTTCTCCTCCACCACTTTACTGCTTTTTGCATCATTTGCTGTATTTCTGCTTTTGATTTTGTGTCACGATTGTTTGGTTTCACAATTATTTCTCCTAAAGTCAAATGATCATAAGAAAACTGCTGAATTTATTGATCCTATGTTTAGTTTTGGTTTATATCCTTTGATCTCAAAGATGAGAAAATCATGGTTAACAAAGGGACTGGAGAAGGCTTGTAAAAAGAAACACAAGCTATATATGGAATTTTTAAAGCATCGAACAAAAAGAAAAAGAGGATAATTACAGAAAATATAAAAATAAACCGACATCTATTATGCAATGTCAAAAGAAGATATAATATGAACAATGGCTTTAAAAATATAAAGCGACTATTAAGGCTGCTTGGAATGTATTGAATAAGTTGATTAAAAATCTTGACAGGTGTATTCCCACAAACATCTTATGATTTTTTTTTTTCATATTTACTCAAAATATGTGTCATGTCTGATCATTTCTGTTAAGTTACCTTTTTATTCACGTTTAGTCATGCTGTCTTGTCATTTCCTGTTTTATTTTGTATTAATTCAATCAGGACAGATAAGATGAGAGAGGGCTGAAAGGTATAGGCGAGGCGATTTATTGTAGAGCGACATTACAATGTTGAATGCCTCGGGGCTTGATGACTGTACAGGATATGACACCTCTGACCTTTACAAACGACCCTCACATCGACTAAGGAAAAACTCCCCAAACAAAACCCTTTACTTAACAGGAAAAAGAAATGGAACAAACCTCAGGAAGAGCAGCAGAGGACGGATCCCTCTTCCAGGATGGCCAGATGTGCAATAGATGTCATGTGTACAGAATAATGATGATAAAGCAATATTACCTCTATATAACAACAGTTAATACACGAAAGTATCCAATTCCATATAGCAGTTAACACCTAGAGAATTATGAGAAATGCTTGACACCATGTACAATGATAGCATGCATAGACTTAAGTGAAAGGTGAAATACATTTGTTCTGCACACAATAAAATTTTGGCGCTCAGATGCCAGGGAGTAGATCAGCATCGTGACTGTTCTAGAGAAGAGATGCTGACATCTGAAGAGATGATCTCCCCCCAAAATAAAGTAAAGGCATACCTTACCTGATTTGGACAGAATCAATCTATAAAACAAAACACAACAGACAAGGTTAAAACACTGCACAGCAAATGGAGAGGATAGACTGGCAAGGTTATGAAGAGGAAATCGTAAGTTTGAGGCAGTGGAGATGGAGAGTAGAATGCAATGATATTCGGCGGAACCACAAAACTGCTGAACAGAGACAGATGATACTGCAACGTAAAGCAGTAGGAACAGCAATGCTATGCTGTGGAGAGGGAACAGACTGCAATGATATGCAGTAGAAGCAGCACTGCTGTGCTGTGGAGAGGAAACACTGCAACGATATGCATGAGAAGCAGCAATGCTATGCTGTGGAGAGGGAACAGACTGCAACGATATGCAATAGAAGCAGCAATGCTATGCTGAGGAGAGGAGACAGACTGCAACGATATGCATGAGAAGCAGCAATGCTATGCTGAGGAGAGGAGACAGACAGCAGCGATAGGCGGTAGAAGTAGCAATGCTATGCTGTGTAGAGAAAGAATAGAGCCTGCAATGCAAAGCAGTGAAAACCACAAACAACACGGAGGAGAGTGAGAATAGAGGAGGCAGTGAAGCCATAGGAACAGCTGGGAAAGCAGCCACAAAATGCAGATACCACCACCGGAGTTATGCATGCTTACTAAAACACTGCGCAGCAAATGGAGAGAATACGCTGGCAAAGTTATGAAGAGGAAATCGTGATGTTGGCGGTGGAGAGGAGCATAGACTGCAACGATATGCAGAGGAACCGCACTGCTGAGCGGAGCAGAGACAGATAGACTGACAACGTCATGCAGTCGACACAGCAATGCTATGCTGTGGAGAGGGAACAGACTGCAACAATATGCAGTAGAAGCAGCAATGCTATGCTGAGGAGAGAGAGGATAGAGACATAATGCTAGCCCTGAATTCACAGAGTTTGAGAGGCAACCACAAAATGGAGACACCACCACCAGAGATATGCATGTTTATCAAGGTTAAGGCTTCAGAGATCGCCCGAGCAGCCAGTATGGAGTTAGAGTCTCTGGATGAATGTAGGAAGAATAAGTGGTAGATGACCATGCCCTATATGCTGAAGTGAAGCACATGAGATGCCTTGTATGGCAGCTGAAGTGGCTGCTCCTTTACTGAAGGAGTGACCTGAAAGCTAATGAGGAGGGGAAACATAGAACCATCCTAAAATGCTGCATGAACCAGTTCGTGCTGGTGCAAGCTGGTGCAAGCAATGATGGCGTTATGAGCTACCTTACCTTAGGAGTGCTTCAGGAGCACACGATAATGAGAGAATGGAGGTCAGATCGAAAAACAAATATCTTTAGCTAGATTAAATGTATTGAAGAGCAAGTGAATTCCTAAACCTCAAACCCGTTACAAGCTAATAGAAAAGCGCTTATGAGGAGAGTATCAACGTATGGCGACACTAGCCCGAGAAAGAACATGTATTGTCCTATGCAGAATGTAAAGAGTGATGAGGTGCCTGTTGTCGAGCGGTGAGGAGAGCTTGTAGCGATTCCCTTCAGTAACAACTTAACCGGTGGTTAGCTTGAACAGGCTGGGAAAAGAGGGATCAAAAGATCAAGCGTTAAACTGATACGGCAAGAGGCCCTGAATATACAGGGGCTTAAATGAAGAACATCGACACAGTAGGTGACGAAGGCGCAGAAGTGTTTTAATTGGCATGGGCTTTAAATCGCAGAGCACAGCGATTCTTTTATGTAGCCAGAGATGAACCCAGATGTAGCATGCTGCTGTGTAGGAAAATCTTGTGAATTGCGGAGGAAGAATAAAACTCTAAAAACTCTGGAGGCCAGTGCTCAGTGAAACACTGGCCTTGAAGAGAATCCCCAAAACCCTGGGAAGGAGCATGCGTGAAAACTGCTGGAATCAGAGCAGTGAATGATGTAATCATAGCGGCCTGAAAATGAACCAGAGCCCTTGAGAGATTATTCGCATGCAAAAATTAAGTGCCCCAGCAGGATGCATTTGCTGCTTTGTGATGGAGCGTAAACTGAACAGGTGCTTTAATTTGCAAGTGAGGAGCCTGATTTATTATGCAGGGAACCAATAGTAGAAAATCATCCAGAAGTTGAGTGTCGATGAAGTCTGATGTTATTTAGGAGGATCCAGCAGAGGGCTTCTGCCACCATGTTAAAAGACATGGACTAGTCCAGCACTGACTCCCACTTGGCCTTGAAAAGATGCCACTGAGAGGGGTGGATGTAAATTTTTTTTTTTTAAAGCATCGATTATGTCACCTTTGATTGCGCCCCTTGACTGGCTAATTTAATCAGCTTGTTACACAACTTCGGAAAGAAGAGGGGAATCAAGCGGGCTGACTATGTAACCCTTGTTCAGTTCTTCCTTAAGAATGGGGAAACATGTTCTGTATTTTTGAGAGCTGCCTGCAGATTTTTGGACATAAATTAATGAGGTAATAATGGATGAAATGACCCCCACGCAGAACCCTGAGACAGATCAGTGAGCAGATGATTAGTAAGCACCGAGCCTTGATGGTTAGAAAATTCTGCAGCCAGAGCTTGGATGTTTATTGGAGGAGCGGATGTCCTTTCATGATGTGTGAGCAGCCGCGCCGGTCCGCTTGCTGAGGATGGACCAGGCGGGGCGAGGATCAACTGTGGTGAAGCGCGCAGATTTGGTGCGTATCCTTTCATGCGCTTCTGCTGCGGCTGTCTAATGCAGCAGGAGTTGTCAGAGGAAATCATGGAGCAGCAGGAAGGCAGATGTGGACACTGGGACTCGTGCAGGCCCACATTCCTGCATGTGTACATGTGACTGCCTGAGACCCACCACTGATCATGAGGGGAATTTCAGAGCCCAGGATTGCACAGTTAGTCAAGTGTTTGACTGTTCATTGTAGAACACTGCTTTGCTGGTGAACGCCTTGTAGTATTGATAAAATAAGTTCCTTCTGTACATGAGATTTAAATCACCGATAAGTGTCAAATCTGGATCAAGCCAGCCCTTCTGTCAGTGCAGCTAATAATCATAATTTATCTGTTGAATATTATTGTCATTTTGTATATGTTTCCAGTGCCTTTATGTGTTTGCAGTACTTAAGAGAGGGCTGTCAACTTTATTGAAAATGCCTCTTTTATTTTGACATTCTGTTTGAGTGTGCCGTGTGCTGGACAGTGAAGCGGGACCGCGAGCCTACGATGTGCTGTAGCTAAGTGAAACAATGAAGTTAAGGACCGATTTAAGTGGTCCATAAGAGTATTTCAGTGTGCCAAGAAACACAACATCTCTGAAAGATCCCAGATGCAACTAGGAATTCCCCACTAGAGGGATCTCCTGATTAAGCGTTGGCGGTGGAGGAGGAGGGTGGAGGGAACCCTACTGCACATGTCGCCAAACTGACAGATCGATTACAGCGAGGCGGAGAGTGCGGAGGTGTGTCGGTTGGCGGGAGGCGTGAAGTTTAAACCAAGCGGACACTAAGAGACCAGAAAGCGGATCGAATAGCGAGAATTTTGTTTTTGATTGGATTGTGTGTTAGGTGCGTGTGGATTGAGTGGGGGAGTTGTGTGTGGGATATCGGCCCGTCGGCCGAGAAAACCAGGCCCGGTCTGACAGTGTCCTAGCTCAGCTTCCTGACCGATCTGCAGGAGTCCTGGCAGCAAGAGAGAGGTGAACAAACAAACAAACAAACAATCAACGATACAAAAAGATCTCGTAGTTCTAAAGGCTCGAACCCTCGGAACTGGCAGTTGGCATAAACTGGTTTGTGACTGGATCAGGATGGCGACTCAGGTAGAGCGATGAGGAGGAAGGTAATGGAGTTAATGGAGAAAGAGGTGGATAGTCTGTCTGTTCTGCTGGAGTTTCAGAGTTACTGTACTCCCAGAAACAGTTAAAATAGGATATATGTGCTTTCCAGTCAGGGCCCTATATCCCTCCCCCACTCTCTCACCAGCTGTTATAGAAGTGTCAGAGGTATGGGCATATAGCAGCAGCCTGCAGAGGCAAGCAGAGAGTGTCCCAAATGTGGAGGGAGCACAGGATAGAGGAGTGCAAAACTGAGGGGTCAGGAGAAATGCTGTAACTGTATTGGGACAACACAGGGTGACATACAGTCAGTGTGAGAGTCAGGAAGAGGGCAGTGGAATGATAGAGGCAGGTGAAAGCAACAAACCAGCATCAGTTATGCAGAGGCAGTGAAGAGGGT
>JAQQSB010001019.1:0-35283 GCA_029721515.1 Synanceia verrucosa | reverse complement strand
GGCAGTGTTCCCTTACAGGAGAGTAGCTCAAATGGTGAAGCGCTTCGCTAAACATCACAGAGAGGCAGTGGAATCAATGTGTGTTCTGTGGAACATTTGGTTGTTTGTATTTCTCTTGGCTGCTATGAATGCGATAATTTACATTGTTCAGATCTACTTTCATGCAAAGACTTGGAAACCCTTTTTGTAACACCGCGTCCACAATAATAACATAATGAAGCATGTTATTGTGGCAGCCCACTAAACAGGTCACATGGTGGGGTATTGATTTTCTTTTTATTATTTTCTTATTGATTTAATTTTCTAGCCATGGATTTGCTATTTAGAACACAGTCACAGGTATTATTGTGGGAATGTGGATTTGCTATGTGTTTCCATAACAGTAGGGGAAGGGCGGTATGAGACAGTGGCATGGCTTCAGTGGTGCAGGAATACAGGGAGGCAGGTGCTGTCTTGCTCTCTCATTGTGGACCTCAGGAGGCTTTGAAGAGAGAAACTCCACGTCACGTCTCCATCTCTATTAACTCATACTGTTTACGGGTTTGTGAAGCACTAACACCATTTGACGATAGGAGAATCGGCTATGAGATGTTGTGTTCAGATCGAGAATCTGTGAGATTTGTGGACCTTCAACATGGCCCCAGCTGCTAGACTAAGATTTAGCAAAATACCCCGTCTTTGCCAACTTATTCCGTGCTTTCCAAACAGACCAATTAAGTCAATTCGATTACGCTGTGCACGCTTCACTGGGTGGAGGATCTTGAAGACTTCATCGGCGACTAGTGCTGGCACCCTACTGTTGCTGGCCATGGAAGACTCCATTTGCGAAACTATGCCGGAACAACCCAAACAAGTGGAAGAAAACAGACTCCTCTACTGACACACACAGGACCTTGAGACCCACGGATGTCCAGATGGCGGTCCTCGAATTCGATCAATAAAAAGCTCGACATACTTAAGATGCTCCATGATGAGATTAAGGACCTACAAAAGGCTAGCCTGAGTTTACTCACTAGCAGATATCCGACCTGCAGAGGGACAACACCGGAATATCAGCTTTCCATGATGAAAGCCGTCACTTGCAGATGTAAATATCAGCAAAAGAGAGATAAATCTCTGAAGGGGCTTAGGTCGATGGATGTGGATGAAGAGCGTGTGGGGACAACCTGATCTTCTCAAAGATTCCAGAATCTACACCGGATGACCAGGAATCCCTAGTTAAAAACTTCATAGCCGGCTCTTAAAATCTGAAAGAGACATGAATAACATCACTTTCCACGCGTTCACCCGGCTTGGACCTTGGAAAGAGGAGACATACCGTCCTATCATCTTCAAATTCAGGAGCACTTTAAACAAAGAAGAACTGGGTCAAGAACAAGGACAGGGAGGCTGAAAGGAAATGGACTCGGGATGAATGACCAGTTTCGGACTGAGGAAATTAATGAGGAGGCGTGAGTCCTGTTTCCTATTCTGAAAAGAACACAGACAGCGTAGGCAAGCGGGACTGCACTTATGGTGGACAAACTCTACATAGATGGCCAGCTGTTCAGGGAATCAATCTGATAACTAGGTACTATCTAAGGGAAGCGATAAGTAACCACAAAAACAAATGTGGCTCAAGACATGAATATATCTCTCGTTGTGGACAGAATCTATATAGAAAGCAATCAGATCTCTCTGATTTCAAATGTTTACCTTCACCAAATGTCACCCCCCACTAGGGATCCCCTTCCTTCTTTTATTCTTTTTTCTCCCCCCTCTCTGTGTTAAATCTCTCCATGTACCCCTCTCCCTCTCCCTCTCTCTCACTCACTCCTCCTACCCCCCTCCCACCCTGTGCACCCATCTCTGTTTTGTCACTTTGACTCTCTGTGTCTACCCAATGTGTTTGCTATTAGTTTCACAAGGCTTTATGGTGCTGCTTTATGATCTATACCATGACTCATTGTAGTGTCTGTCCCTAACACCTACATGGTCTTTAAGCAACTTTGCTGCCCTGTGCTGACATCCACAGACTCTAAACCACAACATTCTATTTTTATTTACACTGTCACTAACTCAGTGTCCGGACTTGTCGTCTCTTCTTATGTCCTGGACAGACTCAGTTCTTATGGAGTGTACATGGCATACGCTCACAGACAAAAGAAGAATTAAAATCACGGACTATGTCTCTAAACTAAAAAGCAGATATTCTTCTCTTTTGCAAGAGACACACATTATCTACTACAATCAGAAGAGAAATCTCTTACAGATTCAAATTATAATATTATATTTTCATCTTGTTATAATAGTAGACAAAGAGGGAGTCTCTATTCTAATCCACAAGAGAGTTCTCGCAGTTTACCTTAAACTGTTTGATAACAGACCCAGGGCAGATACATTATTATTCAAGCAACGATTTTTGATAAACAATACACAATTAAGCCAATCTGTATGCTCCCTAATAGTGATGGATCCAGCCTTCTTTCATACAAAGTTTTCTTTCATTTATCAGACTTAAATAAGCTAACTCAACTACTATTATCGGAGGTGACTTTAACATAGTCTTAAATCCCTCATTGTATGGACCGATCAGAACATGCCAAGTGCAGGCGATTTAAACAATTACAATCTAGTCCTAACTCATACAGGACTATTCATGAAAGATTAATTGGACTAGATGATATCTGGAGACTCAAAAAACCCAACAAAAGGGAATATACTTTCATTTTTTCTGCAGTACACAAGTCATTTTTCAAGAATTGGATCTCTTTTCTTTCAAATAACCTCCATCACACACAAAATTACTCACTAGAATTCACCAAATCATCATCAGTGACCATGCACCTATATCCCTCAGTCTGAGAGAAACCTTTGTGATGAGCATCAAATGTGTTTTTTGTAAACCTCTTCCTCAGACTATGGCGCTTCAACATATCTCTACTTAAAGCATCCTTGAATTTGATCAAATGGTAAGGAGAGAGGGCGCAGACTTTTACCTAGATCAAAATAATGACTTTCCAGAAAAATTCATCTCCTTCTCTTTACTTGGTGGGAAACTCTGGAAGGTTCAGAATTAGTGGAGGTAAAATAATTGATCGCACTCAGGTGATTCATACAAGAAGGGGAAGAATGTAGAGGGGGTTAAACAACAAATGGGTGGGTGGTGACAGATATTGACCTGGGAAGTAAAATTAAACAACTTTCTTGCAGGATTATGCATTAAATCCAAGCTAACAATTACAATCTGAGTTACTATAATGCAAAAGTTATGCCTCTGCCGACTATTTTATCAAAGAAAACAGATTTTTACTACAACAACTGAGATACAGATGATGCCTTCTGAGCATAGCAAACAAATCAGGCAAATTTCTGGCGAATTTAGTACAACGCAACAGAGAAAAATCTTTTATAACAGCAATACAGGATCCTACTGGCAAATATACTCAATCTCCCTCAAGAAATCATAATCAGATGTTTTATAAGCTATTACCACAAGCTATATTATTCAGCAACAGTTATAACCCCTAACAAAGCATGATATTCACATGGCATTTCTCATGACAATCTAAAGCTGCCTGAGACTAACATCTGGAATGCAGTGAGACACGCTCTCTGTAGATGCTCCAATGACTATCAGTGAATTACAATGTGCATTAGATAGTATGTCAGCGGGCAAAAGCACCTGGTCCGATGGTTTCCTGCTGAATTTCTCAAACATTTCTGGCTAATGCTAGCACCTTTTTCAGAACAGTTATGGAGATTAAAAATAAAGGCTATATAGCGCTCACATGAACACAGCTGCAATAAAGTTATTATTGAAACCAGATAAAGACCCTCACGCAGCCTGTTAGCTATCGACCTCTGTCGCTAATCAACTCTGACATCAAAATTATATCTAAAGCACTCGCTTCCAGGTTGGAGAAAATTATCCCGGCTATAATTCACAACGATCAAACAGGATTTATTAAAGGTCGACACTCCACTAACAACTTTAGAAGGCTTCTAAATCTGATCAATTTGACATAGCGCTGCAACAGAGAAGCGATCGTTATATCACTGGATGCAGAAAAAGCCTTTGACAAAGTTAACTGGTCCTTTCTCTTCTCTGTACTTCATAAATTTGCTTCGGTGACTCATTTATCCAGTGGGTTTCAACTCTGTATAACTCACCTAAAGCTACTGTCACGACTAATGGGATCACTTCACAAAGCTTCACTTTGCAAAGGGAACTAGACAAGGATGTCCACTCTCTCCCTTACTGTTTGCAATTTTTATCAACCATTGGCTGCAGCGGTGCGTCAGAACAACAATATCAAAGGTATATGCTCTCAGAAGACTGAACACAAAATTAAACTATACGAGGATGACATTTTACTTTAATACGAAACACCAAAAACATCAAATAAGGAAGTATGTAAACTCATCACAACATTCTCACGCCTATCAGATTACTCCATCAACTGGTCAAAATCAATTATACTGCCATTAACAGAGAGCACATGGAATCCTGCAATCCAAAACACTCATTACTCTTTCCCTACAGGCAACATTAGATATCTGGGCATAAATATTTCCTCCAAACTCTCAGATCTTGTCCACTTGAACTTCACACCACTTGTGGACAAAGTGTGTGGTGATCTGAGCCGTTGGAATAACCTTCCTATCTCACTGTTGGGACGAATAGCTACTGTCAAGATGAAAATATTACCCCAAATCAACTATCTCTTCTCCATGATCCCATTTAAACCCACAACAAAATGGTTCCAAACATTAGATTCAGCTATCGGTAAATTCTACTCAAAGAACAAAAAGGCTACAATCAGCCTGGCTACTCTCCAGAAGAATAAGTCTGAAGGTGGACTGAGGCTCCCAATTTTCTGCATTACTACCTAGCTAATCAGTTACAATACCTTATCAAGTGGATCCATCCACAGGAAGAATATAACTCCTGGATGGAACTAGAACAGTTAGACTGCAACCATATTAAACTCGCTGATCTACCCTTTATCACCTCTGTTCTTAAAAAAACATTCCTGCTTCAAGAATCCCTTGATCGCCTCCACACTGTCTGCATGGTGGAGAGCCCTTGAAATCACAGGTTCACCACTTCAACCCAGTATACTCTCACCAATCTGGTACAACCCAGACTTTGTAAACAATAAAACCCCTCTCTATCTCAGTACATGGTCAGAGAAGGGGGTCACCCATCTCCATCACCTCCTCCAAGATAACATATTTATGACATACACAGACTTATTCCAAACCTTTGGAATAAGGAATGGAAATTTTTTCTCCAATACCTGCAGGTAAAGAAAACAATTACAAAGACAATCCCAACACTTCAGTCCACCTCTCAGCCACCTGATTTACAGCCACCTGAATTTATCAAATACATCACCAAATTGTTCCCAAAAATAAGAAAAATCCTCTCAAAATGTATAGTTTCCTCTCAAAGACAGACTCATACATTTACCAATCCGAAAATGGGAGAAAGATTTATCCATGCCCTTAGACCATGATTTTTGGACTCAGATCTGTGGAAAAACATTTAGCATGACAAAAATACTAACCTACAACTGATCCAATTTAAGGTTCTCCACAGAGCACACGTAACGCAGTATAAAATGTATAAAATGGGTTTCTCACAGTCTGACTTGTGCACCCAATGCACTCAAAAACTACTGATACTTATTTTCATGCACTGTGGCTATGTTCTCCTGTATTTCAATTTTGGGCAACAGTAACACAGAAACTCTCTTCTATTTTGGACTGCAGAAAATATCTGAGAAAATATCTGCTTCCTGAAAGAACCAATTGACATCTTTTACAGAAAAAAGTTCTCCATTTATTAGAGCTCTCAATATAAATCTATAGTCAATTCTTGTATTTTTTTGTTTTTTTTTTTAAAACATTGTCCTACATTTTTTGGTAGAAGAAAAATCTCTATTTATTAGAGCTCTTAATATAACTTCATAATCTGCTCTTGTCTGTTAGCATATGCCGACCCCCCTCATAAATTTGAGCTGTTCCAGAAAATATTCATTCTCTCTGTGCCTTTGTTCTGATCCCTAACTTGTCTCCTCTTCTCTTATATTGCAGTTGAATAACCATCTCTTCATTAAGGAATGATGGATCCAAGGAATCCAAAGGCTGGGTGCTGTCACAAGGGGATTACTTTTCCTCTTGTCCCTGGCGTTGCTCTCACGACTCTGAGAGGCCTGCCTGCTGTGGTCACTCCCGGGGTGGATGTGTCCGATGTCTCCTTTTGGGCCCTATGGCTTCTGGCCTCGCTGTTTTCCTGGGTCCGGGGGTAGTTGCCCCTATCTCCTCGTGACAGTCTGGCTGGCTCTGGGGGTGTGGGGCAGGAGGGTGCTTCCGGTTCCTTTCCTGCCCGCCCCTCCCTCTCTCTCCTCTCCTGCCTGCCTGCTCCTCCTCCCCCCTCTCCCGTCCCCGGGGTGTCTGGGGGTCCTCGTCGCTGGTGGGGTTGGCTTGGGAGCCGGGGGCTCTCTTCTGGGGGGGGGTTTGGGGGGTGTGGGTGCTCTGGCCCGCACGTGCTCAGGCAATCGCCTGGGCCCGCATATCACCACTGGAGTTCCAAGCTCAGCTTGCTCGATCCTCGATCCGGGTCCGACGCTCTTCCTGGGCTGTGATGGGCCAAGCCGGATGGGGGCTTGCTCGCGTCAGCGGAGCTTGTCTCCTTGTGCTGGGGGTGGTGGGGCGGATCAGTGTTACGGTGGGTCGGGGGGTCTCCCGCACACAAGGGGGCATCCCGGGCTTGGGGGAGCGATCTGGGTCCGCCGGTAGGATTGTTTGCCGGCGGCGCTGGCTTGCGCATCTGGCTCCGGCTGGTGAAGTGCGATCGATCCTTTTCGGCTGTGCTGGTTGGTCGCTGCATCTCTAATTCTGCATGGCTGCTGGGGCCCTGCTCTGGGGCTGCAGCTTTCAGGGTCATGGTGTTGGTGGGGCCTGCTGGTTTGTGTGGGATCTCCCTGGCCCCTGGCCTCTTGATCCTGGGGGCCCAGTGCTTCAGGAGCTATGCCCATCTCGTCTACTCCCCTTGCGGCTCTGTTCCCATGGGCCGGGTCCACACCAGACTGCCTCTTAATGTGCACTTCACATATCTTGCACCTCACTATACATAGTCACATTTAGGCACATATAGGGACTCAACACATAGGGCTTTGAAGACAGGTGGGGGTGAGGACGGTGGGAGATTTGGTGGTGCGAATTGCAGTGCTCCAGGGCACTGTAGTCTTCCCCCTCTCCCACCCACTTGCCCCCCCTGCTCTTCAATTTTAATACAGTAAACACACTCACGCTTTTGGGGGGGTTTGGGGGCCTGGGGGGTCCCCTTGCAGCTATGGTGGGCCCCCTGATGCTGTGGCCTCAGTGGCGGTGCCACGGCAGCTGTGTTTTGGGGATGTGGCGGCTGGTCAGTATGGTCGGGGGGCTGGTGGTGGGCTCTTTGCTGGCCGGGGTTGGGTGAGTGGGTCGGCGCGCGGTTGCTGCTCCTGATTGGTGGATTCAGCCTGCTCTCGCCTCGTGCTCTCGGTTGTCTCTGTGTGTGGGGTGGGGCTCCTGTCGGATTCATGGTGGCGCTGGTCCGTCCCCCGCTTTTCCCTCTCCCTTTCCTCCTCACCCACACTGGCCCCATGGTTTGCGCTCGGCCTGGCTTCGTCGCCTTCTGGATGCCGCCCGGTGATGGCCTGCTGCGTGCGGGCCGGTGCTCCTCGCTCTCTCGTCCCCCCTCTCCGGAGGAGCGCTGTTCGCGGGTCTTGCCTCATGGGCGGCGGTGGCCTCCTGTCTCCCGGGTGTTGGGGTGGCTGGGGGTGTGGGCGGGGGTGGGGTTGGGGATGGGGGTGGATGGTGGGGTGGTTGGGGTTGGGTGGGCCCTCGTGTCGCTGGCCCCTTGGACCTGTCCTGGCCTCCTGGGAGGTGGTGGTTTCTTTCTCCTCTTGGTCGCTGGATCTGGCGTGGTTCTCGGTGGCCCGGTGGCTCTCTGGGTTTGGCATCGCCGATGCTCCCACTTCCCAGGTTGTTGTGGACACCTGGCCGATCTGGCCATGAGGGTCGTGGTAGACGCCTGGGTTTCGGTGTTCTACACACATGCATGTTTTATCCAGACCTTATTAACTCCTCCCGAGTCACATTGATGAGTACTGATGTGAACTGCTAGTATGTGCCAAATCATTCGTCCGACTTCTCACTAAGGTCATGTTTTCTCCACATACTTCTTTCATTTGTGTTCTTGGTAGCCTACTCTATACGGTTAGGTCTTCCACTACTCTGGTGTTCAATACTGTTGGGTGTTGGGATTAAGGTGTTAGGAATGACACAGTAGCTCACACGTTTTTTTTATTCCAATAGCACTGCCTGTCTGTAAACTTCCCTTTTTGTTTTGTCTTATCTCCCTGTCTGTCATTTATTTCCCTCTCTTATCACCCAGGTGTAGCACGTCCCTCTCTGGCTTATAACAGGAAATTCCAATAAATAAAGTAAGATTAGATTCCAGGGAGGGCCGGTGATGGTCACATACACGCACCAAATATTAATAGCTTTTGCTGCAAGACTAAAATATGCATAATCTCATAAAGGTCGACACTCTTTTGTGGTGTTGAACAATGAGAACAATGCAGACAAAAAAAAAAAAAAAAATAAAAATAAATAAAATAATAATCCATCAGTTTGATGTGACGCTCAAAGACACTTTACGAGGAAAAACACATAAGACAAAAGCAAACAGGTAAAAAGTAAGTAAAGGTTAATACTTCCTTGAAGCTTAAAACCGTGTTTGGCGTTGTAATACATTTTACATTGTTCTGCACTTTATGCATCTTTTTGAATTTGTGCAAATTTCCAGCTGTGTGTGGCAAATGTTACACGTTACACAATTCTCTTTTGGATGAATAAAGCTTTATCCTTAGAAATCAGGGGTATAATCGGCCATTTTCTACTTCTTTTTGATTTTCCTTTATATTTCACCTTAAAAACTGTTTACCTTACCTTGTTTGGTGTCATTTTTTTCAGCACAACCTCACCATTGTTAACAAACAGTGTTTTTCATTTTGACATACTGTATTGACACATTGGACCAAAAACCACACAACAAACATAAAATTCGAGTAAGCAAAAAGTTGATTTTTTTACTGAGAAAACCACAGGCATGTCTAACGAGCTGGTTTTGTAACTTAGAATGAACATATAAAGTGCGAATTTCAAAAACTTATGTGCAAATTTAGCAAAAAACAAAGTTAAAAACAACCATTTACATGAAAAAGCAGTGCCTCAGGCGTTTTTATGCCAAAAATTACTATAAGGAACAGGTACAACAGAAATCCTGTAGCATATCAATGAGCATAAATAATGAACTTAACTCTTCTCATTTCTGAGTATCTCCCCAGGAAATCCATCTGACACTATGTGGCACCTAAGTGCTTAAGACTTAAGTTTTATGACTGGCAAAATAAACAGATAAGACCAGTTCCTCCTCTCTGACCCAAGAAACTCCAGGACATACACCAGGAGGAGGAGTTTTATTGCCCCACATTCCTGCTTTAATCCTGCCAGACACATCCAAAGCTTAATGTGGCCTCTTCCTTTCTCCCTGCCTGGAACAGAACATTACATTAAGATTTTAATGGTTAACTATGCTTTCATTCCTCAGCTACTGTCATATAAGTATCACTGTTACAGTGTCAAAGATCAGTCTCCACATAGATCCTCTTCCTTTTCCTCCTTCTGATAAGGACTAAATGTGACATGTGGAATTGTTTGTGGATTAACTCTACAGACACAATCATACATAGATCTGCCTGTTGTAGTACACCTTCCTACATGCTCTGATATCATGGTTCATCTGTGTTGGTTAATTTGTTGATTAATTTCAATTCAATTGGTCAAGTTTTGTTCTGTGGTTTCCTACTATAGGGTGTTTGGTGTCATTTTACAGCTGAGAGAGGGAGCTTTCACATAGAGAAACTTTAATAAAGTAAAACACAGCAGTATTAACATTAAATAAGTTAAAAGAATATCATCTCAGTTAACTTGGTGGATGGGGAGGGACCAGTGGTCACACCCCACTGAACCTTCAACAAAGATCATAAAAAGCCTCAGCTGGTCTGAGTGCTCTCTCTACTCTTCTTCAGTCCTTCAGTCAGTCAAGTTCTGGTCTTCATCCTCTCCACTACATCTCTGTTCTCCCTCTCCCACATGCTGGGAGGGGGAGAGAAACAATTATTATTTCTGTTAGTAACCTGGTCATTTAGTTTGTCAAACTAATCATTTATTATTAGTTATTTTCTGTGACAGTAGTAGTCTGGTTATAGTTTGTCAAATAAACATCTGATTAATAAAGAAGTTGATTATTTGATTTGTGTGTGTATAAAGCAAATTGAATCACTGGACACGAGGTCCAAGAATCTTAAGAGCTGCCTTAGGTTAAGAGACCCTATCATATCAAATCTGCAAGTTTTCCCTGTTTCCACAAAACTGGATGGTGTCTGTGTGAATCAATAACTTAAGAGTTATTGATTATAAATACTGATGTTATACAAATGAATGACTGATTATTCATCTGCTACAGGGAGCGTCTTTGTGGTCAGTGATCCCTGTCAGCTTCTTTCTGTGCACTCATCAGCCTGTCTGCCTCCACTGACTAGTTGTTCACTGCTCTTGTAGTCATTTCTGCAGTATTGAGCTGCTCCCTCTGCAGGGAGCTTACTGACCCTACAAAAATAAGAAAGAAGTCAAGGCTGCATTGTGTTAACATTTATTTGAGTTTGCATGCAAAGTGTAATTGTACTCTCATTCCATGTTAGCTGGTTGGACTAGCTACCCTTCCTGTTAGCGCTGCCCATCATGGTAGTGGAGGTTTGACTGAGCAGAGTTATAAGTGCTTCAGAAGTACTTATTTGTGCTGAAAGAAATTCTGATTCTGGTTCTGATTGTCCCACCGAGGAGACGATACACTCCACTCTTTGTAAGACTGCAGCTGTCTTACAGGGACAAGTTTCCTTCTCCGCACTGGTTGTGAGACTGAACAAAGCTCACCTGAATTGTGAAGGTCATTCTGAGAGGCGTGACTAACTACGTCACTCCTGCTCCACCCACTCCTGATCCACCCACTCATGATCCATCCACTCCTGGTCCACCTACTCATGATCCACCCACTCATGCTCCACCTACTCCTGGTCCACCCACTCATGCTCCACCACAAACGAACTTGGCTCCATCTCGTGGCCAATTTGGTGAACTGAGTTTGATGGTTGCAGTATTCAAACTTTCCATGTGTGCATGGTAGCTCTGATACATAATTAGCTAAAACTAACACTGAACTCTGGACATAGAACTTGTCAAACAAACAATCACAACAATTTCTCACTAATACTTGTCAAGGATACTGAATAAAATCATAACAACAATAAAATAATCATAACGATTTCTTACTACTAACTGTAAATGATACTGAGTAAAGCTTCTACTAAACTGGCATTTATAATACATCATTCTATCACAAACAACTAAATAGTTAATCAATTTTTAATCTACCTTTTTCCTGTCAGCTCTCAATTGTCATAACCACTTTTACAAAAAACCCAAAACAAAACAATGTCATTGATTGATTTACACGAAATAATCAACTACAACTAACAACAACAGTAACAGTGGCAGAAGAATTGAATTGAAAAGCTGTATGTATGGATGTAATGCATCCCCTCTTGCTTGTCTTGCACATCTTCCTGCTCTCCGCTAACATACATATTATAAATCAAACATGTCATCTCCTGCAGCAAAACTCATCCACCCATACAGATGTAGAATCCATTGACGCCTCTGAGAATTTGGACATAGTAATAGCAGATTTGACTGAAGATTTATTCCCAGGTTATGCAAATAAACCCAGAGTGCCACTCACCAAGAACTAATACAGTAACAACTAAAATATGCATTTCCTACTGAAAATGTGTGGGAATACTGTCAGCTGAAGCTACGCTGCTCATGCTGAATGCTGCTTAGTTTAAGCTAATCTGCTAATGCTGGGTTGAATGTTTTGGGAAGGTGAAGTAGAATAAATTTTGAAAAATATGAATGTATAATTTGTTTAATTCAATTTAAAAGTTGAATGTTGAAAATGTGTGAAAGTAATATAAAAGTTGAATGTTGAAAATGTGTGATGTAGCATAAACCACACTTTTTAGATATTAAAGCTGCAATCCATGATGCTGTTCAGAAACACTTTTTGTTCTACTGGGTGAAATGCTCCTTCTACCCTGAGAGCAGTCAATACATGATGTGTTCAGAAAAAGGAAGGAAAGAATCAGACCTCTGTGGCAGCTACAGGACTGTAAAAACTCTGACCAATCAACTGACACTCAGAGCGAGATGAGAGAACCAATCATGTGTCATCCTGCTCATGTCCCTCCCTCCTCCCCGCTGTTGCTGGAAATATCAAACACACAGTTCATCTGCAGAAATACAGAGATAGCAGGGAAATCCCTTCTGTAGTGAACAATGTCAGAGAAAATGCAGCCAAAAATACCACTTCCAGTGTTACTTCTGACGACTCATCATGCTAAACAGACAAAGAGAAGAAAGAGGGAGGAAGAAAAGACTGAAAGACAAAACTCTGGATAAAGCTAAGAGGACAAACCAGAGTGAACATCGGTGGAGACACTGAGACATCTGAAGGGACTGAAAAGTGATGCAGAAGTTACTTTCGTCCTGTTGGACAGGTAATTATTTGTTTAGCTTAGGGAGGAGTTATTATTTTCATGAAATATGTAATGTTTGCTAACTTAGCTACTGTTGTAGCACGTATTAGCCTGATGCTAACGTTAGCTTCTCTGTGGGTGTAAGCTGGTCGTAGGTGTGGTTTGTATTGAAGAGGTTATAGGATATGACATTTTGACCATATTGAACAGTCATAGTCTCCAGTGTCTGCATTATAAAGATGCTCACAGACTCCAGCAGACTGAACGGAGCAGAATCTGGATGTCCGTTCAGCTCAAAGCTTCCATAGTGGAGTGCTCTGCCGCTAGCCATTTATCATTTAAGATCAGATGTCACATTTAAAGTGGGTGATGTGAAAAATAAATGCCGAGCAGTGTTTTGTGAGACAACAGTATGGAGCAGAGACCGTGACCTTTGCAAAATTTGAGCTCTGGGCACTCCGTGTCCGTTCCGCCCGAATACATTTGGGCCTTTAGCTCAATGCTAACTTGGTCATGCTAGCTGATCTGTGCTTGTAAACTGGTCGTCAGTGCCGCTTGTATTGAAGAGGTTATAGGATATGACATTTTGACCATATTGCACAGTCATAATCATCACTGTCTGCATTATAAAGGTGACAAAATGACGTTGATATATAATTCACTCATGCTCCACCTACTCATGCTCCACCTACCCCTGCTCCACCCACTCCTGCTCCACCTACTCATGCTCCACCTACTCCTGGTCCACCCACTCATGCTTCACCTACTCCTGCTCCACCCACTCCTGCTCCACCTACTCCTGATCCACCCACTCATGCTCCACCTACTCCTGGTCCACACATTCATGCTCCACCCACTCCTGGTCCACCTATTCCTGGTCCACCCACTCATGCTCCACCCACTCCTGCTCCACCCACTCATGATCCACCCACTCCTCATCCACCCACTCCTGGTCCACCTACTCACGATCCACCCACTCATGCTCCACCTACTCATGATCCACCCACTCCTCATCCACCCACTCATGATCCACACACTCATGCTCCACCTACCCCAGCTCCACCCACTCCTGCTCCACCTACTCCTGGTCCACCCACTCATGCTTCACCTACTCCTGCTCCACCCACTCCTGCTCCACCCACTCATGCTCCACCTACTCCTGATCCACCCACTCATGCTCCACCTACTCCTGGTCCACCCACTCATGCTTCACCTACTCCTGCTCCGCCTACTCCTGCTCCACCCACTTATGCTCCACCCACCCATGCTCCACCCACTCATGCTCCACCTACTCATGCTCACACTCATTCAGGAGTGGGTGGAGCAGGAGTGACGTAGTTAGTCACGCCTCTCAGAATGACCTTCACAATTCAGGTGAGCTTTGTTCAGTCTCACAACCAGTGCGGAGAAGGAAACTTGTCCCTGTAAGACAGCTGCAGTCTTACAAAGAGTGGAGTGTATCGTCTCCTCGGTGGGACAATCAGAACCAGAATCAGAATTTCTTTCAGCACAAATAAGTACTTCTGAAGCACTTATAACTCTGCTCAGTCAAACCTCCACTACCATGGCGGGCAGCGCTAACAGGAAGGGTAGCTAGTCCAACCAGATGCAGATGCCCTCCACATTTAACTCCTTCTCAGTTTGGCCAAGCTGTAGGACATAAACACATTCAGTTTATTGCTGCATGGACTTGCTTATGTGATGATCAGTGCGAATCATAAATTGGCCATCAACACAATGAAATACATTAGTCGTACACTCACCAAGATCTCTGTGTGAGCTGTCGTGTGTGGACAGATATCCCATGTTCGGCAGAGTTTTTCACAGTCGTGTGGGTCATTTTAATGAGCATCCCCTCCTCGAGGGCAGGCTTCCTGAAGTTATCCTCTCCCCAGAGGTAAACTTTACCTCTCCTTCTTTCTGCAATCATAAATCAGAGTGCATAGGCAGTGTTTACGCAACTGTTACATCACGGAACAAACTCCCTAGGCAAATTATGAAACCCTGAATTTATGCAAAATGTGCATTTTACCCACAAATCAGTACTTTGACAATGTGACAACTAAGGTTCATATTTGAAACAAACACATCATTTAGCACTACCTTACTTCCTTGACGCTGATGGATCTCATTGACACGGCTGTGCCCTGTTGTCTTATGTGCTTCGTCATTTTGCCCATCTAAATGCGATGAAGGACAAAGTTTTGGAAAAGGTCATACAAAGTGCAAAATGTGATCAAGCATGACTTTGTGGAGCAACTGAATTCAAAGCACTGTTCTCCTACACAAATGTACCTCGTTCACATGGCCTGTAAAAGATATGAGGTCATCCATCCCAGGCTTGACGTCCTTGATGGACACCGTGGTGGAGGAAGGGTACATGAGGTTTCTTCCTGCTCCTCTAAGTGTGGGGGCACCTCAACAGGGGCACAGTTGTAGATTGCAGTGTTCTTTTGGCATAGTATGGACTTGTGAAGTCCATATTTTGCTAATCCATAGTTACGAATTAGGTAACTTTTGCCAACTTTCACCTGGGCAGCCAGGTCCTCAAAAAGCACCATTTTCTGTACAGTGCTTCCATTGCTCAGGGCCACCCATTTATTTCTGCAGACTGACAGTGCCTTTGCAGAGTTGTGTTTATCAAACGACCACTGCTGGACTTTTTTCACCTCTTTCATGCATAAGATCTTAACCTTAATTGGTGGGAGGTGTGTGTAGGGTGCAGTGGGGGTGCTGGGTGAGTGAGTCTTTGATGCCATTCTGGAAATAAAGAGACAAAATATATATTATAGTATTATAGTGCTGTTGGAGGATTGAGATGAACAGCTGGAGATAAGAAGGACTTTATTTCGTACAAACAGTTCATTATCCTATTATTATTCATGATGTTGCCGGTTCCAGCACAGTAGGAGGTGCTGTGCACCTTTCATGCTGTACATTTGTCCAGGACTGTTAATTACTTGGTGATATCAGATTATCTCTGTTTATAGCCTGACATTGACACAACATGAGAGTCTATCGAGAGATTCGACTAAGATGCTCACTAGTTTTGTTGTTTCCATTATGAGCACTTGTAAACAATAATGTTTTAACTGAGAATAATATGAAGATATTTTTAACCAAGTTTCAACATCTAATGAATCCAGCTTGGTGATATATTTGCCATCTATGAAATGTGCGTATTGACGTCAATCAGCCTTCGATCACATCCAATGTAGAACATGTCACTGTTTTAAATTTAAACATTCTTGTGTTGTTCCAGTTTATTGCAGGTTACAGAGAAAAGCTGCATTGTACACGCCATCACAGTGGATTCAGAAGAATCTAACTTAGTTTAAAAAAAGTTTCAATCAATAACAGTCTGATGAATGAAACACATTAGTTTTGCTGGAGCTGATAAGTGAAACAGCAGACGAGTGAGCTGTCTTTTTTTGTCCAATCTTTGTCGTTAGCTGCAAATGCGTACTAGCGACCGGAGAAGACTACAGCTCTCCAGTGAAATGGGTGACGAGTGAGCCATTGTCTCTGTTAAATCTTTGTCGATAGCTGCGCATGCGCACTAGCGACGGAGAAGACTACAGGACTCAGGTAGTGACGAACGGCAATAGGTGTGCGAGCAGCGGCGAAGGTGGAGGAGGAAGCACGCAGGTAAGATGTGCACATGATTGTACACTGTTTTAATATAATGCGCTTGAATGCATTTTTAACGTTATCGTTATTTAACTGCGCGGATGTTTTCAAAGCTGACTTAAGTCTGAAGTTGACAGTGCAGTGTAATGTAGCGCATATACGGCTGCTGGGCTCGTGGGCTCGAACTATGGTAACTTATATTAGCTTATATGACACTCGGGCAGCTCAAGCTGTTAATTTTAGTTGACGTTAACAGACCGGTAGTGTTAATTAACGTCAGCGTTAACCCCTGTAAAGTGGCTAAACCGCTAAGCTACCTGACTAGTCAGAGTGCCATGTCCAGCAGACCCGTAACTTATCATAACACAGTTGTCCCCTTAGTGACAGCCTCTGATTGGTTCAGTGTGTAGTGACAGCCTCTGATTGGTTCAGCCTGTCATGAAAGCCTCTGATTGGTTCTGTCTTTTGCTCAGTGAAAGCCTCTGAAATGGCCGTACAGTTGAATCGATTCCTCTTTAATACATTTAACTTTCTCTAAGCTTATTTTTAAGTAAGTATTGTTAAGTAATGTCAGAATTAATCCCTGTAAAGTGGCTAAACCATTAAGCTACATGACTTGTCCAATCGCCCTGTCGGTTATGAAGAGT
Organism: Synanceia verrucosa; assembly: GCA_029721515.1. Lineage (NCBI taxonomy): Eukaryota > Metazoa > Chordata > Actinopteri > Perciformes > Synanceiidae > Synanceia > Synanceia verrucosa. The sequence continues at coordinate 18,314 of JAQQSB010001019.1, read as the reverse complement.
GAGAAGTACAGCCTAGCTATTGCAGTATGGCTGTTCTCAGTTGGAGGAACGGTTAAGTTTGAACAAAATGAACATTCGGCTGTTTTTAATCAGACTGGGGGAAGCTGTTAAAGTAATTTGGGTAACAGATTACATTTTCACTTATGTTAAGTAGGCTAACTCCTACTCTACAATGTTATAGAGCTAACAGCGGTTACTGGTCTTTAGTTTTTGGCATTATTGGGTAATATAGAAACATTAAGTAAGCAAAATATACAATTAATCAGGCCCTTTAACTTATTTCACTGGTGAAAGTTATAAAACAGTAATTAGCCATTTGTTAAAAGCCAGTGTAATGTCAGTCACTTACCTTCTTGTTTTTCCTCGTTCTGTGAAATAGTAGTAGTAACAGTAGTAGTTTATGAAATCATAAGCCTGGTCATGCAGACCCTTAACCAATCACAACACAGCTGTCCCCAGTGGCGGCATCTGATTGGTTCAGTGTGTAGTGAAAGCCTCTGATTGGTTCTGTCTTTTGCTCAGCGAAAGCCTCTGAAATGGCCATACAGTTGAATCGATTCCTCTTTAATACATTTAACTTTCCGATGTGTTCATTCTGTCGCTAAGGCCCCAGATGTGTCCAGTCTCTAGTTAGGCTAAAACCCCTGAAATGACCATACAGTTGAATTGATAGAGATAGAGGTGCTCTAAAGCTCCTACAGGATAAGACTCCTAGATGATAAGCATTTGTCTCCCAAGGCAAACATATTGAATCAATACAACCAGTGAGTGTGGGCGGCACGGTGGTGTAGTGGCTACCACTGTCATTTCACAGCAAGAAGGTACTGGGTTCGAATCCCGGGCCCGGGGCCTTACTGTGTGGAGTTTGCATGTTCTCCCCGTGTCTGCGTGGGTACTCCGGCTTCCTCCCACCATCCAAAAACATGCATGGGGATTAGGTTAATTGGTTATCTTAATTGGTTATTGGTTATATTGGTAATTGGTTATCTAAGGATCTTTGCTAGGCTAAATACTGGAACCAGTGAACCACTTTAAAAAATGAAAAATGAATCAATTATCAAAATAGTTGCCGATCGACTAATTGATTACTCTGCCAATCCTTTTGGCTCTGACTGACATCTTTTTTGATGCAGGTATTGAGACAAGACTTTTATGATATCTATCCTTAACCTAAACTTACTGTATATCTTACCTTAAATCTGATCTGTCCCTGGCTAACAGCACCTGCCTGACGCGGCAGGGGACCAGGCTGCATGACGTCCTGCAGTCCCTGGATCACGATGGGAGCAGCTAGTCCAACATTCAGTGTCTCAGTAGACATGGATGTATTTGGCTGCTCAGCGCTATATGGAGCTGCACCCAGGGTGGTGCACCCAGCATGCTTCTGGTCCTCTATGAACAGCTTGGGGGCAGTTCTTGTTTTCTTTATGCACTGCTTATCCTGCTGTTCTTCTCCATGTTTTCTCTTTCTGCAAGACAGAAATAGAAGACTTTCAAAAAACAGTAAACAGAAAAATAGGGAATAGAGAGAACTTATTGATGAGGCAGACAGGGGCTAAATATCTGTGTACACTTGTATGTGTGTTTGTTTACATTCATGTGTGTGTTATTTGTTATGTTACTGTGTTGTTGGTTTATTTCTCAATGCATTGGACACATGGACTCTCTCTGTAGCTGATTGGCGCGTCTCTTTTATTTTCTTTCCCAGCAGGCCACACAAACATTACGTCACTCTAAAGGGCACATTACACCCAAAACACTCACTGCACATCCCCCTTTCTAAGAACATTACCAATGTAATTGTTAATGTCATTGCAGTGTAACTTATATTTAAACACATCTGTAACAATTGTGTCTTTCTTATTGTATACACCCAGTTTCAGAAATTATCCAATCTTTATTACAGTCTGAATCTCAAACGTTTCTTTTTGTAATAAACCAAACCAGTTATTACTCTATTACTCAAACATTTTACTTAACATTTGACTTCTGTTTGCTTGAACTCTTCTTTTCCACAACTGTTTATAATTCTAACTAGGAAGGCGGGGTAGACTGCCCATTCCTTCCACTGAGTGAGGGGATTTATTCTGCCCCATGCTGTTCACTCAGCCATCCGAGCACCTTCTATCTATTTCATTTCATAGTCTTTAAGGTAACCCGGGAGGTGTCTGTCTCTGGTGGGATATCTTTTTGGAGGTGTAGAAGCCTGTGGAACTGGATCTTCGGCTTGTGTAGTGTCCTCTGGTAGGATAGTGTTTTGTGAGTCCACCTGTTCTGCTCCTCCTTCTGGTAAGGTGACAAGATGGCCACGGTTGCGACGCAGGGTCCCTCTGGGGGTCTCGATTAAGTAAGACCGTGGTGTTTCTGCTCTCGATTTCACTGTCCCTTTCTCCTTCATATCTCTCACCCAGACATGGTCTCCAGGATTCAGTACGCCCAGGTCACGAGCTCTGTATCTGGCGTTGAACCTCTTCCACTGTTTCTCTCTTTCATCCAGTTCTCTCTCTCTCAGTTTTGCGACATCCGTCCAGCCAGGCTCGAGACGAGAGGGTAGGACAGGCACAGTGGTACGGAGCTTCCTTCCCATCAATAGCTCTGCGGGGCTATGTCCATTGCTCAGCGGTGTAGCCCGATATGCCATGAGAGCTAGATATGGGTCCTTACTTTTCTTCATGAGGCTCTTCACTGTTCTGACCGCTCGCTCGGCCTCACCGTTGCTCTGAGGATACCTGGGGCTGGAAGTGGTGTGAACAAAACCCCACTCAGTGGCGAAATGGTGAAACATGGCGGCGGAAAACTGAGGCCCATTATCCGTCCTGAGTTCAGCAGGTATGCCATGCCGTGCAAAAATTGATTTGAATTGTTCAATTACCGTGGCTGCTGTGGTGACACTCAGTTTGGCGACTTCAATGAATCTTGAAAAGTAATCAATCACAATCAGATACTGGTTGTTATTCCAGTCGAATAAATCTGCACCAACCAATTCCCAAGGTCTGGCTGGAAATTCTGTTGGCATGAGTGTTTCTCTGTTATTCAGTCTTTCTTTAACACGTCTCACACTCCTCAACCAACTGAAGAAGTTGTGTGCTCAGCCCAGGCCACCACACCGACTGCTTTGCACGCTCCCTGCATTTTGCTATGCCCTGATGACCTGTGTGTATTCTTTCCAAAATGTCTTTCTGTAGCGATTTCGGGATAACAAGACGTGTACCTTTCAGCAGTAGGTCATTTTCAACTGTGAGGTCTCCAGCATGCTGATGGTAAGGATAGCACGGTCCTGCTATATGCCTTTTGTCTGGCCATCCACTGATACAGTATTGTTTCACCTGTTTCAGCACATCGTCCCTGTCTTGGTGGTCCTTGATTTGTTTCAGTCTCATTTCTGTGGCAGGAAGACTGGACACCACCTGATGTGCATACAGATTGATCTCTGTCTCCAGATTCTTGTCACCTGCGGTTCTCTCTGGTGCTCTTGATAGCACATCAGCAGTTGCTATGTTTTTGCCTGGGACATGTGAAATTGTGTATGTGTATCTCATCAGTCGCATTTTCAGTCTCTGTATCCTTGGGGTAGCTCATCCAGATTCTTTGAGCCTAAAAGCGGTACTAGAGGCTTGTGATCAGTTTCAATGTGAAACTTCGATGCCGATCAAGAAGTCTGCAAGCGCTCACATGCCCAGGTGATGGCCAGAGCCTCCTTTTCGATCTGAGCATATCTCCGCTCTGTATCAGTAAGTGCTCTTGAGGCATATGCCACGGGTTTCAAATTCCCATCCTTCTGTCTCTGGAGTAACACCGCTCCCAGTCCATAAGAGGATGCATCTGCTGAGACTGTAGTCTGTGCTCGCGTACTGTACAGTGCCATACCTGGTGGTTGACTCAACGCCCGTTTGATGCGCTCAAATGCTGCTTGCTGAGGGTCTTCCCAGGCCCACATGTTAGATGTCTTTAGCAGTTCTCTAAGCGGCTGTGTCTTTTCTGCAAGGTTTGGAAGGTATTTACCTAAATGGTTGACCATTCCCAGGAACCTTCTCACCCCACTCACATCTGTGGGCTCCTCCATGTTGGTGACTGCTTTCACCTTGTCTGGATCTGCCTTCACTCCGGTCCTGTCAACTATCTGCCCCAGAAACTTTACAGAGGTCTTAGCAAACTCACATTTCCCACTTTTCAGTGTCACACCTGCTTGTTCCAGTCGTTCCAGTACAGCAAGCAGCCGTGTGTCATGCTGAGTCTGTGTTTCTGCATGGACCAGGATGTCATCCATCTGGCAGACTACACCATCCAGACCCTCCAGCAGCTGTGACATCCTCCTTTGGAAGTGTTCAGGAGCTGAGGAGATGCCGAAGCAAAGTCTGTTAAAGCAGTACCTCCCATAAGGTGTGATGAATGTGGTGAGTAGAGCAGATTCTTTTGACAGGGGGATTTGCCAAAATCCTGAGTTTGTGTCGAGCTTTGAGAATATTTTGGCGCCCTCTAGTTGTCCCAAGGAGTGTTCCACTGAAGGGAGTAGATGTCTTTCTCTTTTGACAGAGTTGTTCAATTTTGTTAAGTCTACACAGATGCGAACCTCTGTGTCATCTGGCTTTGGAACTGGTACCATCCCTGCACACCAATCTGTCGGCTGCTCTACTTTGGATATTACTCCAAGTTCTTCCATGCGGGCAAGTTCTCTCTTGACTTTTGGTAGAAGTGGCAGTGGAACCCGGCGAGGAGTTGACAGAGCGAATGGCTTAGCATCTTCTTTTAGCTCTATTTTGTACTCTCCCTCCATTCTACCTAACCCAGTGAAGAGTTTAGGGAACTGCTGTTTCACTGCTTCCACTGAGCTCAAGGACACAGTCTCTATTCTTGCTATCAGTCCAAGAGCGACACTAGCTTTACGGCTAAGTAGACCCATTTGTAGATCTGCAACTACATACACTGAGTGCACTAACTCTTTACTGTCTGTGTTCAGTTTGGCTGTAAATTTTCCTCTGACTTTAAGAGGAGTCATGCCTGCACCGAATAATTTAATTGGGGTAGGCAGCAACTTTGGTCTCTCAGCTATGGCATGATACTCACTTTCTGGCAATACTGTCACGTCTGCTCCGGAGTCTATTTTAAATTCACAACTGAGGTCATTCACTCTCAGTGTAGTCACCCATGCTTCATCTGTCTGATCTGCTGCTGTTACTGCACCCAAAAATGCTACATAACCCTCCTCCTCACCAGCAACCTGAATTTCTCCCACAATCCCTGACCGGCATACTCTGGCATAGTGCCCCTTCTTTTGCACTTGTTGCAGGTTACCTCGCTGGCCGGGCACTGGAGTTTGCTGTGTGAGGGTGTTTTTCCACATCTGTTGCATTGTCGAGTCTCTTTGTCCACTTTTGCATTTTCCTTTTTTGTCCATTTTTCTCCTTTCTGTTTTGCAGGTCTGAAATGCTTCCCTTGAGCCTTGACACTGTCTACATTGTAAGGATTGTTGTCACACTTGAAGTTATTTTTGAGCAAATCTTGCTGTTTCTTAACAAGTTCACTCTGGCGAATCTTTGTCACGGCTTTATCCAAGGTCAGCTCCGGGTCCAGCTGCAGCTGCTCTGAGAGTCGTTTATCCCTTATTCCGACGACGAGTCTGTCTCTTATCATTTCACTATGCAGCGCCCCATAGCCACAATGCTCTGCTAAGCTGTGTAAGGCCGTGATGAAACAGTCCGCTGTTTCTCCCGCCTCTTGCTGCCTTTGGTTGAATTTAGCACGTTCAAAGATCACATTTCTTCTCACCACAAAATGTGCATCCAGCTTGTTTTTCAGTGTCTCGTATTCACTCATCTCTTCCTCCGTCAGGTTCAGTGCTGTCAATACATCCTCAGCTTCGTCACCCATCGTATAAATCAGTGTGTTAACTTGGTTTTCATCTGGCTTCAGTTCTAGCCCCGAGGCAATCCTGTACCTCTCAAAGCGGCGAATCCACTTTGGCCACTCCTCTGGCTTTGTGAAGTCGAACTTCGGCGGCGGAGTCACTTGAAACTGCTCCATTTTGATGTGTGGGAACGGCACTAACAGGCGCTAACAGCGATTAGCTCATTAGCTTAGCCTCCTACCGGCAACAGCTGAAAGACGGACGCTTGCTCCGCGAGTTCACCAGTCGAGTAGCAGTCCCGTTCATTAGTGTTACTCACTGTGGCGCACTTCTGACACCATGTTATGTTACTGTGTTGTTGGTTTATTTCTCAATGCATTGGACACATGGACTCTCTCTGTAGCTGACTGGCGCGTCTCTTTTATTTTCTTTCCCAGCAGGCCACACAAACATTACGTCACTCTAAAGGGCACATTACACCCAAAACACTCACTGCACATTATTTACCTCTGTCCTTTACGTTTCTGGATCAGCCTGTAGCCTTCAGGGACCTCCATCTCTGATATTTGGTTTTTCTAGAGACACAAACACACAGAGGAGGTGGGTAAACAAGAAGCAGTGGGGTCACCTGTCTACCAGACTGACACCTGTAACTCTGACACTTGATATAACTAATAACTCATCAGAGCTACCAGTCATCTCCTAAATACTTCTAAATTGTGTCATTTTTCTGCAGGACAAAGTATACACATCCAGAACAGCCTCATGCACACATTAGGAGAGTTTTCCATTCAAAGAAAATGTCATTTGCAGTTTAGATTGGATTGAACTGGGTTGTTTTCTGTCATTCTGTTGTCCTAATGCATCCAACACTGACTGATACTTTAGCTGTAACTGAATTATTTTCATTATTTGTTAATAGTGGCTAATTGTTTGGTCTGTATCACGATTTCAAAAGCTTAAGATGACATGTTCAAAATATCTTATTAGTCTGACCAGCAGACTAAATACTGGAACCAGTGAACCACTTTAAAAAATGAAAAATGAATCAATTATCAAAATAGTTGCCGATCGACTAATTGATTACTCTGCCAATCCTTTTGGCTCTGACTGACATCTTTTTTGATGCAGGCATTGAAACAAGACTTTCATGATATCTACCCTTAACCTAAAATTACTATATATCTTACCTTAAATCTGATCTGTCCCTGGCTAACAGCACCTGCCTGACGCAGCAGGGGACCAGGCTGCATGACGTCCTGCAGTCCCTGGATCAAGAAACGTTACAGCCACCTCACTGATGGTGGAACTGTAAAAGAGCAAAAACATGACAATGAACTCCATAAACTGCCATGTTCAAAACAGGAGCATTAAAACACAAAGTAATATCTGCATTTACAAAGGTGAATCAGCTAGCTTAACAAACTAACTGCAAATACTGTAATATGGGGCAGGGGCATGATGGGAATTGCGGACATAATTTTAAAAAAAAAAAACACTTCAATTAAAATCTGCCTGTTTATATTAATTTCAATCAACTCAATGTTCTCTCTCTTTGGGATTTTATAAATATAATCCTTATGTTGTATTTTTTATTATTAACTACAATGGGTGCATTTTATTTGAAATTTAATTTAATAGTTGTCTCAAAATCAAAAACACAATCATATTGAATGTATTTTACCTAATACATTAATTCAAATCTACATGAGCACAGAATCATTTCTTACAGTGAAGTGACCATGTGACCATGACGCCCTCCGCCTAGCTGATAATCTACCTGTGACCACACAGGCATGCAAGGTCTCATATCATGTATAAACGTGTTATTTGCTCAGATGTACGGTATGTGTGCAAAAATATGTAATACCACATGACTTCAATGACAGGTTGACCTCTCCTTCTGCTATTTGGAGAATTAAATTACATTAGCTTTCGATCCACCACTACTCAGAGCTTTGGACGATTCATTACCCATTGTGTTACTTTACACTGAGACAAACTGACAAAACAACGAAAAGTCTTCAATTTGTATGTTACTTCTGCCCCAAAGGTCTCCAATTAAAATTACCAGCAGCAGTGGTCAGAAATCACACTGACAGCAACTCTGTCAGCACTGCTATGTAACTCATAGCAGTCTTATGACCCCCAAGGGACAACATCCATAGGGGGTCCGCACAGGGACCCTGAGCAGCCGACCCCCCCGTTCTTGGCTTGACTGAAAATGGCCTCCAGGGCCCTACCCTGGGAACGTCTTCCCTCTGGTTCAAGCCTCACGTAGGTCTGCCTGTGTCAAGCACGGCCTAAACTAGCTCACCCCCCGACAACAGCATCAATATGCAACACAACAGAAAAGAAAAACACCACATAAAACTACACTCCCTTGACCACTCTGCTCTTCTTTATACCAATTATTATTATCAATAAAAATACGCTCTATTGACTTTCAACATTTTCCATACATTTCTTTTGATTTCGTCAAACGCAGACATGGTAAGGCATAAAAAAATTGCACTTACCAGTCTTTGTTCTGTTGAAATCCTGTTCGTGATGCCAGCTTGTCGTGGAAAATATTGAATAGTCAATGAAGAAAGAATGGATGCACCCAGGAGCCTCCCGCGGTTGATTAAAGAAGTAACATTTATTGAAGATTCTGATATATCAGGAGGAATATGAACTTTGTCGTGGACAACCGTACAGCTGCCAGAGTCCACCACATATTCCTACCTTTTCCTATGGTGCTCAGTCTTATAAACTAACACCCAGTTAAGTACAAGTATATTACCTTACATTACTCTTGAGTAGCGTTACAGTCAGGGCATGCTCATTCTAAGCTCTGAACTAACAGTGGCGCCTGTTGTCTTGCTGATGCTCAGCCATTGGCCTTATCAAAGGGCCAACGCTGGCAGACTCCTCTGACCTTGGTTACCTAGTCAACTTAGAGATAACTAGCCATCTGTTTTCTTTGAGACACTGTGCTTCAAACCTTTATTCTACAGGGAGAGTTTAAGGATTTACTGCTGTAAAAAAGGACATTAGCCAACCCTAGGAACTCCTAAATTTAGAAAAAATCCATAACAGTTAGCACTGTCACCTCACAACAAGAAGGTACTGGGTTCGATTCCCAGTCCTGGGGCCTTACTGTGTTCTCTCCGGGTACTCTGACTTCCTCCCACCATCCAAAAAAATGCATGGGGATTAGGTTAATTGGCTAATTTAAATTGACCGTAGGTGTGAATGTGAGTGTGAGTGGTTGTCTGTCTCTATGTGTCCTGTGATGAACTGGAGTCTTGTCCAGGGTGTACCCTGCCTTCTGCCCTAAGACAGCTGGGATAGGCTCCAGTCCCCAAATACAGCTTACATGTTGATGTATCAGCATTAATACTCCAATAATATAATATATGATACAATATGAACTGGAGCAGGTACTTTAAAATTTGAGAAATTTTGTCGAACAGTGTTGTATTGACAGCTAACAGACCATTGGTGAAATGTGTTTTGGTAATAATAATAATAGCTGGTTAATGAGTGCTTTACTTTATGTATTTGTGTACTTACTTGATGCCGATAACTGATGGATCAGCTAGCTCAAAAGTTTTGGCTTCACTTTCTCAGGTGAAATGAGCAGCGTGTCTTCTGTTAAACACTTCAGTTGTGTTCCGTTCTGTTCTAATCTGCTTTGATCTGAATTCTATTCTGCTTTCATCTGTATTCTAATCTGCTTTGATCTGTACTGTACCTTCTGTTATCATTTGCACATTCAGTTACCCGGGCAACATAAAGTAACTAAGTATTGTCAAAAATCAAAAAGTGCATTATTACACATTAATGTATCTTAATGCATAATGCATGTATACACACACACACACGGACACACACACACACACACCCCCACACATACACACCCACATACATACACCCACACCCACACACACACACGCCCACACACGCATACACACCCACATACACACACCCACGCACACATGCATACACACACACACCCACACATACACACCCACATACACACACACACACACACACCCACGCATACACACCCACATACACACACACACACACACAGTGCAGCTAGGACCAGCTGGTCTGAGCGGCAGAGACGACAGAGCGTTAAATCTGTCAGTGCATTTATAAGTGTGAAACTAATATTAGTTATTGTTACAAGTATTAAATAAGCATCAACATGGTGAAATGATGACAATAAATCATCATTTAGATCTGCCCTGTTTAGGAACACTGCTGCCTTCCGCCGTTGTACAGGGCTGGCTCTGACAAGTGTCAGTTTTTACTCAGAACTTCCTGTGTTAATTTCAAAATAAAAGCCCCCCGGTGTTTGTCAGTTTATATAATCCTGTTTGTTAAGGCTTTTATTTTGACATAATAAAAGTAGAAGAATAAAATCCCCAGTGCAGCTTGGCTGGCTTGATGTGGTATGATGGGTTGCAGACTGCAGAGCTGTCATTGATATATTATCTATGTTAACACTGTTCAAGATAGTTATTGATGACTGTCATGTTGTCATTGATTGATAAATCAATCAATGAAATTGTTTTGTTTTGGGTTTTTGTAGAAAGTGGTTATGACAATTGAGAGCTGACAGGAAAAAGGTAGATTAAAAATTGATGAACTATTTAGTTGTTTGTGATTGAATGATGTATTATAAATGCCAGTTTAGTAGAAGCTTTACTCAGTATCATTTACAGTTAGTAGTAAGAAATCGTTATGATTATTTTATTGTTGTTATGATTTTATTCAGTATCCTTGACAAGTTTTAGTGAGAAATTGTTGTGATTGTTTGTTTGACAAGTTCTATGTTAGTTTTAGCTAATTATGTATCAGAGCTACCATGCACACATGGAAAGTTTGAATACTGCAACCATCAAACTCAGTTCACCAAATTGGCCATGAGATGGAGGCAAGTTCGTTTGTGGTGGACCAGGAGTAGGTGGAGCATGAGTAGGTGGACCAGGAGTAGGTGGAGCATGAGTAGGTGGATCAGGAGTAGGTGGAGCATGAGTAGGTGGACCAGGAGTAGGTGGAGCATGAGTAGGTGGATCAGGAGTAGGTGGAGCATGAGTAGGTGGACCAGGAGTAGGTGGAGCATGAGTAGGTGGATCAGGAGTAGGTGGAGCATGAGTGGGTGGACCAGGAGTAGGTGGACCAGGAGTGGGTGGATGAGGAGTGGGTGGAGCAGGAGTGGGTGGAGCAGGAGTAGGTGGAGCAGGAGTAGGTGAAGCATGAGTGTGTGGACCAGGAGTAGGTGGAGCATGAGTGGGTGGAGCAGGAGTGGGTGGAGCATGAGGGGGCGGATCAGGAGTAGGTGGAGCATGAGTGGGCGGATCAGGAGTAGGTGGAGCATGAGTGGGTGGAGCATGAGTGGGTGGATCATGAGTAGGTGGAGCAGGAGTGGATGGATCAGGAGTAGGTGGAGCAGGAGTGGGTGGAGCAGGAGTGACGTAGTTAGTCACTCCTCTCAGAATGACCTTCACAATTCAGGTGAGCTTTGTTCAGTCTCACAACCAGTACGGAGAAGGAAACTTGTCCCTGTAAGACAGCTGCAGTCTTACAAAGAGTGGAGTGTATCGTCTCCTCGGTGGGACAATCAGAACCAGAATCAGAATTTCTTTCAGCACAAATAAGTACTTCTGAAGCACTTATAACTCTGCTCAGTCAAACCTCCACTACCATGGCGGGCAGCACTAACAGGAAGGGTAGCTAGTCCAACCAGCTGACATGGAATGAGAGTACAATTACACTTTGCATGCAAACTCAAATAAATGTTAACACAATGCAGCCTTGACTTCTTTCTTATTTTTGTAGGGTCAGTAAGCTCCCTGCAGAGGGAGCAGCTCAATACTGCAGAAATGACTACAAGAGCAGTGAACAACTAGTCAGTGGAGGCAGACAGGCTGATGAGTGCACAGAAAGAAGCTGACAGGGATCACTGAGCACAAAGACGCTCCCTGTAGCACATGAATAATCAGTCATTCATTTGTATAACATCAGTATTTATAATCAATAACTCTTAAGTTATTGATTCACACAGACACCATCCAGTTTTGTGGAAACAGGGAAAACTTGCAGATTTGATATGATAGGGTCTCTTAACCTAAGGCAGCTCTTGAGATTCTTGGACCTCGTGTCCAGTGATTCAATTTGCTTTATAGACACACACAAATCAAATAACCAACTTCTTTATCAAACTAGATGTTTATTTGACAAACTACATGACTAAACTACAAACAGAAACTATTTCACTACATTGCAGCATAAATAGTGTAGAGCAGATTAGTCAATCATTAATTAATATCAAATTATGTATTTATAAACAATAGATTTAAGTTATTGATCATAAACCAAAAAAACCTTTAATAGTAGAAATTATCAGGGCGCCGCCCAGTTTTGCTAAAACAGGGAAAACTTGTGAATTTGACATTAATTAATAGAGTCTCTTAATCTCAGGGTGCTACAGAGTTCTTGACCTAGTGTACAGTGATTCAATTACTTTACATACACACACAAATCAAATAACCAAGTTCTTTATAAATGAGATGTTTATTTGACAAACTATAACCAGACTACTACTGTCACAGAAAATAACTAATAATAAATGATTTGTTTGACAAACTAAATGACCAGGCTACTAACAGAAATAATAAAATAGAAAATAAAAACTAGAATAAAGGAAGATTGATGGAAGATACATGACATTGACTCACTGTGACAAAAATGAAATGAATGATTAAACAAAGGCAAAGTTCAAAGGATGAATATCTGATTAATTAATTCAATGTGACCAGTTAAATTCAGTGGTGGTTATCTAGACCAAATTAAGAATTAGGCTGTTACCAAAATTTGGTTTAGGTTTGGTGGCGTTCAGCAGTTGAGAGTTTGAGAGGCATCAGAGAAGATTGTGAGTAATTTACTATTCAGAATTGGTTTAGCGTTTTACTGATATCTTACTAAATATTATTAAATTTGCTGGATTAAGCCCTAAATTCAGGCCATTTAATTTAGCGTCTAATCATCAAACTCTTTAATATCTGTAAGATATATATGCAGTATATCACCATTCCTGGATGGATGGGAGTGAGGAGTGGCTGCAGGTTCTGTCTGGATCTGCTGGATCTCTGCAGACGACTTTAGCTTGAACTTCACCAGTGGCTCTTTTGGTCATCTCTGGACATCTTTGGTCGTCTCTGAACATCTCTGGTTGACATGGCTCCATTTCAGTCTCTCTCTGTCTGTCTCTCTTCTTCACAGCATAGTCTCTGTGCTCTTGCTTCAATTCTTCCCCCCCTCTTTGTTGGTGGGGGAGGTCGGCTGGATTCACACCAACATGTCGACAGTCTTTTCTTCTTTTAAGTTTTTTCATGATGGCTGGAGTAATTTTCTGCAGCCTGTGTCTGAGCAGAGGAGCTGGATCACATTTTCAGGGCAAAGGAGTAGAGAGAGGAGACAAGATGGTCTTGAGGCAGGATGCAGAGTTGGAAGGTTCTGGATAAGCTGTTCTTCATGCCATGAGGCACTGGGCCTGCGGTGGGACAGCATGTCTCTGTCTCTGGGTCATCATTGTTTCCCTCCCCCTCCCAGCATGTGGGAGAGGGAGAACAGAGATGCAGTGGAGAGGATGAAGACCAGAACTTGACTGACTGAAGGACTGAAGAAGAGTAGAGAGAGCACTCAGACCAGCTGAGGCTTTTTATGATCTTTGTTGAAGGTCCAGTGGGGTGTGACCACTGGTCCCTCCCCATCCACCAAGTTAACTGAGATGATATTCTTTTAACTTATTTAATGTTAATACTGCTGTGTTCTACTTTATTAAAGTTTCTCTATGTGAAAGCTCCCTCTCTCAGCTGTAAATTGACACCAAGCAACCTATAGTAGGAAACCACAGAACAAAACTTGACCAATTGAATCAAAATTAATCAACAAATTAACCAACACAGATGAACCATGATATCAGAGCATGGAAGCATAACTCAACGATGGCAACACAGATAGCTGAAAATACAAGCAAAGTCAAAGTTATTTCTTCAGTAAAACATCATCATAAATCAATGTAAATCATTAAACAATAATAAATGGCACTTATACCCGGCATCTGTGATTCTTTATTGATACGATAATTTGATTAGTTTAGGAGTGGCAGTGATTTACAGCTATTTGAGCTGGTGATCAGCTATTAAACAGGTGGCTCACCTGTTCAGACAGGGCACGGAGGTGTAACTGCTATTGATCAAATATGAAATAGAATGATCAGATTCAGAACAGCTTCAGGTATGAGGAATCTGACTCTGATTTACAGCACTCTCAGCACACAAGGTAAAGAAATAATAAAATATGTCAAAGGTAAATAACAAGGCACCGGCACTGGATTCAGGAGTGACGGTGAGGAGAAGCGCTCCCTTTTTTTCAGGTGTAGAAGTGAAACCTCACCTGTGATTCAACGTTTGTACTTTACTGTAATAAACATTATATTGTTGAAAAGCCCAATTTATCTGCTTTCAGAATCAACTGAATGCCTTCAATAGCACACACTGATCAGGAGTTACGGTCATCAGAAGAGAGGCTGTGAAATCCTGTCTGCACTGACAGGTCTGGTGGTAATTAAGAGGATGAGGACATGATTAACAAATGCTTCATGCTATCAGTTAAGACATACTGTATCTATACAGCTACATGTAGACCATATCTTTTACACGTTTAGCCTTCATGTCAACTGAGCTGTATAAACACAGATACAATAATTATGTATATATATAATAGGAGGAGCAATTTCCCCTATTTAGATGTTACAGTCAAGGCAAAGACCTAGCAAGTAGGCTAATTAGCGATTAGCTTTACTCGCGATTAGCATACTAATAAACATGAATTTGGTTGTAAAAAAGTTGCTATAAGACAGGCAGTACATTACAATAAGACAGACGATGTTGCACTAAACATTTCAACCATTTATGACAAATATTCTATCACTTAACAGGCATAAACAGAAGGTAGAATACAGATAATGCTAGCTTGCTAAATAATGACAAGTTAACGTTACCTACCGTCTCCACGGGCACAATTCACCTTCATGCAGAGACAATTTTATCTTTGCATTTATTTGACGCCAGCTATGTATTCTTATCTTAGTCAGCAGCCTTCAGAAATAATACTTAGCTAACATAGATCATCTTATCTCAATGAGAACTGTTAGCAACTGTGACTCGATAATATCATCGAACAGCAGGGTTGCCAACCGTCCCGTATTTGCTGGGACGTCACGTATTTGAGCCAAAAGAGGCGCATCCCGGACGGGACGCTGTTTGTCCCGGCTGCATGGGTAAAGGGAAGATGCATATATTTTTTCTCTCTGTGTGCCATGCATTGTGTGTCTGGCTGCCTGCCTGCATGGCCAGCTGAATCTACAGGCACTAGGACTGCTCAGTTGACAGGGTAGGCAGGCACAGCTTCAGTCTATGGCTGCAGCACTTACGTGCTTATGTGCGTGTGACTCAGTCCCAGTGTGTGTGTGTGTGTGTGTGTGTGCGCGTACGTGCGCGCTGTACTGTGTAGCGAGCGACTCGCAGCAGGCAGGCAGCTGTTTGTGAGGAAGTGTTTTCTACTCGTGTCGTGTGGAAAAATGAGCGCTGCTGCAGGAGGTCGTGAAAATCATGACAGAGAAGATGAAGAGGACGAGGATGTGGTCCGAGGCCCCGGCCCTTCTAAAAAGAAAACACTCGTGTCTTACAACAAAAAGTGTGAAGAAAAACACAGTTGAGCTAAGCCCGTGAGTGGAGACCAGTCCCGGGTCTTCTGCACCTTGTGTCGGAGGGAGTTTTCAATAACTCATGGTGGGGAAAACGACCTGAAGCAGCATGCCGGCACAAATACACAAGCGTGCAACAAAAAATAAAGGTGCCTCAAATATTACAACATACTTCGCCAATTCAACTGCAGAGCAAGACAAAGTTGCTGCATGTGAGGTAACATCAGTGTATCACGCAGTTAAACACGGACTGTCCTACAACAGCATGGACTGCAGTAATAACTTGACCAGTGCCATGTTTAGTGATTCAAACACTGCAAAGAAAATGCATTGTGGAAGAACAAAGGCAGAAATGATAGCAACTAATGTGCTTGCCCCCAAAACATTTAGGGACATTCTAAAAGAGCTGAATCCCCCTGTGCCAGCAGCAGCTGATGTGTGGTTCTGTGCAGCCCCTGTATATTTTTCAGTAGCAACAGATGCCTCAAACAAGGGGAACCGAAAAATGTTTCCTGTCTGCCTGAGATACTTTAATCAAGACAATCTAAATTACTTGATTTCTATGAGGACAGCGATGAATCAGCCAGTGGTATCCACGATGCCATGATTGAATGTTTGAACAAATATGAACTTAAAACAGAATGTATCACATCATATGCTGCTGACAATGCCAGTGTCAATTATGGCAAGCATCACTCTGTTTACCAGTTATTACAGAGTGACAACAGTCGCATTTTGAAAGCAAATTGCCCAGCCCATGTTGCGCACAATGCCTGTAAACATGCATGTGACCAGCTGTCAGTGGACATAGAGACAGTTGTCTTGAAGATTTATAGCCACTTCTCAGTTTCAGCTTCTCGGCGAGAGGAACTGCGTGGCTTTTTTGAGTTTGAGGACATTGAGTGGAGAGAGATTCTACGTCACGTCTGCACGAGATGGCTGTCTCTGTATCCAGCTATTGAACGTCTCCTACAGAGCTGGCCAGCAATAACAGCATATTTCAGGTCACTTGGGGAGGCCTGTCCTGTTGCACTGAGGAAGATATTCGCAGATGATGAGGAGGATAAAGCTGGCACAGCTGAAATCTACTTGTGAATTCTGCGCCAGTGAGGAAGAAATTGAAAAAGCACGTCAGGATGCCCAAAAATCAACCAGCGAGAAGTGGGTGTCTGTCTTCCATAAAGTCGGAAAACCTAACTTGACCAACCTGTTCCAGATCGTGTCATTCGTTCTCAGTGTGCCCGGTTCAAACGCCTTTGTGGAGAGGATTTTTTCACATATGGCCAACAAGTGGTCTGACGCCAGAAATCGCTGCAGCACACAACTCATCAAAAGTGAGCTGCAGATTTCTGTGAACATGGACATGTCCTGCAATGACTTCTTTCTTGCTGCCCAAAAAGACAAGGAGTTGCTGGATGCTGTTAAAAGCAGCAAGAAATATCCCTGGAGAAATAAATAGGTGAGTTAAGCTATTTATTGTATTTTTATGTGCCTGCCTTGCGAGCACGGCGGCACATATTACTATTCCTTTTCTTATTATTAGTCTTATGCATGCATGCATGCTTGTAGTAGGTCCAAAACATACATAAATGATGAAAAATAATTTTAAAAATCCCCAAAAAAATCCATCCCAAAAACATAGTGAGTGTGTATTGGCTGGCAACGTCCTTATTAGTATTCAGGACCAGGGTTTTATTGGTGTGAATGCCCAAAGGCATTCACACCTATGTTATCCTACCTTTATTATTATTCTTCCCCCCAGTTTTTTGCCACGCTTCTAGTCCTAGACGCTTCAACTTAAAAATATCATTCAAATTGCAAAATGTTTGTCTATCTCAGGAATAGTGTGCTTGTATTCAGAATTTTGATTAACCTCATGGTTATTAAGTTATTAACCATAATTCATCAAAAATTTACATTGGAGTCAATGGGGATTTTTCTAGTGCTCCCTCTACTGGGTCCCAGTGATACAATTCACTCTCTTCACAGTTCAGACAACTGTCATCTTCAACTTCATAATCACCACAAACATTAACATGACCGATGAACAGACACAACATACAACAATTCAGACTACATTAAATACATGAAATAACACTCCTCATGAAGTTATTCCACAAACAGTTTCAGTAATCAAATCACAGCGGCATTCTGGGAAGTTTCTGCCCACTCATCGCGAGGCGTGGCATTTGGCATTACCAGATTGCCTTAAAGCCAGTACCACTCCCTTCAGTGTTTGAAAGTTGCCTATAGCCCAGTCGGTAGTGCCCTCACCTTTCAACCCCAACCTCACGAGTTCGAATCTGGGCTCTAGCTAACAACGGGCATACCACTAAAAAGTGGTTTAACGTGTCATAAATGGCTTTTAGCTGACGCCATTAATCATTAGCAGGTGCGATTAATTAGTTAATCAAGACAAATTGGTGATACACTTTTGGACCGCCCGATACAATACTACTAGTACTATACCACTTCTTCCGTATTCTTGAGAGTTTGAGAGTGGTGCAGTGGATAAAGAGCTGTTCTCTCCGTGGTGGGATTGTGAGTTCAAGACCAGTAGTTGCCTAAAATATTTTGTTTGCTAAAATGATGAGCATGTTTTGGCATCATTATTAAGTTTCCAGCAAGCATTACATGATGGTATTAATGCACATTTTAATTTTTCTACTTTCATATGATGGTATTATCTTCACTGGCTTTGAC
>JAQQSB010001018.1:0-35302 GCA_029721515.1 Synanceia verrucosa | reverse complement strand
CAGTATGTTGAATTAAATCTGTCACCAATTAATAAATCCTTTAGTATTGTTATTGAAATATATCATTCCACCTGAAAACACAGAGATTGGTTCTTTAAACTGGCTGATATGACATGTGTGTCCCAACACTGAGGTGGTTTATCCTTCAAGCACTTTAGGTCCATAGAGTCAACCACAAAGAGGCAGAGCAGTCATGAAAGAGAGTCGATCTGGGAGGCAGCGCCACCTGCTGTCCCTAGCGTGTCCGCTGTAACTCAGAGGGGCGCAGCCGTGATCCATCACGTGAAAGGAGAGCAGAGTCCCGTTCACGGGCGAAGGGCGCACAAACACCTCACGAAAGCGGTAAAGAAGCCGCAGATTTAAATTCTACTAGAGCAGCAGTGTCAGTCTGATTTATACAGAACAGTGATGACTGGAAGTGAGTCAGTGAACCACCTGAAGAAAGCCAGTAGCACCAGAAAATACAGTATATGGTGTTTACTTCAGCAGTCTGAGAGCAGTGACACACAAAGAAACATTTTCAACCCAGAGACTGAAGGAATAAGGACCAAGATGTTGCCTGTTGTAGAGTCAGAAAATGATATGTTTGCTTAACAAGTCTAGTCAGTTTTTATTTAATTAGCCCAATATCACAAGTTACAAATTAGCCTCAGAGGGCTTTACAGTCTGTACAGGATATGACTCCCTCTGTCCTTTACAAGAGCAACCCTCACATCGAGCTCCTAAAAAACCTTTGAGGACAGGGAAAAGGAAGCAGGTAGAAACCTCAGGAGAGCAACAGAGGAGGAGAAATAAGAATAACCACATGTGGTCAAAAAGCAGTGAGCGTTTCATCAGTCAGGCTGATGTCAGTACTTCTGCATTTTGTTTGGCTTACTGCAGTAATCTAGTGAAGTTGTTGCCTTCATATTTACAAGTGAAGGAGTTCATGCAGGAGGAAAATAAATGTGTCGTCTCTGGCGAAGTCTACTTTCCTCATGCCTGTTCAGGTGAACATCAGGCAGCCCCGTCCATTCAGCCTCAGAGTCCGGTACTCCTCGTAATCGCCGCCAGCTGCCTCAGGCAGCCCTCTGCAGCCTCGGCCGTCACGTCTCCTACTCCCCTCTGGTCTGCCAAGCCTCCCCTCACCAGCAGCCCCTCAGAGGACAGACCCAGCCTCAGGATGGTGCTGAGGGTGGCTCACAGAGACCTCCTGGAGGGCTGACAAGGGAGGGCGGCGCCCTAACTACGGAGTCAGGGGTCATCCTGGAGGTCGGCGTCAGGGCAGAGCAACCTGTCTCCTCTCCGCTACATCTGGAGCCTACCTCCCATTCCAGGAGGGCGCCAGTGAGTGGGCGGCAGGCGACGGACAGGAGACCCTGACTTTTGAGACTGCCATGGTGACCAGCCTGGGCCGGGCCAGCGCCATAGCTCCGCTCCTCAGCTCAGACACTCCTGGCAGGTTCCTACTTGGGCATTTCAGGAAGCACTTGGGCCAGGCGAGTCCGGCTGGAGCCAGCGAGCCGCTCAGTGACACAGAGCAGGGCGACCGCTGCTGAAAAAGTCCAGAGAGAGGAAATGGACTGAAGCTCCACACAGCGCCATGAGGCTTTGGCTCCTCCGTGGCTTTTGAGAAGATGTGTTCTCAAGGAGCAGTAGCATAACAGGAAGACTGAACTCCACTGTGTGTGTGTGTGTGTGTGTGTGTGTGTGAGAGACTGACTTGACTATAGTGGATCACTGCAGAGCAAACCCACATGTTGCCAAGCCTTCCTACTAAAGAAGTTAGTGTGTTTTGATTGTTTTTTGAGACAAAAATACGGTGAGCCGTCGATCAAAAGGTCCCAAACTCCTCTTTGAATCCCAGAAAGTGTTTGGTTTTTGTTCAGGTGAACATAGAGGTAGCATGTAAAAATGTAACACCATGAATGTATTTTAGCTTCTGATTCAGAGGGTTGCTGTTAGTCTTGACTGTGTGTAGTTAGTATGAGTAGCATTGTGGGATTGATCAGATTTTGCCAGTTGAGGCTTCAACACATGGTTAATGGGCATTATACAGTCACTAATCAATAGATAGTTATTACAGGAGCTCATGATCCAGAGCTTAAAAGTGAGCAAAACCTTTCTTGAGCTTATTTTCTGTCCTACAGTGACGGTGTACTTTAAGCTGGAGCAGCACCCTGCAGACTTATGTTGGCTCTGCCAGGTGAAAAAAAATGCTTAAGATCATGGAGGTGTTTGTCTCAGGATACTGGACCATTGAATTTATTTCTGTATCACCTTCTGTTCATCAGTGGACCCAAAGTGAACAAAGCAGAAGGACTAAAGTGTGTCTCTTACAGGTCAGTCAGCATGATGTCAACATTAAGAGATGCAGTGGTCATACGCTTCTCTGTCCATGGACTGTAGTAGCTTTGGTCTGAGGTTCAACCTCTGCAGGATGTTCATTCTGTGCTGGATTACCACTGTCCATGTCTGAGAGGTGACTAAAGCTTCATATTGTTCTGGCACACAGAGCCAGGACATGTCTTCTTACATGTGATGATGTAGAAGTTGATGTCCTTTTTACATATGATGCAACATGGATGCTTTTACAACAAGAGAATCACGTGTTAAACTGCCACGTTGTTTCTGTCACACTGGGGTGTTTGGTCAGTACAAACAAGCATTGCAGTATTTTCTGTGTCATTTCCATGTGCATGATCATACTGACAGTGACAGGTTGTTCTTATTTTAATGTATCCATGATATTAAATGTGATTTAAAAACACTTGACCAACAGAGTAACAATGAAACAGCAGGGACTGTCCCAGCGTCCACTGTCCATATCTTTGAAGTATTCCCCTTAAATAAGATGTATATTTATATCATGTTGCTGTTGTGTCAATGTAACATGTTTCTGAAATGTGAGCACAGGACTTATCTGGACTGAGGATCCACAGACCAGACCAGTCACACTAGAAAAAGAACATATTTTATCAGAGAAACCTCCTCCATTCATCAGTATACAGGGTAGGTTCAGGCTTCAGCCTCTAGTTTATCTGGGGCGTGACCTCGGTGTCCGTCTCTGTGCAGAAAACCACCTAATCTGTGCCTGGGGAGGCTCGTTCAAAGAGTTCCCCATCAAGCCTGGATTTCATGGATGAGAGAAGCTCTCTGGTAAATATGTAGTATAAAGTGTACAAAATAAATCCATGTTTAATTTACTGTTTGAGATCATGGCCTTACTGTCAAAAAGAATGTGTTTACATATCTGTCCATTAAGAGACATCACTGGTCTTTTGATTTGGTGATGCTGTGATATTGACACTGACTCCTCCAGGAACTTGTTTCTGTGTTGATGCTCACATGTTCCCAAAATAAGCAGCTGCAAGGTTTCAGCCCAGAGAACAGTACCAGAGCGTTAGGTGACACATCTAGTTTACTGCTGACCGATCAGAAGATGAGTGTTTGTGAGAAGACTAGTTAGGCGGTCCTCTGGTCCATGGTGTCCCAGCTGCTGGGATGTTCCTCCAGTTTGTCTCTGCAGCCTGCTGAGGGCGTGATGCTGAGGCGATGTGCTTCAAGGAGGGCGCATCACGCCACAACAAGCGTTATCTCCATCCCAAAGCAAAGGCTCATGGGGACACAGAGGGTGAGATGTGAGCATGTTTAGGTTTAGGAAAAGTAGGGACTTTAAATCTGGAAGTGAGCAGCCAGAAAAACTTCCACTTCCTCTTTTTTGTCCTTAGTCACTGCTGCATGTAAGATCATTCACTTTCTGATTATTTCTGAACATAATCTACTGTTTGTCCTGTGTTTGCAGAGGTGGATCTGTTACAGCTGTTGGACATGAAATCAGTGACTCATAACAATGTCAACAACAGAAGATGACAGAAAAGACGTCCAGCATATCAGACATGGGACAACATGCCACACTGTCCCTACCGACAGCCCTCTGTGAGTCTTTCACTGTTGTTACTAACTAGTCTCACCACTGCTTTGTGGCAGAGTTATTTCATCAGTTCAGTCTGTTATTAGAATTTTATTCATATTTTTATTGTAGCATAAATAGTGTAGAGTAGATTAGTCAATAATTAATTAATATCAAATTATGTTTTTATGAACAATATATTTAAGTTATTTATCATAAACCATTAAATTACATTTAATAGTAGAAATTATCAGGGTAGCCACCCAGTTTTGCTAAAACAGGAAAACTTGTAGAATGACATTAATTAATAGAGTCTCTTAATCTCAGGGTGCTACAGAGTTCTTGACCTAGTGTACAGTGATTCAGCTAATTTATATACACACAAATCAAATAACCAAGTTCTTTATAAATGAGAAGTTTATTTGACAAACTATAACCAGACTACTACTACTGTAAAAGAAAATAACTAATAATAAATGATTAATTTGACAAACTAAATGACCAGGTTACTAACAGAAATAATAAAATGGAAAATAAAAACTAGAATAGAGGAAGATTGATGGTGAAAACATGGGATTGACTCATCGTGACAAAATGGAATGAATGATTAAACAAAGGTTTAAAGGATGAATGATTAATTGATTCAGTGTGACCAGTTTAATTCAGTGGTGGTTATCTAGACCAAATTAAGTATTAGGCTGTTAACAAAATTTGGTTTAGGTTTGGTGTACCGTTCAGCAGTTGAGAGTTTGAGAGGCATCAGAGAGAAGACTGTGGAGCAATTTTCTAGTTTGAATTTAAGTTCAGTATTCTATTGATATCTTACTAAATATTATTCAGTTTGCTGGATTAAGCCCTAAATTCAGGCCATTAAATTTCAGCGTCTAATCATCAAACTCTTTCATATCTGTAAGATGTATATGCAGTACATCACCGTTCCTGGATGGATGGGGGTGAGGAGTGGCTGCAGGTTCTGTCTGGATCTGCTGGATCTCTCTGCAGGCGACTTCGGCTCCACCATTGGCTCTTCCGAGACATCGGTGGACATCTGGACAGCTCTGGACATCTCTGGAGTTCTGGAAACCTTTGGTCATCTCTGGTCCTCTGGTTGACATGGCTCCATCTCAGTCTCTCTCTGTCTGTCTCTCCTCTTCACAGCATAGTCTCTGTGCCCTTGCTTAAGTTCTTCCCCCCCGCTTTGTTGGTGGGGGAGGTCGGCTGGATTCACACCAGCGTGTCGACCGACAGTCTTTTTCTTCTTTTAGTTTCTTCATGATGGCTGGAGGTCATTTTCTGCAGCCTGTGTCTGAGCAGAGGAGCTGGATCACATTTTCAGGGCAAAGGATGATACAGAGGAGACAAGATGGTCTTGAGGCAGGATGCAGAGTTGGAAGGTTCTGGATGAAGGCTGTTCTTCATGCCACTGAGGTGCTGGGTCCTGAGGAGAGGCCATTCAGAGAGGCGGCATTCAGGTCTTTCAGTCAAATCTGGAGCAGGTTGAAGATTCTGGAGGAGTTGCTCTTCATGCCGAGGCGCTGAGCCTGCGATTGGGACAGCATGTCTCTGTCTCTGGGTCATCACTGTTTCCCTCCCCCTCCCAGCATGCTGGGAGAGGGAGAACAGAATGCAGTGGAAGGATGAAGACCAGAACTTGACTGACTGAAGGACTGAAGAAGAGTAGAGAGCGCTCAGACCAGCTGAGGCTTTTTATGATCTTTGAAGGTCCAGTGGGAGTGTGACCACTGGTCTACTCCCCATCCATCAAGTGAACTGAGATGATATTCTTTTAACTTATTTAATGTTAAATACTGCTGTGTTTTACTTTATTAAAGTTTCTCTGTGAAAACTCTCTCTCTCGCTGCAGATCAACACAAGCACCTATAGTAGGAAACCACAGAACAAAACTTGACCAATTGAATTAAATTAATCAACAAATTAACCAACACAGATGAACCATGGTATCAGAGCATGTAGGAAGGTGTTACTACAACAGGCAGATCTATGTATGATTGTGTCTTTAGAGTTAATCCACAACCAATCCCACATGTCACATTTAGTCCTTATCAGAAGGAGGGAAAAGGAAGAGGATCTATGTGGGAGACTGATGTTTGACATTGTCACAGTGATACTTATATGACAGTAGCTGAGGAATGAAAGCATAGTTCACCATTAAAATCTTAATGTAATCATTTCAGTTTCCAGGCAGGGAGAAAAGGAAGAGGCCACATTAAACTTTGGATGTTAATCTGGCAGGATTAAAGCAGGAATGTGGAGGCAATAAGAAACTCCTCCTCCTGGTGTATGTCCTGGAGTTTCTTGGGTCAGAGAGGAGGAACTGGTCTTATCTGTTTATTTTGCCAGTCATAAAACTTAAGCTTTAAGCACTTAGGTGCCACAGATGGATTTGCTGAGGAGATACTCAGAAGTGAGGAAGAGTTAAGTTCATTATTTTATGCTCACTGATATGCTACATTATATTCATTCCACAGCTGACAGTAATTTATTACTGCTCAAGTTGAGTTTGCAATAAAGTACTGTATCATACAGGTGTGTCATGTTTATCACTGTGATCTAGTTAATTTACAGTGTCTGTTATTATTTTTAATATAGTTTACTGTGAGCAGATTTATATTAAAACTGTTATTTGTAAAACAGAGTAATTTAGAAAAGCAAACATTTCCCTACTGTAAAA
Organism: Synanceia verrucosa; assembly: GCA_029721515.1. Taxonomy (NCBI): domain Eukaryota; kingdom Metazoa; phylum Chordata; class Actinopteri; order Perciformes; family Synanceiidae; genus Synanceia; species Synanceia verrucosa. Next base: position 28,718 of record JAQQSB010001018.1, on the reverse strand, counting down.
TTAACGGATGCAAAAAGACCATACTGTCATGTCTCACATCCAGACTGTATATTGTTTTATTTTGTGAAATCTGGCAAAAACAGCTGACAGTAATTTACTACAGATTTTTCTTTGTACAGGGCAGATGTTAAGTAGTGTGTAATGACTTTTTGATCAAAGGTGATGATCAGCTGCTGTTTTGCTGTGTCTGGTTATGTTTTCTATTGTTGCCCTTCATACCAAACCAACTGCATCTGGTTTCTTTCTGTTGGATTAATTATAAATATAATTATGAAATTATTTTATAATTATAAAATAAAAATATTTTGTTTTATTTCCAGTTTGGAAATAAAAAAAACAGTTGCAGTGTTTGTTGATCACCTTGAGCATGTGCGCCTCCCCTCCTGGCTGCTTCTGCCCCCTCTCCACTTTTAGCTTGAGTAATTTTAGCAGTTTGCCTTTTATAAAAAAAAAATTATTGTAATAAACATTGAATTTCATTTCAACATGGTAACAATCACTTTTAATGCCTTTATGGAACACCACAATGTGACTTTTTTTTTTTAGATACTACAGTATACTATGATGTTTTATAGCAATTTTGACATTGGTAAAATGTCTTTTTATAACTTATTATCAAAATATTATACCTTGAAATCATTCAACATACTATAATCACTGACTTTTGGGAGGCGCTTTATGGCGTGACATTTTACTTTTCAACATCCTATATTATGACATTTAAAATAATTTTCAAAATGATATAATTTGTTTTCCCATAATTCAACATATTATATAATGGAAATCAATTAGCATACCATAATAAGACTTATTTATGACTTTTTTATATCTCACAACCTGACAGTATTTGACTTTTAAACACTTTTTGTACATACACCATGACATTATTACAACAATTTTTGAAAAAGCTATATTTTCCAAAATTATTAAACATTACCATGAAATCAGTCACCTTATTTTGACATTTCACAACATGTATTTTTACTTTTTCAGTTTATTATAATCAGGCTTTTTGACATTTCACAACCCTTATGTGTATATAAGGAGGTGTGATGGGTCAGTTGATGTAGGAGGAAAGTGTGAGTAAAGTTTCATTAAGTATACTGTATGTGTGTGTTTTTATTCACTACAGGAAGCCTCACTACATTCCAGGAGGAGAGTTGATGCCAGACAGCAGCAACTCCTCTTCATCTGTGAGCAAAGAAGAAAATCCAAATGGATTTCTGGACCAGAAACCTTCCCCATATGATGCTCCCCGACATCTGGCAGCTACTTTGAAGGCTTGTTGAAGCTCAGTATGTCTTCAGCCACCATGATGAAGCTTTTCCAGTTTCTATGGTCGACAGCAGAGATGTTGGAAGCCCAAAGAACTGAGGCGACAACTGCAAGGTGTTAAAACTCCACCATTTCACAGGTCAGAGGGTTGTTAAAAAAACTGTTTTAAAGTCAAGTAAAAAAGTTGGCTTCTTCAGTCAAGTAACACCAGCTTCAACTGTTTTTCTACAGAAAATGATTATTTGAAGAGTTCTGAATTTGGACCTTTAAAAATAAAGCAATTGATAGTTTGAAAGGGGAGAATTGTTTGTGTCAGGCGTTACATTTAGATCCAAATTCAGACAAACCTGTTTGAATTGGAAACAACAAACTGACTTGACTGAATTGCTCTGTTTTTTGTTCACTGGAACATTTTATATTTATTATATGCTGGTATTCTTTTCCTTTCCATATTATCACCTGTTTATAAAAATAGTTGGGTTGTGTGGGTGAAACTTTTAAAAATAAATGTTTCAACTGAACTCAACTTATCATTATTTTTGAACACTTTATTTGTAGTTTTTCGAATATCGTATAAAACAATCATATTCTTTTTATCTTCAACTTATTATTTTTAGTTTTATTTTTATTTTCTTTAAGTCATATTCATTATTTTAGAAGAACTCTATTTACACTTGTGAAGGTCATTCATACTGTAACCAATACAGTATGAGCAAATTATATTACATTTCCCATCACAGGAGGTTGATCCTGTCATCACAACAGGTTGATCCTGACATCAGGCAGAGGCCACCATCATAAAGCCCCACCTCTTTTCTAGTTTGTCCGTTCAGAAAAGTTTCTGGTAGAATAATTTGTTGGAACTAAAGGCCTCTAACAGCCTGTCAGAAATTGAGTTGTAGAGGTAGTGAAAGCCAGACCAAAGATAGCATCCTCAGCTGCATTCAGTAGACCATTCCAACAGTATAGCAAGAGAAATGTAGAGCCCAACTGACAGCAGCTGGAGCCTCTGGGAGGATCTCATCCACAGCGGAGCTCTGAAGGATCTCATCCCATGGCTGGAGCCTCTGGGAGGATCTCATCCACAGCTGGAGCCTCTGGAAGGATCTCATCCACAGCTGGAGCCTCTGGGATAGATCTCATCCACAAGCTGGAGCCTCTGGAAGGATCTCATCCCACAGCTGGAGCCTCTGGGGGAGGATCTCATCCACAGCTGGAGTCTCTGGAAGGATCTCCCATCCACATGCTGGAGCCTCTGGGAGGATCTCATCCACAGCTGGAGTCTCTGGGAGGATCATCCCACGGCTGGAGCCTCTGGGAGATCTCATCCCCAGCTGGAGCCTCTGAAAGGATCTCATCCACAGCTGGAGTCTCTGGAAGGATCTCATCACACAGTTGGAAGTCTTCTGGAAGGATTCTCATCCATAGCTTGAGCCTCTGGAAGGATCTCATCCACAGCTGAAGTCTCCTGGAGGATCTCATCCACAGCTGGAGACGCAGGGGAGGATCTGCGTCCTCCTCATCCTCAGTCGCAGTGTCATACTCTACATCTTCAGTCATAGTCTCAGCATTCCTCATCTTCAGCTGGATCCTCTGCCTCCTCTCTTCTCCGGCTGTTGTTTCAGGTTGTTGGTTGTGGTGGAATATTAACCAACTCTCCCTAGATGCACAGGGGCAATTTCCTTCTTGTCTGCTTCCCTTATCTTTTTCATCCTTTTTCCAGATTTGTCCAGTTGGCCTTCATCTGCTTGTCTCTGAAGATCTTGGCCCAACAGCTCTTCTATGGTTGTTCATGGGCAACCCTCCTCTTTGTTTAGCGCTATCAGGAAGCTTTAGCAGCCAGCTCAGTTGATGGGTGCTCCTGTACTGCCCATTCAGAAAGGCTTGATTTTTCTGAATTTCATAGTGAAGCCCAGCCGCCTCAACTCTGTTTGATTGTCCTCCAGATGACAAAAGTTTGTCTGCATCCTAGGAGAAGAGTCAACAGTGAATCAGTCTTCCTCTGCCTTTCACAGTAGTTTCTGGAAGTCCTGTAGAGTGACAATGTTTCTCAGTTTTTAGCTCCACACAGGGGTGAAAGTCCATCAGGCAATTTGTCGCATACAGACTTGAGCGTCCTCTCTCCATCTTTTCTGCTGCTAATCATCTTCTTTTTGAGGCCTTCACCAAATATCAGGAGTGTTGTTTCCAAAGTCTGGCACAACCTATGTGGGAAGGCTGTGGTCTAATTTTCTAATTGACTTTGATCTTAAGTCACGTTCACAAGATCTTTCATCTGTGCCAATGAGCTCAAGATCTTACGCCAAGGTAGTCCGTACAATTTAGGCTCTTGTCAAAGACACAAGATGGCTCAAATATAAACAACAAAACAGTCTAGATTCACGTAAGCATATCGCCACTTAATAATGACAAAACATAATAAAAGTGAAAGATTACTTACGATCAGATCACAACGACCTCCAGAATCCAGGGAATCCAAGCAAAATATCCTTGCCCATGTTTGCAAAGCTCTTCAGGTTTTACACGATCATTCGACATATGATCAATATGATCTATTTCCACTGTTCATTCACTCAACCGGGTGGCAGCAGATCACATTTCACGATAGTGGAGGCGCAGTCTTGAGTTTTTTTTTTTTTTTGGGGTGGGGATGATTATAGATGCACCTGCTGGACACCTGATGCCCCACACACAATGCGTAACTTTGTGCATGTGCAGAGCAGTTTGAAGCACTGCATCAAACCATTTAGGTTATTCTGCTTAACAGCGAGAAGCGGGACAAGTTTTATTGAAGGTTAATTCTAACAAACACTCCATAAATCACTCAACTGGTCCAAACAATAGAATCCAATCACAGAGGAGGTGGTCAGGATCAGTCATTTAAAAATTTGTGCCCCTCTGGGGGCAGTATTCTGTCCTGCAGCTTGATAATGATGCTATATCAAACTAGACAGATAGTCAACATGGCAGAGACGATCTAAATGAAAACCGAAGCTTGGAGAAGTTTTAAGGGTGTAAAGTGACTAACTAGCTTTCCATTTCGAACAGTGTGATTGAATCCATTCTCTAGTTTCACTATCATCTCTTTGCAGTACTTCCATATAATTCAAATGCAAATTAAACAAACTATAAGCAGCGCAGTAGTTAGCTAAACATCCATATGGAAATTAGCTAAAGTTAGTTACTCTGACAAGTAATCTAAAAGAATCCAAATCTTTACTAAAACATTAACATATTATTCTGATGAGCAGATTCTGACATTCTTAGAAAACAAAACAACTGCGTCAGTATGTAATTATATACATATAGCCTCCAAACATGTTTATGAACAAGATGCGCTGAACTGCTACACAATGACTTCCAGTCTAATACAACCAATGTGATTTAGAGACCAATACGCAGAGGTAACACAAATGACCATTATAAGGGCGACAAAGAACATGACATCTGCACATGACTGCACATGAGGAGAGAGCTAAAAAAGGAACTGAAATTAGACTATTTAAATAAAAACAAAAAGAGAATGGTTCCAGTACAGCCAGCAAAGAAGCTGGTCATCACTGCTCTGCCTCTGAGTCGCCACCAGTGTCACTTCGTGCCCCTGAGTGGTAGCTGACCATTTGTCTCCCTGCCGCCAGGCAGACCACTGGACTCATGACCAGAACTAGAGGCCTTCTGAACCTCCTCTCTGAGTGCTGCTGACTCTCTCCATCACAGTAGAAGGACCACGATCATGCTTTCCTCTGTGCTTGTTTAGTCTCAAGACAGGATGCTTCAGCTTTGAATGATAGCTGTCAAACCAACCTTCCGCCACAAGAGCTCTGCCACTGACAGAAAAATGACTGCCGCGACAGTGCTACTTGAGAATGAAGCCAGAAGAACGTGATAAAAAGCATGAATAAGTCCGTGAAAAGTGAACTCCCGCGAAAACCAATTGACTGCGACCAGACGTCTGGGAAAGGCCACGATAACGCTGGCATACTATCAGCGGCTCATTTCTCAGTTTAGTGTCGAAAGATTCAGGAATCCTTCCGTCGAAAACAAACTCAAACACATGAACTCACACAAAGATGCTCTGCCATCTCAATGAATATTCAAGAAGGCGTCTGCTGCGATTAAGTAAACCATTCTCAATAGCAGACTGCAGCGATATCTTGCGGCTCATGCTCAGGGGAGTAGAGCCGTCAGAGAATCCATTCTCAAACACTGACCTACAGAATCGACGAGAAACATCAAATCCATTAAGTATAGCAATCAGCATACTGAAGTGCTCATTCTCAGATTAAATGAGATGTTGATTTCTGTCACTGAACTGACTTACAGAATTCTACAGTTGCAAATCCTAAACCAATTCCAATCATAACAGCATGTCTGATTCTCCTCATCGATGCAAACTCAGATCGCATATTCTCTTTGTTTCAGTCTCAGATCGCCTCATTCTCAGTCGTGACTGACGTTCTTAGATATTTGCTCTCTTATCTTGTCATCCATTTTACAGATCTTATAGTCTAGCTCTAATAGTCTTTCCTCTACTTGTATCTTTACTTTTAATGTCTTCAGAACATAATTTCATCCCACAGAAGCAAAGCCGTTTCCAAATATATGGCAAAACTATCTGGCTGTGATCTGTTCCTTCACTGAAAGCACATGTGTGACGCTAAAGCTTTGATCCACCACGGTACCAAGATCTTACGTCATAGTTCGTATACTTAATTTGCGAAATTACGTCATGACAGAGACGAAGTCGAGAAGGCCAATGCATTCATACTTTTTTCCCACAGACCCCGCTTCCCGTGATAACGAGATACTAAATTGCGTTTTCGCGATAACAGGATAATCATTCTCGTTATCACGGGAAACCGAAAGAAGAAAAAAGCATGAATGCATGGCCCTTTGTCGATTTCCTTACTACTGAAGTGGGACTTTTAGCCATTAAGGAATATTTATTTTTTTTTTTCTTAAAAACAGTTGTATACTCATTGATGTGTAATGAGCAATTAAAGATATAAAATAAGAACATTTGGCTTTGAGTGCCAGATCTGCACTTTTTAAATTTTATTTTATTTATTATTCTAAGCGGGCGCAAATTGTCAAATTAAAGTCACACCGCACTTGAGCAAGCAATGCTTCCAACCCTGACTGTTTTTCTGTTGGTTTTCCTCCATAGCGTCAAAGCTTGTTGTCCAGGCAGTGTGGATTAGCATGCTGTGCTCCATATTTCTCTTTGCAGTCACACTTCATGCAGCATAAGACTCGATAGCTGTCACTATCAGCGACCAGTAAAATCAAACCTGACCTCTTTTGCAGTGACTATTTACACGATCGTCCCATGCTATCGGACCTTGATAGTTGCTCGGCTACAGCTATCATTTAGCATTCTTTGTAATATTTATAGCGTGATTAGTTTAATTTAGTTCACTATTGTTTTGTTAGCTTGTTTATTATTTGTAGTGACACTGGGGGCACCAGGCACCAGACAAGAGCACATACAGGGGAGTGGAGAATCAGGGTGAGGTGATGGTTTTTACCGGAGCAACAGAGGCAGTACAAGGAGCCATGTATGTTTGCTTTAAAGTGGGAAATAAAATCAACCCAAACATGAATCATGACTGGACGTTGGATTTCTTGTCTGAGTACTAACTGGAATGGCGCATCAGTGGCCTTAAGATGTCAGCTTGTTTTTGTTAAAAGCAAACATCATTTTTATTGAAAAAAATAGCCACTAAATTTGCTACAATAAGCTAACGTTTATGGGTGTATGTGCTTCATTTGTATGTGAGTGTGTGGAGCTTATTTCTTGTCTTTATGTCATTACGGCTCAAAGCACCATCCCAGTAGGAATACATTTACCAGAATAATATTACTGGCCTTTCTGTGATGTTACTAAAGTTTATTTATAATTTACACTGTTCTCTGACAAATTACAGTTGACTTCTCTCTTCTACCTACAGGACCCCATTCCTTATTATTCTGTTCCTAATACCCACCCATCTATCCATCTATCTATCCATCTATCTATCTCCATCTATCTATCTATATCTGGTGGAGGTGTGTTGAGTGTAGAGTTAGAAGGTGTTCAAACTTTGTCTTTTCTTTTTCTAATCACTCTTTTTGTACAGATCATTATTTGGATTATTTGGTGATACTTTTAGGTCGAACGTTTTTCGTGTTTTGGTGTTTTTGTGTGTTTTTGGTGCCTCAGGTGAGGATGGGCGTCTTCAGAGACGCCACTGGTCACCCGGCTTCCCTGAGCCACGGTGTGAGGCTGGTGCCACCGCCGTCCTCCACCGTGGAGCAGGTCCTGCTGGCTGTGGGAGACCAGGCGGGTCCGGGAACATCTCCTATGCTTTCCCGCATGAACAAAGCTGTATCGTGGTTTTTCAAACATCAGAGCTTTTTGTCACTGCACTAATTGAGAATGGATTAAATCCTCGATGAGGAGTTCATCCAAGTTTCTCCTCTGGCCAGCCACAACACGGATCACAGCATTGAAACGTCCCACCATTCATTCAGAAACACGAAGCTCCCGGAGAAGAAGGAGCTCAGGCGTTTCGGGTAAGCTTCACAGTGGCTTTTCGTACTAAGTTGCAGCTTGTAGTGGCGACTAAGCTTAAACATGTTCACTGGCTGCGAGCGGAGTTTTTCATGTTTTTTGGACTCTCCGCTCTCAAACACTGGATCGTGTCCCTTCCGTTATCAAACACTAAGAAGGGTTTTACCATAGTTTATGCGAGCAGTTCGGGAAGCATTAAGCTTTGAGTGTGGAGACGTCGGCCACAAACGCTGCATGTCCACACAGACAGCAAAACCGTAAGACGGGGTCAGTAGACAGCAGGGTAGGTGAGCCAGTGGGGCCGGGGTGACAGCGGGCAGGTGAGCCGGTAGCCGGGGGGTGACAGCGGGCAGGTGAGCCCGGTGGGTCATGGGCGGTTACGGCCGCGAGTCCCGGCCCGGTGGTTGCTGCTGGTTTCACCGGAGCCGCTGCGTTGCCGGCTCTTGGGACTCGGGCGGTTGTTGCCCGGTCCTCGCTACGCTCGGCGGTATCTGCGCCGCGTCTCCAGCAGCGTGTTTAGCCGCTGGCTCATGGCGGGCGTCTTGGTAGGGCGGTTGTTGCTGGTGAGGCCCTCCCGGCTTCTTGACATCGACAGAGTGTTTCCGAAATTCAGCGGAGAAAGTGGCTGAAAGTGTGCGTGAAACACAGTGTCTGAGTGCCCTACTGAGCAGGTAGAGGCTCACACATTAGGTGCTGTGGAGCTTTGAGCCCCTGAGCAGGTTGGGGGCTGCTGGGTTTGATGCAGGTAGAGGCCTGTAGTACACTGGAGCAGAAGCTGCAGGTTGGATCTCAGGCTGCTCCAGGTGCGCAGTCAGCAGATGGTGATTTTTCTCTGATAATGCTGTTGACTCAGATTCTGTGTCTGTAGCAGACAGTGTATCACTGAGTAACAGATCTGTATTCTTTGGAGGAGGTGACAGACTTCCTCGAAGACTTTATGGCATGTCAGTGGAGGTCACAGACTATTTTCCTGACATGCAGAAATTTGTAGAAGTCTAAGGATACTCTACAGAAGGTTGTAGGTAAGGACCTACCAGATAAAAAAGGCACTGCTTCCTACAAGAAGGTTAAAAATGAGAGAAAAATTCTTAAAGGGAAAAAGGTATTGGAAAAACAGCTAAAGTTTCTAAACTGAATTCAAAATACTTGTGTATCAACTGGTAAGCTTTTTCTCTTCTGTTTTTTTCTACTGTCCTACTTTTTTTGTGTCTTCTCATATGCAACCTTTAAGAGTTGGGTCTTTAAATATAAATGGGGTAGTAAGCCCACAGAAAGAGCATTGTTGTTTGAAATTTTTAAACAGAAATAAATTGATGTAGTTTTTTTTGCAAGAAACACACAGTGATAGAGCTAATGAACCAGACCGGGGTAAGTGGTGGGGGGGCTGGGTATGCCCTCAGCCATTGCTCAAACCTCCAGTGCTGGGATGCAAGTGCTTTATTCTCCTGCCACTTACCTGTGCACTCTGATCCATGCCCAGATCATGGCATGGGCCCAGAGCCTTGATGGTTACAGTAGAAATCCTGGCTTGTTTTTTAATTTATTTAATATTTATGCACCCAATCAAAACTCTGAACGTTTAGTGTCTTCTATTTAATTTACACAGTTTGAGGGAGCAGCAGTCAGGAGTGAATGCGTTATATACTGTGTGGAGATCTGGAACTGCTGCACTGCTAATGGCACTTACTTGGACAGGGGACAGGACAGGAGCTTCAGTCTCAGTCATCATCCTCTTTTTCCTGGCCCAGATGGTCGCAGAGAAGGCAAACCTCGTAGACATCTGGAGGATCCCAAAACTACCCTCCACCCAACAGTACACCTGGGTGAGAGTCTCTGGCCTACATGGTCAAGTGCTGCTCAAGACTGGATCGGTTTACATTTCCTCATCTTTCTTAGCTACTGGTGTGGCTGAGAGTCTAGATACAACCCAGTGTGCAGGTTTCACTGACCATCACTCTGGTTTTATTAGGAAATGGTTTTAGCTTCTCCAGGAAAGTCCAGGTCATTCTGAAGATTTTTAATACAAAACTTTTAAATGATTTTATTTTTGTAGTCAATTTTAAACCTGTTTTGGAGCAGAGTGGAGGTTCCAGGAAAGAGGATTTTCCCTTCTTCTTAGTCAGTGGTGGGAGGTTGGGAAAGAGAGATTCAGATAAGGGTTTTCTGCTAACAATATTCCATGCCCAATCACTGCAAGAAGTCCAGGAGGGGGCCATGGAGCAGCTGGAGGCAGGGATCAGGGAGCTGGAGTGCGTGTCCAGTGCAGAGACCCTGAACAGTTGCTCTCTAAAAAGCATCAACTGAACTCTTTCCTCCTGGAGAAAGCCAGAGGGCCTTGGTGTAAGAACCGCTTCTGCTGCATCAGAGACATTGATGCCCCAACGTCCTTTTTCTTCAACTTGGAGAGTCCAAAGGCCAGAAAACAAATGGTGTGTCTGCGTCTGCCTGATGGGGAGTTAACCTCAGACCCCCACTGAGATGAGGAGGCATGCCGTGGCTTTCTACTCTGAGCTTTTTCAGAGCTGAACGTTGTGATGTGGAGGCAACAGCTGAGCTTCTCCAGGACCTTCCTCAGCTGAGCCCAGTAGAGCAGAGATTCCCTGGGCTGCCCCATCACCATAGAAGAGCTGACCTCTGCAGTGACACAGATGGCCTCAGTGTTGTGGAAATATTCTGTCTGGATGGTCTAATCTCTGGGGTTCTTTAATTACACAAGGAATGAGTAACTTCACTGGTTCAGTTGCCCAAAAGAGTTGCTTTAATATCTTGTCTGCAGAACAGAGATGAAAGAATTCAGACACTAGCACTTTTGGAGCTTCTGCGAGTGAATACCCATCCTGAATGTAAGGAAAAAAGCAATATTTATGCACTGCAGATACGCACATTGCCATTACGTGAGTTACCTTTGAAACAAGCAATACCGTCATAGTAATGCAAGCAGAACATGCTGTATGTTTTACTGTAGACAGAGTCCACAAGTCTGCTCAGACCTGATGGCGAGGAAAAGACACACACTGTTCTCTGTGAAAACTACAAACAAGATAACTTCCAGCGACATCATCATGAGTTCAGACCATAACAGCTTATACAATCAGCTAAATTTCCATCACATTCCCTCCTTTTTGTTCCTATAGGAACAACTAAGTAAATATAAGAAGTTTACTGAAAGCATCAAACATCAGATTGAACCTTTTGCAGGGTCTTAAGATCAAACATCATTAAGATGTCCAGTAACAGAGAAAAAGTTGCATTTTGTTCTTTGAATAGGAACTCTCTGGATTTATAGCACAGCTGAGACAGACAGAACAGGGATTGTAGAATTACACAGAGTGATATTACATTACTGTACTCTTACTCAGTACAGATAACAACCATCTTCATAAAAATAGATTGAAAGGAAAGACTTTCAGAGTGAGAACCTGTTCAGACTACTTACAGGCGCGAGGGCGTCGCCTCCCAAGTCATTATAACTTTATGATTCACAAATGTCCATGCTGTAAAACAAACAGGTCCAATGCATCTCAGTTCTTCTGGAAAGTCACACCTATCAATGGTTACCCATAAATTCAAGCGAAAACCCTTTTCTGGGAAAAATTCCTGAATGACCCTCTCACTTGGAGCCCAGAGGAGAAAAACCCATTAGTGTCCAGATGAGGGAAAAGCACCTCCGTGGTCTCCATGGGAGCGATCACCATTCTGGGCTTGCAGTGAACCTAGTTTGCTGTAACACAGAATAAACAGGCATTAGAATCATCATGAAGGCAGCCTCATCCACATGAATGTTTATGTAAAATCACTGAAGAAAGTTGACTGTATGCTGGTGCAGATGTCTTTAGATTTCTTTGTTTCTTGTCACTATTCCAGCATCATGGTTTCTGTTGGAACAGAAGCGTTTTACTTTCACCATCATTCAGTTGGTGACTTGGCACGTCACATGTAGCAGGAAGGCGCTTTTACCTCCTCCTGATATTGTGGACTCTCCAGGTGGTGGGTCAGTTAGAGCTGTGACACTTTTGCAGGTGGGACGTGTAGATTCATGTTGCTCTTTCTGCAACCTTCACTGCTGTGTGTGTCATGGGGAGGATCTGGGACGGGCCTTACCAGCGTCTGTGTTTCCAGCAGACACTTGTTGTCTCAGTGATTGCTCACCTTTTGACAGCCTCCAGCTTAACAAGTAGGTCAGATCCTGGTGGTAGGATGGACAATCCCTCCATTTCAGCTGGGCAGCTGGGCCATCTTCTCCTACAGTTGGAAATCAATCTGACCCCTTTTTGAGGTAAACTGGTTAAACTGGCTGTCTGTGTCCTGGATGTCTCATTTCCACCTGCCTCCAGTGTGTCTGCAAAATACAATGTGTGGCTCTTACACAAAAAGCAACAATAGCAAACATAGATAAAACAATCCATTAGGTGTTATTTTTATCAAGACTTTCTCACTTCAGTTTTAAAATTAAAGCCCTTAGGTGTTTTTGCCTGTTGATAGAACTGTGTTTATTAACATGAGACCTTCACTTTGACATGCCGTATGTATAAGAATAAACACCTGCAAGTCTCAAGCCAAGACTAACACCATGTAGAAAGACAATGAGCCAGCCCAGTGTATAGAGTTTATTCTGAAGGACCAACTGTACTGATATCTTAGTTCAAACTTCAGTCCTCTGCACAAGCACCTCACAGCAACATCTAAGCCTGTGAGATATTAATGAGATCTGCGTGACCTTGCTGCTTTTAGCACTACAAGCTGTATATCAGAAACATTTAGCCTAGTTATGCCTTTAAAACATATGGAGAGTTCAAAAGTCATTAACAAAACCCAACTAATATCCATAGCAGCTAATGTGGCCCTTCGCTGAAATGGAGTTTTGATACCCCTGTTCTAGTGGATATAGAGTCTTTAGCACACTGGTTCAGGTGAATTTTCAAGTGTGTCCTCTATCCAATCGGAGGGTCTCACACCCTTACCAGATATTAATAGTCGTCACCCTCTGTTCATATACTCTTTTCCTGTACCTGTATGGAGAGATGCTACCAGGTACAGTTAGTGCACCGTGGTATGACACATGATCAAGTTTTGTGAGGTCTGGAGTCCCCCTGAGACCCACTATTGCAGGACCCTCAAGCATTGCTTCTGTTTAAGTTCGAACTGGTAAAGAAACTACACTATTGTTGGTGGGAATACAGATAGACATCAAAGCAATAAGCAAAGGCCTCAACTCCAAGATTAATAATTTGGAATCATAAGATTTTTGCCAATTTTACTCTTTAGAAACTTGACCTTGAGGCCTGCCAAACCTAGGTAGATAGTGATTCATAAAAAAACCTACGAACTGCACGCAATGTGCTGATTAACCAAAAGAGTCAGTTCACTGTAAGAAATGATTCTGTGGTCATGTAGATCTGAATTAATGTATTAGAGTAAAAATACATTCAATATGATTAATGATTTTGATTTTAAGAAACAGATGTTGCCGTGTACATGGATGTGAAGCAGCAGCGTCTAAAGCTAAAATGAATTGCTAATAAAATTCTTATTTGAGTATTTCTTAAGTTCTGTACTTTCTGGGCCATAGGCTGAAAGAATTCTTAGAGGGAAGGAATATTTAGACTAAATTCAGTGCATTTATTACATTCAAATCAATGTGCAGATTAATGTAGATGACTATTCCACAATTATATATATCACTGACACATAGAATTAATTCTATTAGTAGTATTTCCACATTAGGAAGTTTATCTTTTTTCAAATCAACTCAATATTCTTGTTGAGGTTATAATCAGTTATCTTACTGTTTTTTGTATTTGAATCTACTCAATGGATAACTATTAAAGGCATCATTTAATTAATATTTACTCAATACCGAACCTTGTGAAATCTAATAAACAATATTGCTTACAAAATGTATGTTACTAAATTTTTATTGAGTAAATAGAACAGTGTGTGTGTCTTTTCTTACAGTGTGCATATATTAAGTCTACAATCTGTCCCTGAGCTGCTTTAAGTGCTTCAGTCAATGTCATTTTCAGATCCTGCTCTCTGTGCTGAGGGTGAAGTCTGTGGTCTGTCAGAGGTCACCGTCACATACAGTAGTCACTTCCTGTTTGGTGCTCCAAATCTTCAGCATATCCTGTCTGTAGTCCATTTTTGTGGGTGCAAGCAACAGCAACCATCAGTAAATACAGTTCTTGTGTCTGGATGATTAAGGAGGCTCATTCCTTAAATCTGGCTCTTAGTTTAATGTTCTGTTATGTGTTGTCAGTACAGTCAGTGACTGATGTCTGTTGCTCTGTAATATCTTTATGATGGCTTTTGCTCCTTCAGCATCATCGCTCTCACGCTATAGGTGGTTATCTGTTTTTCTACAGTGTCTGATTTGTACTGTAATACATCCAGTACCTGCCTGTCCCCCCTTTTTTTTTTTTTTTTTTTTCTCTTTCCCAGAAACGTATCCAGAATGAAGCAATACTGAGCCATCCAGTGTCTCTATGCTATTGCTGACCCTCTGAATGTGAATGAGAACACATCTCTAATCTCAGGTTCAGGTGGGAGACAGAAAAAGGCTTTGCTTGTTATCACATTATCAAGGTCGGTTTATTTATAATTAATTAAAACAAACAGCCAGCGATTGAGACTGAAGTAGAGCACATAAAGTCAGAAAAATGTTTGCTGTTACTATCCTTGAATGTATTCAATTGCGTTCCCTTTTGACATGGTTTCTCTCTGCCATCAAATGTTAATAGAATTTTTTTGCAAGAATGTAAATCACTGCGTTGTGCAGCATCCATCAGGCTGTAAGCAACTTTGCCCGAGGCCCCAAACTACAAGTGACCACCACCTTTTGAGGTGCGGCACCAACCAGGTGGGGAGACAGTGTGTTATCCCCCTTTTTAGAGACCTAAATCACAGAGTGTAAGCAGTTCTTCATTGCATGTTCCAGTAGCATCCTGTATGTGTGGCGACTATAGTAAGCTGGGTCTTCCTTTAGTATCAGCAGCAAGCGATTCTTCATTGCACAGGCATGTGGAAACTGATAACAATGCAGTAGTGATTGATTTCATTTCATATATACAAAAAGCTAAACCTTTTATTTATTTATTTATTTATTAGCTCAACTGAGAGGATATCAGGGCCTTAAGTTTGAGCAATCAGAGCGATGTGCTGGCAAATGCTGACCTGTAGGTTCCTGTTTTTGGCATTTAGTTTTGTTCACAATTGGGCCTGAAGTTGGGCCATCAAATCTATTAATAGATAGTTATCGTTCTCACTAGGCAGAGGGAAAAATGAGTGTTTGATCATGGGAAAGAGGAGGATGGCTAGGTGTGGAGTGTGTTATCTTGTGTTCATGGCTATGTGAATGGAAATGTGGAAAATGTATGTGAGTTAACCCTTCTCTCATACCATTAGTTTGTTTAGGGTCTAAGTTATTCTTCCCTTGTATAGAGTCTGAGTTTGACTGATTTCTTGTGAGGTCTAGCATTTAGTTTAAAGTCAGGCCGCTTGTGCTTCTCTCTGTATTTTTATCTTCTTTAGGTCATTCTGTTCTCCCTCTGTGTCTGTGTTCGCAGAGTCGTCTGTCAGTCTTGTATCAACTTATACTTAAACTCTCTCAAAAGTAGCAGAGCATCATCCCCTGGAAATCAACTATTTTATTTATTTATTTATTTATTTTTTTAACAAAAAATTTCAATTTATCCACTAATTTCCTGTTTTTCTTATGGTATTTGGGATTAATGCCTCCTAAATACACACAAAACTACTCCTTCTCACAAATTTTGAACTTGCCTGCTCCTTTAATCGCCATAATTTATGGACTTACTTTGGTTGTACATAAAAACACTACACACACACACAATTTCAAGTGTATGGACGCAATGCCCTGTTAGGAGACCTAGTCAGCAAGCTTCTACAGAAAGTCCTGGTGACTATACTGCGGCTGACTACTGGGGGTCCTAACCCAGTCTCACTAACAGTTTTAATACACCTCAAATTATGCACCAAAACCACCCCAAAAGTAATACTCACATTCAGTCTTCAGAGTTTCTTTTCACCGGCCTCCTTTTCTTTAACTCTTGAAGAAAGACCCAGCCCACATAATTTAAACCCAACACGTGTATCTTATTCTCTTTTCCCTCTTTTCTGCGCATGATATTCTTAGGTGAGGACTTCAGCCTCCCTTTCTCATTTCTCTTATTTCTCTAATTTCTCTTTTACCATTAATATAATATTTATTGACTCACTTTAGACTAAACATCATCTACACCAGACATCGTTTTAGTTATACTCAATATGCACAATTCTATTGAAAAGGTTTGTGCTTACCTTTGAGCTTTCCAGGCGCCTGTGATGTCTGGGTAGATGAGGTGAGTTGATACTCGGACTCCTTTAACCTTTTAGAAAAACACATCTGATTCATTTTGTTCTCAAAGCAGCTTTACTTTTACCCTTCTCAAGTTCCTTTTAACTTGTAACAACTGATTTCTGCTAAATGTTCAGTCAACATTGAAGATACTGCACACTATCTTCCCCATTTTTTCTCTTCCTGGTCTCCGCAATTGGCCCTGCCGGTACCTCCGCTGGTGGTGTGTTTGGTTGGTGGTTCCCCATATGTTTTTTTTTTTTTTTTTTTTTTTTTTTTTAAATCCGCGTTCTTGCCGAAGCTCACACAATTTTATCTGCGTTCTTGCCAAGCTCACGCAATTTTATCCAGCGTTCTTGCCGAGCTCACAATTTTATCTGCGTTCTTGCCGAAGCTCACGCAATTTTATCTGCGTTCTTGCGAGCTCACTAATTTTACCTTAGTGTTCTTGCTAAAAAGCTCACACAATTTTATCTCAGTGTTCTTGCTAAAAGCTCACAATTTTATCTCAGTGTTCTTGCTAAAAGCTCACACAATTTTATCTCAGTGTTCTTGCTAAAAAGCTCACACAATTACGCCAAAACTCACAGAAATGACAAAATAATAAAAGAACAAAGAAAAAAGAAACACCTGTTCTTGTTTTGCCGTCTTGAGTCCTGGACTCGGTATTCAACACTTATTGTAGATAGACGCAATTCTATTCCACAATTATCTTAAGAGAAACAGAGGTGATTTAGTTTGTATTTTAAAATTAGTCCCACAATTTACCTCTTTCTTAGGAGCAACAGTACTGGACCTCAGAATCAGGAAGAGATGATAATAAATGGAATGTAAACCATCTCACCAAATGTTGTCCTTGTGCAGATCGAGCAGAGTCAGTCACAGGCCCAGGCGCGGGTCCTCGTCCTCGGATTTTTGTGAGGCGAACGGGTTAGGCGCAACCCAGGTCAAAATCAGCCCTCAACGACCCGGGGTCCGGACGGACTCTGAACGATCCCAAAATTCTGACACCAAAATTGTTGTGGAAATATTCTGTCAGGATGGTCTAATCTCCACAGGGTTCTTTAATTACACAAGGAATGAGTAACTTCACTGATTCAGTTGCCCAAAAGAGTTGCTTTAATATCTGTCTGCAGAACAGAGATGAGAATTCAGACACACAGCACAGAACTCTGCGAGTGAATACCCATCCTGAATGTAAGGAAAAAAACAATATTTATGCACTACTGATACATACATGCTTACGTGAGTTCCTGCTGACAAGCAATACCGTCATAGTGATAAACGAACATGCTGTATGTTTTACTGTAGACAGAGTCCACAAGTCTATCAGGCCTGATGGCGAGGAAAAGACACACACTGTTCTCTGTGAAAACTAAAACAAGATAACTTCCAGCGACATCATCATGAGTTCAGACATAACAGCTTATACAATCAGCTAAATTTCCATCACATTAGGAAAGGCCCCCGGTATGGACGGTTTACCAGCAGACTTCTTTAAACATTTCTGGAGTACTCTGGGACCTGACCTGCTAGGCGTGTTTCAGGAGTCTTTCCTGAGGGAACTCTTCGCCTCCTGCAGGCGACGGTGATATCGCTCCTGCGAAGAAGGGGGACCTGACTCTGCTGAAAAACTGGAGACCCAGTAGCTCTTTTATGTACAGACTATAAAATACTGTGAAGGTTTTAGCTAACAGACTGAAGGTTTTTGGATTTCATTATTGGTGCTGATCAGTCTTACTGTATCCCTGACAGGTCCATACTGGACAATTTGTTTTAATGTGGGACACTTTTTGATGTGTGCAACTGTACAACTTAAAGACTGGAATAATTTCCATTGACCAGGAGAAAGCCTTTGATCGGTCGATCACTCCTTTTTATTTTCCACCTTGCAGGCTTTTGGTGTTGGGAGCACTTCCTGTCTTGGTGAAGTTGTTGTACAGTGGTGCGTGTTGTGAAAGTGGGTGGTGGGCTAAGCAGTCCTGTTCCAGTTGCAGAGGCATCAGGCAGGGCTGTCCTCTCTGGACAACTGTACAGTGTGGCCATTGAGCCTCTTCTTGTAGACTTAGGAAGCTTTTAAAGGGGGTTTATGTCTACCGGGAATCGGGGGTTGAGCCAGCCTTAGTCTTTCAGTTATGCTGATGATGTGAATTTTTTTGGCGGGGTCAGGAAGACATCCAGCAACTAAAGCACTGCCTGGACCCAATCGGGCCGCGCCACCCAAATTAACTGGGAAAAAAGTGAGGCTTGTTTATTTGGGAAACTGAGGGCAATAAACACCCCCCGGGCCTGGGGGTGGGGGAAACAGGGCTAAAGGTTTTGGGAGTGTTTTTCAGGAGGACATAATGGCTAAGAACTGCGGGACAAGGTGTCGGGTTATCTAAATGGAAAGGGCCTCCCCAGATGTCTTACAGGGGAAGAGCTCTGATTGTCAACAACCTGGTGGCCTCATCTCTGTGGCACAGGCCCCCGGTTGAACCCTCCATCGGGACTGATAAAACATCTGCAGCAGCTCCGGGGGATTTCTTCGGTCGGGTCATACGGGAGCATCGGGTCCTGTACCTTCCTGTGGCAGAGGGGGCAGGGCCGGGATTCCCCGCCTCCAGGACTGCTGCTTTCAGACTTCGGGGCAGCCCACCCTGCCGGCCAGACCGCCTTCAGCGGGTCGGTTTACCCTGGCTGCGGGGGAGGGCTGGGGGCTGGGACTGACAAACAGCATTTCGGGAACCCCCCTGCCTGAGCCCCCCCATTTTGACTGTCATTTTTTTTACAGCTCTTTTTTTTGAGGGATGGGGGACCCCTAGTTGTCAACAACATCTGACCCAAACCCCGGGAATGTGGCTTTTGGGAAACCACTTTTCAACAACGGTCTTCTGAGTACCACCTGTTCGTCCGCCACCCTGAGAAGTGCTTTTTCACCCGGCAGGAATCACGAAGCTCGGACCCCTCATGAGAACCCCTTTGTCCAGAGCCCGGCGGGAACTGACTGGCTTAAGATCTCCAGAGTGCTGCAAAACCTGGTGAGGGAGGTGTGGCAGTCTCTGTCGGGGCCCCGTGATCTTTGCTCGGGGGGGGGTCGGGTCTGGCTCAGCGGGGACGGACGGCCATGGTTACATTTTCCCCGGCTCTGAGCGTGAGTCCTGCGGTGGGTGACTGGGGGGGAGGAGGGACTGTTGCTTTTCCTGGGGAGTCCAGTACTGGGGACTTTGAGCCCTGCACGGGAAAACAGCTCTACCTGAGCTGGGCGGGGAAGGTACTAAACCCTCCACTCCCTCACCGGAGTCAGGAGTCCGGGGGACTGGAGGTTTTTGGCCTGGGTTTTTCCCCCTAATGGAGCTGGAGGGTCCTGATAAGCCTCCTGTGGAGAAGGTGTGGCTGATCTCCAGTGGAGGATTATACATGGAGTAATAGTTACAAACAGAAAACAGAGCTCACCTTGATCCAAGCACGGGGGAGGGATGCCCTTTTTCTGCTCACAGAAAAACCACAGAGCACCGGGTGCTGTCCTGTCCCAGACTGGCTGGGCTTTTCAGAACACTGCAGGAGGGGGTGGGGGTTTGGGAGAGGGTTTTCATCCCTTTTTTGTTTTTCCCCCAAAACACCCCAAAAAAAAAGAGAACTCTGGTACTGATAAACCCTTCATCTTTGCAAGTGAAAAACTGGCAATCGGGAAAAAAGTGGGAAAAAAAAGGGGGGTTGGGACTGCCCCGGGTTTCCCTTTGTCTGAAGGGTTTGGAGACTCGACTCAGAGTTGAATACCCCTTTTTATAAACGGGACTTGCAATTTGGAGGAATTCGGGGGATGTGTGGGCTGTCGGGGCAGGCCCTTTGTGTTCACTGGGGAGGATGGCTCCTTGGTGCTAAATTTTGGGAACGACTGGTTGTGTGTGTGTGCAAGAAATGTAGAAATTTAATTTTTTTATCAATTAATGTGTAAAATGTCTTAAAGATTGTCAGAAGGGGCGATAAATAAAGTTTTTTAAAAAAGTAAAAGTCTATCCATCTATCTATCTATCCATCTATCTATCTTTTTCTATCCATCTATTTTATCATCTATCTATCTATCTATCCATCTATCCATCTATCTATCCATCTATCTATCTATCTATCTATCCATCTATCCATCTATCTATCCATCTATCTATCCATCTATCCATCTATCTATCTATCTATCCATCTATCTATCTATCCATCTATCTCCCCTTTTCCTCCTTTTATCTTTTTCTATCTATCCATCTGTCTATCTATCCATCTATCCATCTATCTATCCATCTATCAAATCTATCTTTTCTATATCCATTTTTTATCTATCTATCCATCTATCTATCTATCCTTTCTATCCATCTATCTATCCATCTATCCATCCATCTATCCATCTATCTATCCATCTTTTCTATTTTATCTATCCATCTATCTATCTATCTATCTTCCATCTATCTATCTATCTATCTATCTATAAAACTGTATATTGTTTACAGTATGGTCACTATGTTCACACCCATCTTCCCAGTGAAGTAACTGTGATTTTGGGGATTCTGGGTATTGAGAAAAACAAATGTTTTTGTTTTCCTTGTTTTCATTTGAGCTCAAAATACAGTTTTTTTTTTTGGGGTGAGACATGCGGGACATTTAGTTTTTTGTGAATGTTCTATTTTGGGAGGACCCGGGTTTTCCCCAAAAAAATGTAGTGACTGTTTTGTGATTTTGACAGTTTATTCTGATATGATATATGATATTCTGATATGTGTGGCCTGTTTTAATCCCCCCGGGCCCCCTCCTGTGTTTTTTTTCTCCCCTATAAAAACATGCCCCTATGTTCCACCCGCATGGATGCTTCTTTCGCCCTTTCCAAGAAACCCCTATGCAATCCCAAAAACCCCCTTTCATTCCTCAGGCAAAAAGGGATCTGCTCTTTTTAAATTCATCTCACACTGGTGTTTATATTGGTCTGGTTGTTGATGTTTGGAAGGAAAATTTTGTTTTGTGTAGAACCACCAATTTTTCAGTTTTTTTTTGTCGTTATCAACGCTGACGATGTCACCACTGACAGGTGAAGATATCTTTTTCTACTTTATAACACTAGGTGGCAGTGTCGAAAAGCAGATACTGTTGAGTTGTCGAAAAAATACAGAGAAGAGATAGTGACTACTGGCATATATAAGGCATCAAATGAACATTAAACCTCAGAACTGGGGTTAGAAGCGGAAAAAATGTTCCAGCCCAGGTTTTTTCCCCAGGAGTTTGACAAAAAGAATCAAACAGTGATGTCTAGGGGACTGGATCGGGAAAATCTCCAGAACTGCAGCTCTGGGCCCCCGTTCCTGGTCTGCAGTGGTGGGGACATAAAAAAGTGGCCCAAAGGGGAAGGCCCCAGAGGTGAACCAGAGAAAAGGGTCATGAGGGGACAAGGATCACTGAAAAAAGGTTTCCGGGGTGGTCTGATCCAACAGACCAGAGGAGTTAATGCTGCTGAAGATAAAAAGGGGAGTCAGATAGCACAGAAAAAACCCTTCAGGGGTCAGAGGTAAATATGTAAGGACTGATCAGTGTATGATGCAGTTGTCCTGTTTGTGCCCCCTCCAGCACCAGAGGAGGGGTGGCGCCAGCCCCATCTCTCCACAAGAGATTTTCCCTTTGCAGCCACTGTCCTGCTCCGGGAGGAGAAGGAGGGGGAGGAGGCCCACCGGTCACCCGGGCCCCCCTCCACTCCCAAACCACACCACCACCACCATTTACACACACTGGTAGCTGCCTTTTGTAGTTTGGAGAGTTCCAGTTAAAGAGATAAATGAGAAACAACAGCCCCCTTTTTCTGTGGTTTTGGGTTTGGGGGCCAGACGGGGGGATTTAAACCAGGTGATGCAGGGCCAGGCGGGACGAGTGGTTATTAAATCACCTCAGGGGACAGGGGATCAGACCCGCCCCCATGCCCAGACTGGCTGTTGATCCCCCGGGGAAAAAAACAGTAAATAACCAAACCATGATGAATTCCCTTTGATGACCAGTAGTTTTAAAAAAAGGGGTTTTTTAAGTGTTAAAGCCCCTCCTCTGGTTTGTTCCATGTGTGTTCAGCCTGGGACGCCAGCAACAGGAAGCTAGAAGCCCCCTTTTCCCCAAACACGGAGACCAGTGTGTGAAGGGCCTCTGCAGGAGCAGCACTTTTGGAGAGTCAGTCCTGACAGCACATACAGGCCTGGGCCAGAGAAGCTACAGAGGTCACTGAACGATCACACCTCCTACCCCTTTTGAAACATATTAAAGAAACACTAGCAGTCAGAGGTATAACGGACAAAATGCATGCAAAGTATCTGCTGCTTAAAACTGTGTCAATGCACTTCAGCTGCAGTGGCAGAAAAGATTTTATGGTTCCTGAAGTGTACAGTTTAAATGTGGAGATTGGTTTAGCAAAAAAAAAATGAATTTTACTAAATGAAACAGAAAGTGTGAGGATTTCAAGAGTCTGCACTGGGTAGCAGACTAATGTACCAGTATGTTGAATTAAATCTGTCACCAATTAATAAATCCTTAGTATTGTTATTGAAATATATCATTCCACCTGAAAACACAGAGATTGGTTCTTTAAACTGGCTGATATGAATTTTTTCAACACTAGGGGGTTTTATTCCTTTTAAAGCTTTAGGTCCTAGGGGTCAACCACAAAGAGACGAGAGTCATGAAAGAGGTTTATCTAAGGAGCGGGGCCACCTGCTGTCCCCTTTACGTGTCCCGCTTGTAACTCAGAGGAGCCCCAGCCCCGGGTCCATCACGTGAAAGGAGACGATCCCCGCTCAAGAAACCAAGGACGCACAAACACCTCACCGGGGCGGGAAAAAAAGCACGAGAAACCCCACACTAGAGCAGCAGTGTCAGTCTGATTTATACAGAACAGTGATGATAAATGAATCCAGGAACCACCTGAAGAAAGCCAGTAGCACCAGAAAAAGTATATGGTGTTTACTTCAGCAGTCTGAGAGCAGTGACACACAAAGAAACATTTTCAACCAAAAGATGAAGGAATAAGGACCAAGATGTTGCCTGTTGTAGAGTTTGAAAAAGATATGTTTGCTTAACAAGTCTAGTCAGTTTTTTTTTAATTAGCCCAATATCCGTTACAAATTAGCCCCAGAGGGCTTTTTTCAGTCTGTACAGGATATGACTCCCCCGTCCTTTAAAAACCCTCACATCGACTCCCAAAAAACCTTTTTTAACAGGGAAAAAAAAACGGTAGAAACCTCAGGGGGAGCAACAGAGGAGGAGAAATAAGGAATAACCACATGTGGTCAAAAAGCAGGAAGCGCTTTTATCAGTCAGGCTGATGTCAGTACTTTTTGATTTTGTTTGGCTTACTGCAAATCAGTGAAGTTGTTGCCTTCATATTTACAAGTGAAGGAGTTCATGCAGGAGGAAAATAAATGTGTCGCCTCTGACGGTTTTTTTCCTGCCTGTTCCAGGTGAACACATCAGGCAGCCCCGGCCCCTTCAGCCCAGAGTCCGGGGACCCCCGAACCCCCCAGCGCCCCAGACGCCCCTCTCCCCCTCGGCCGCACGCCTCCTACTCCCCCCTGGTCTGCCGCCCCCTCACCCGCAGCCCCCCCTGGGGGGACAGACCCCGCCTCAGGATGGTGGGTGGTGGCTCCACAAAACCTCCTGGAGGGGGTGGGCAAGGGGGCGGCGCCCTAACTGCAGGTCAGGGGTCATCTGGGGGTCCCGCCAGGGGGAGAAACCTGTTTTCTCCGCCAAACTCAGAGCCCTACCTCCCCCCTTCCAAGAGGACGCCAGTGGTGGAGCGGGGAGGCGAGGAAAAGGGACCCTGACTTTTGAGACTGCCAAAGGGACCAGCCTGGGCCGGGCCAACGCCATAAAACTCCCCCTCAGCTCAGACACTTTCCCGGCAGGTTCCAACGGGCATTTTTCCCAAAACCTTTGGGGCCCGGCGAAACCCGGGGTGGGGCCAGCGAGGGCCCGTGACACAGACGAACCCCTGCTGAAAAAATCCAGAGAGGAAATGGACAAGCTCCACACAGCGCCATGAGGTTTTTGTTCCCCCGGGGCTCTGAGAAGATGTGTTCTCAGGAGCAGTAGCATAACAGGGGAAAACTGAACTCCACTTTTTTTTTTTTGTGTGTGTGTGTGTGTGTGTGTGTGGTGGAGACTGACTTTATTTATGGATCACTGCAGGCAAACCCACATGTTGCCGTTTTCCCAATAAAAAAAGTTAGTGTGTTTTGATTGTTTTTTGAACAAAATACCCGGGGGAGCGTCGAAAAAAGGGGCCAAACTCCCCCTTGAATCCCAAAATGTTTGGTTTTTTTGCAGGTGAACATAGAGGTAGCATGTAAAAATGTAACACCATGAATGATTTTAGCTTTGATTCAGAGGGGTTTCTGTTCTTGACTGTGTGTAGTTAGTAAAAGAGTAGCATTTGGGGGGATTGACGATTTTGCCAGTTGAGGCTTCAACACATGGTTTGGGCATTATACAGTCACTAATCAATAGGGTAGTTATTACAGGAGCCATGATCCAGGGGCTTAAAGTGAGCAAAAACCTTTTTTTGAGCTTATTTTTTTCCTTTCAGTGACGGGGGTAATTTTAAACTGGAGCAGCACCCTGCAGGGCTTTTTGTTGGCTCTGCCAGGTGAAAAAAATGCTTAAGATCATGGAGGTGTTTTTTTTCTCAGGATACTGGACCATTGAATTTGTTCTGTAACACCCCTGTTCATCAGTGGACCCAAAAATGAACAAAGCAGAAGGACTAAAAGTGTTTTCTACAGGTCAGCAGCATGATTCAACATTAAAAGATGCAGTGGTCTGCAAACTTTTGTCCATGGACTGTAGTGGCTGTGGTCTGAGGTTCAACCCTCTGCAGGATGTTATTTTCTGTGCTGGATTACCACTGTCCATGTCTGAGAGGTGATTAAAGCCATGTTTTCTGGGAAAAGAGCCAAAAATGTTTAAAGATGTGAAATTGATGTCCTTTACATATGATGCAACATGGGTGCTTTTACAACAAGAGGAATCAGGTTAAATCCACGTTGTTTCTGTCACACTGGGGTGTTTTTGGGGCCAAACATTGCAGTAATTTTTGTCATTTCCATGTGCAAGGGTCATGCTGACAGTGACAGGTTGTTCTTATTTTTTTAAAGATCCCAAATTAAAAGTGATTTAAAAAAACTTGACCAACAGGGGTAAAAATGAAAAAGCAGGACTGTCCCAAAAGGGCCCCCTGGGCCCATATCTTTTTAGTATTCCCCCCAAAAAAGATGTTATTTATATCATGTGCTGTTGTGTTTAAAGTAACATGTTTCTGGGAAATTTAGCACAGGACTTATCTGGACTGGGGGATCCACAGACCAGACCAGGGCAATTTAAAGACATATTTTATCAGAGAAACCTCCTCCATTCATCCAGTATACAGGGGGGTTCAGGTTTAGCCTCTAGTTTATCTGGGACGGACCTCCGGGCCGCCCCTGTGCAGAACCACCTAATCTGTGCCTGGGGGGGCCGTTCAAAGAGTTCCCCCTCAAGCCTGGATTTCATAGATAAGAGAAGCCCCTTTTGGAAATATGTAGTATAAAGTGTACAAAATAAATCCATGTTTAATTTTTCTGTTTGACATGACGCCTTGTCAAAAGAATTTTTTACATTTTCTGTCCAAAAAGAGACATCACTGGTCTTTGATTTGGGATGCGGGGGGTTTACACTGACTCCTCCAGGAACTTGTTTCTGTGTTGATGCTCACATGTTCCCAAAAAAGCAGCTTTCAAAGGTTTCGCCCGAGAACAGTGGAGACGTGTATAAATCTAGTTTGCTGCTGACCGATCAGGGAAAATGAGTGTTTTATGAGAAGACTGTTACCGGGTCCTCTGGGCCATGGTGTCCAGCTGCTGGGATGTTCCTCCAGTTTTCCCAGCCTGCTGAGGACGTGATGTTGGGGGACTTGCAAGGACGACGCCACAACAGCTGCTATTTCCATCCCAAAGCAAAGGCCTGGGGACACAGAGGGGGGAGATTTAGATGTTTAGGTTTAGGGAAAAATAGGGACTTTTAAAACTGGAAGTGAGCAGCCAGAAAAAATTCCACTTCCCTTTTTTTTTGTCACTGCTGCATGTGGGAAAGTTCTTTCTGATTATTTTTTTGAACATAATCTACTGTTTGTCCTGTGTTTGCAGAGGTGGATCTGTTACAGCTGTTTGGGCATGAAATCAGTGACTCATAACAAGGTCAACAACAGAAGATGACAGAGGACGCCCGGGTTAGACATGGGACAACATGCCACACTGTCCCTACCGACAGCTCCCCGGGGTCTTTTTACTGTTTGTTACTAACTAGTCTCACCACTGCTTTTTGACGAAAAATTTTTTATCAGTTCAGTCTGTTCTTTGAATTTTATTCATATTTTTATTGTAGCATAAATAGTGTAGAGTAGATTAGTCAATCATTAATTAATATCACTATGTGTTTATGAACAATATCTTTGTTTTTGATCATAAACCATTAAATTACATTTAATAGTAGAAATTATCAGGGCGCCACCCGGGTTTTTTAAAACAGGGAAAAATTTGGGAAATTTTACATTAATTTAATAGAGTCTCTTAATCTCAGGGTGCTACAGAGTTCTTGGGCCTAGTGTACAGTGATTCAGCTAATTTTATACACACACAAATCAAATAACCAAGTTCTTTTATAAATGAGAAGTTTATTTGACAAACTATAACCAGACTACTACTGTAAAGAAAATAACTAATAATAAATGATTAATTTGACAAACTAAATGACCAGGTTACTAACAGAAATAATAAATGGAAAATAAAAACTAGAATAGAGGAAGATTGATGGTGAAAACATGGGATTGACTCATCGCCCAAAAATGGAATGAATGATTAAACAAAGGTTTAAAGGATGAATGATTAATTGATTCAATGTGACCAGTTTAATTCAGTGGTGGTTATCTAGACCAAATTAAGTATTGGGGCTGTTAACAAAATTTGGTTTAGGTTTTGGGGTTTTACCGTTCAGCAGTTGAGAGTTTGAGAGGCATCAGAGAAGACTGTGGACAATTTTCTATTTGAATTTAAGTTCAGTATTCTATTGATATCTTACCAAATATTATTCAGTTTGCTGGATTAAGCCCTAAATTCAGGCCATTAAATTCAGCGCCTAATCATCAAACTCTTTCATATCTGTAAGATGTATATCAGTACATCACCGTTCCTGGATGGATGGGAGTGAGGAGTGGCTGCAGGTTCTGTCTGGATCTGCTGGATCTCTGCAGGCGACTGGCTCCACCATTGGCTCTTTCGGGCATCGGTGGACATCTGGACAGCTCTGGACATCTCTGGGG
The DNA here is from genome assembly GCA_029721515.1 of Synanceia verrucosa. Classification (NCBI taxonomy): domain Eukaryota; kingdom Metazoa; phylum Chordata; class Actinopteri; order Perciformes; family Synanceiidae; genus Synanceia; species Synanceia verrucosa. Next base: position 1,196 of record JAQQSB010001018.1, on the reverse strand, counting down.
AGTTCTGGAAACCTTTGGTCATCTCTGGTCCTCTGTTGAATGGCTCCATCTCAGTCTCTCTCTGTCTGTCTCTCCTTTTTAAGCATAGTCTCTGTGCCCTTGTTTCAGTTCTTCCCCCTCTTGTTGGTGGGGAGGTGGGCCCTGATTCACCCCAAACTGTCAGACAGTCTTTTCTTCTTTTAGTTTCTTCATGATGGCTGGAGTCATTTTCTGCAGCCTGTGTCTGGCAGAGGAGCTGGATCACATTTTCAGGGCAAAGGAGTAGACAGAGGAGACAAGATGGTCTTGAGGCAGGATGCAGAGTTGGAAGGTTCTGGATAGGCTGTTCTTCATGCCATGAGGTGCTGGGTCCTGAGGAGGCCATTCAGAGGCAGCATTCAGAGTCTTTCAGTCAAATCTGGAGCAGGTTGAGATTCTGGAGAGGTTGTCTTCATGCCATGAGGCTGAGGGCCCGCGGTGGGACAGCATGTCTTTTGTCTCTGGGGCATCACTGTTCCCCCCCCTCCCAGCATGTGGGAGAGGGAGAACAGAGATGCAGTGGAAGGATGAAGACCAGAACTTGACTGGGCTGAAGGACTGAAGAAGAGTAGAGAGAGCGCTCAGACCCAGCTGGAGGCTTTTATGATCTTTGAAGGTCCAGTGGGAGTGTGACCACTGGTCCTCCCCCTCCATCAAGTGAACTGAGATGATATTCTTTTAACTTATTTAATGTTAATACTGCTGTGTTTACTTTATTAAAGTTTCTCTATGTGAAAGCTCTCTCTCCGCTTTCAGATCAACACCAAGCACCTATAGTAGAAACCACAGAACAAAACTTGACCAATTGAATTGAAATTAATCAACAAATTAACCAACACAGATGAACCATGGTATCAGAGCATGTAGGAAGGTGTACTACAACAGGCAGATCTATGTATGATTGTGTCTTTAGAGTTAATCCACAACCAATCCCACATGTCACATTTAGTCCTTATCAGAAGGAGGAAAAGGAAGAGGATCTATGTGGAGACTGATGTTTGACATTGTCACAGTGATACTTATATGACAGTAGCTGAGGAATGAAAGCATAGTTCACCATTAAAATCTTAATGTAATGTTCAGTTCCAGGCAGGGAGAAAGGAAGAGGCCACATGAAGCTTTGGATGTGTCTGGGATTAAAGCAGGAATGTGGGGCAATAAACCCTCCTCCTTGATGT
>JAQQSB010001017.1:0-35350 GCA_029721515.1 Synanceia verrucosa | reverse complement strand
TGGATGCTAAAAGGGAAGAAGGGGGAGAGGCCTTAGAGACAGTTCCACTGGAGCTGCAAAAAACCAGGACAGAAGAATCAGAGACTGGTGATACGGGGAAAAAGTAAGAAATGCAGACAGAGGAGGAATGCAAGGAAACAAATTGCGGGGCTACTGAGACAAAACCTTTCAGAATGAAGGGTTGTTTTATGTCTAAAATTATTCGATAAACACAAATTTAATAATATCTGCTGTTATAACTGATTTATCAGGTTGTGGAGTGTGTGACTGTTTTTAATGACAGACTCAGAACCATTGACTTGTTTAGCCTACACCAGTGAACTCTGTGACTAGAAGGACTGAAAAATTTTTTTATCTGCCCCAACACCCAGCTCACTTGAAATGAGGCCCATGTTGAAAACCTAACCCATTTAAAGGGGATCCAACTATACTGAAGAAACAATATTTTTGGAGACACAATACAAATGGGAAAACAGTCAGGCAAATGAGTGATTTAAATATACTGTACAGCATGAAAAAGTTTATTTAAAGGTTTTAAAATACTGGATTGACATGAAGCAAGCCCAAAGGGGACACAAAAGAGGGAGGGGGACCGCCCTGCACAGGTAGACATTACCCTCTGTATTTTTTACACAGACAATATAGATGATGATATTTTAAATTTGTATATACAGACCAGGTAGACGTTACCCTCTGTATTTTTAAAAAGACAATAGTAGATGATGATATATTAATACTGGATATCACAGACTGGTAGACTTACCCTCTGTATCTTTACACAGACAATAGTAGATGATGATATATTAATACTGGATATCAAGACTCAGGTAGACGTTCCTCTGTACTTTACACAGACAATAGTAGATGATGATATATTAATCCCAAAGTTAACTTTTTTGTATAGGCCCAAATCACAAAATGAATTTGCCTATTGGGTTTTTAAAACGCAGGATATGACACCCTGTCCTTTACAAATGACCTCGACGTAAGGGAAAAACTCCCCAAAAAAAAAACCCTTAACAGGGAAAAAGAAAAAAAACCCTAGGAAGAGCAACAAAGGAGGGATCCCCCTTCCAGGATGGACAGACAAAAAATGCCTTTTACAGAATAAAACAATGAAAACACATTAACACTAACATACAAAATTGTATGGAAATGTCCAACCAATATGACAACAGCTAATATACAGTGTGTAAAATAGAATTATATGAGAGTGTCCAAGGGGGTGAAGAGCATCACGTATAGCAAGGGTGAGAAGCACGCCCTTCCCCTCCACCACACCAACCAGAAGAAGCCGGGGCACATCTTCCACCCACCCACCCCAAAAAGGAGAAACCTCCGCAGGATATCACACCACCACCCCCAGAACCAGAAGATGAAGCCCACTGGTCTGACAACCCCCACTCCACCGGGAGACTGATCCATGGATACCTGTGAGATGAGAACGCACGGGGCCCACGAGGCAAAAAACTAATCTGCAGCATGTTTAAAGGGGGGAAGGGGAAACACCCTTTTCCCCCCCATAAAGATACAACCTGAGCAGATCCCCTTTTCCCCATCTCACCACCATCACGACAGATTTGGGATGACCCCCACCCCCTTCCCATAAGAGTCGCTCAGGGAAAGGGGGCTAAGCACGGGGACCAGGAAGAAGATGAGTTAGAAAAATGTTTTTAATGGAGGTTTTAAATGAAGAAGAAGAGAAGTCATTTTCAGAGGAACCCGCCAGACCTATAGAGCATATCAAGGATTGATCCAAGGCATGAGTCAACCTTGATCAGTCCTAACTATAAGCACTATAAAAAAAGGAAAGTCTTAAGCCTACTTGAAAAAGGGGGAGGGTGTCTGCCTGACTGAAAGAGGGAGTTGGTTCCACAGAAGAGGAGCTTGATAACTAAAGCTCTAGCCCCCTTTCTATTTTTATAAACCCTGGGAACCTAGTGCCCCACTGGGGCGGGGTTCTAGCAGGATTATAAGGCACTTTTAGCTTTTAAGATAAGATGGTGCCTGACCATTCAGTGCCTTGTCGGGAGGGGGATGATTTTAAATTTATTCTGATTTTTGGGAGCCAGAGAGGGCTAACACCGAGAAAATGGTCTTTTCCGGGTTCTGGTCAGAACCCCAGCAGTGCTGACCAGTGAGATCCTGATAGACTTTTGGGGCAGCCTGATGATAAAAAGTTACAAATCCAGCCTGGAAGTAAAAATCTGGACTAATTTTCTGAATGTTTGGGAGAGAATATTTTTTTTTAAAAGTTGAGATGAAAAAAGCTGTTCTGTTTTTTTTTTCATGGGACGTTGAAGGACAATTTTGGCAAAATTCCCCCTAGATTCCAAGTGGTGTTCGAGGCGGGACAAAGCCACCAGAAAAATAAGTATTAGATAGGTTATTTCTAGTTTTTAAAATTAGAAAACCCCTCAGTTTTTTTAATTTAACAACAAAAAATTTTGGCGCCACCCAAATTTTTTATATCCAAGACATGTTTGGAGTTTATAATCTGGAATCCCTGACTTTGAAAATATAGCTGAGTATCATCTGCATAAAAGTGAAAGTTTATGGAGTGTTTTCTGAAACATTGCCTAAAGGAAGATATAAAGAAAAAGAATTGGCCCAAGCACAGAGCCTTGAGGAACCCAAACTGACTATGGACTGCATGGAGGACCACTTTAAAGTGAAAAACCCCCATGATCCAAGTAGGGTTTGAACCCGCTTAAAGGTTTTCTGATAGAAAAGTTCTAATTCTAACAGGATATGGGTTAATAGTATCAAAAACAGCTAAGATCTAAAAAAAGTACTGAGACGAGTCCATGGTCTGAAAAATTTGAGGTCATTAGTAATTTTTACCAGAGCGGGCCCCGGGATGATATTTCTAAACCTGACTGGGAAAATCCTCAAAGATTATTGTTCTGAGGAAATCACACAGCTGACTGCACACTCTTTCAAGGATCTTTGAGAGAAAAGGGAATTGGATATTTCTATATTTTAAAACCCCTGGGTCAAGACCGGCTTTTCAGAGTAGAGATTACGGGTACTTTAAAGACGAGGACATACCTGGCAGCAAAGATGTTGATCATGTTTAATAAAGAGGGGTCAAAAGGCCCTAAGAGTTGGGGTGGGATCTAAAGACAGGGGAGAGGAAATCAGTAAATCAGTTTGTGGGGGTCTATGGGGGAAAAGTATCCAAGAAACATCAAGTTCTTCAATGAGTCCTATGCTTCCTGTGTTTAAAGACAAAGCAGTTTCAGTTAAAGGCACAGTGTGACTGATTTTCTCCCTAATAGTTATAATCTTCTCATTAAAGAAGCTCAGAAGTCACTACTACTGAGGGTTCGGGAATAGATGGTTCAATAGAGCTGTGGCCTCTGTCAGCCTGGCTCAGTGCTGAAAAGAAACCTGGGGTTGTTTTTATTTTCCTCTGTTAATGATGAATAATAAGCTGCTCTGGCCCTACGGAGAGCCTTCCTATAAGCTTTCAAACCTATCATGCCAGTCCAGGCGAGACGCTGCAGACCGGTTAAACGCCACTTCCTTTCAAATCTTGCTGCTTGCTTTAAACTGCTGGTGTGAGGGTTATACCATGGAGCCAGCTTTCTATGCTTTACTATCTTCTTTTTAGAGGTGCAACAGAGTCTAGAGATGCTCACAGAGAGTCTGAGCACATCTACCAAATTATCAATTTGAGTAGGACTGAAGTCTGAGCCCTCAAGTATATTGATATTAGGTATTGAATTAAAAGCTAATGGAATTATATCCAAACTTGGCTACAGCACTTTCAGATAAACATCTAGTGTACATGGATTTACCTGATGGAGTGTAGTCCAGAAGAAAAATTCAAAGGTTAACAAGTAATGGTCTGATAGGAAGGAATTTTGTGGTGGACTGATAAATGTTCTACTAGTCAGATCACTCAATGTGTGATATCACAGACTCAGGTAGACATTACTCCTCTGTATCTTTACATACAGACAATAGTAGATGATGATATATTAATACTCAGATATCACAGACTCAGGTAGACGCACTCTCTGTATCTTTACATACAGACAATAGTAGATGATAGTATATTAATACTGGCAATATCTGGGACTGGGTGACGTTACTCCTCCTGTATCTTTACATACAGACAATAGTAGAGCGATGATATATTAATACTGTGATATCTGAGACTCAGGTAGACATTACTCCTCTGTATCTTTACACAGACAATAGTAGATGATGATATATTAATACATGTGATATCACAGACTCAGGTAAAGCGTTACTCCTCTGTATCTTTACACACAGACAATAGTAGATGATGATATATTAATACTGTGATATCACAGACTCAGGTGACGTTACTCCTCTGTATCTTTACATACAGACAATAGTAGATGATGATATATTAATACTGTGATATCACAGACTCAGGTAGACATTACTCACTCTGTATCTTTACATACAGACAATAGTAGATGATGATATATTAATACTGTGATATCACAGACTCAGGTAGACATTACTCCTCTGTATCTTTCCATACAGACAATAGTAGATGATGATATATTAATACTGTGATATCACAGACTCAGGTAGACCGTTCCTCCTCTGTATCTTTACAGAACAATAGTAGATGATGATATATTAGCCACTGTGATATCACAGACTCAGGTAAGACGTTACTCCTCTGTATCTTTACATACAGACAATAGTAGATATGATGATATATTAATACTGTGATATCACAGACTCAGGTAAGCGTTACTCCTCTGTATCTTTACATACAGACAATAGTAGATATTGATATATTAATCCTGTGATATCACAGACTCAGGTAGACATTACTCTACTCTGTATCTTTACAGTAGCGGGTTTGTTGCTATATAGGATATTTGACCATCAAATAATACAAGACCATTTTTGCTAAGTTTGTATTTCATTAACTTCACTCTTAGTTATAAAACTGCTCCGTTTCATTCAAAACAAAAATAAGTAAAAACAGGGAAAGTAAATAAAATCATCAAGAAGGCTGTGCCACAATTTAGCAAAAGCATGATCTCCCCCTGTTCCTCAGTCTGGGCCCAAATTTTCAGTTGCACTTTTAACCAAACAACACCAAGGTTCCTACATTAATCAGAGGCAGAGGTGGAACATTACCTTACATGCTAAGTATAGTCAGCGTTTTTAGCAATGTTTCCAGGGGGAAAAAAATCCACGCACCACATCATAGTGAAGTGAAGTAGAACACTACGACTACACAAACACTTGTATGTAGTGTCATCAGAGTCATCCAGATCGCTGTACTGTCCCGCATAACACAGCTTCCTGTCTTCTGAGGGTCTAGAAGTCTTTATGGCCGTCACCATGTTGAAACAGGTGTGGAGTCAAGATGCAAAAATAATAAATTTTTTTTAATATTTTTAAGAGTTAGTAGCATGCTTGTCTGTGTTAGGTAACCTTATTCAGGTTGAGATCCTGCAGTAAAGAGTCAACATAACTGTGTGTGTGTGTGTGTGTGTGTGTGTGTGTGTGTGTTTGTTTCAGGCTTCCCATTTCCTGACTGTCTCTCGTCCTGGTGAAGACTACCTGACACATCACTCACTTCACCTTCACCACTGTCTGATGTGACTGACAGTGGGACCGGAAAAGAAAGAAAAGTGTCAGAGTTAAAGTAGTCCATCTGTTCATGTGTCATACTGTTCAGCAGCCAGGCCTTTTTCATTGTGTACTTGCTGTAATTTGATGCCGATTTTTAAGTTAACTACACATGTGCATGTCAGGTCTCATAGTCCACCTCCTGTACCAGTGCCATGCCATTATGACTTTATAGTCATAAAGAGATCAAGCTGTTATTGCCATTTGTTCTTTGTAGCATCAGATTGCGTTCCACTTTAACAATCAGACAACATTCAGACTGAGGCATGTGCACTGTATTTATGTGTTGTAACATCACACTATGTGTGTTACATCATAACACACTATTCCTAGAACAACAGAGGAGGAGGCATGTTTGGGAGAGGGCATCCTACTACTCTGCCAAAGAGCATGTTGTGTTCCTATGGCAGCCACTATCACTTAAGAGAGGCATGTTTTCATAAAATGTGATAGAAGTTATGAGCTTCCCTGCCCCAGCATCAAGCTGAAGCAGCTGGTGGCTTCTTAACATCCTTGAGTTGATTCACCACACACACACACACACACACACACACACACACACACACACAGTTTACTTAGCTGTTTTTTTATACCATAATAATACACTATCTCTCTTTTAATCCCTGAAAGTCAATTCTTCCTGCCCAGTTCAAATTAAACAGAACACTTGTTCTAGTGAGTTATTCTGTCAAGTGATTTACAGCTAGAACTCAGTCAAAACAGTAGTCAGGTGTCCATGTGAAATATTTTTCCGTAATCTCATTTTACAAAAAGTTAGGGATATTGGACTGTCAGGTGAAATTTATGGAAAATGTATAAAGTTCATGCTTCAGTGATAGTATATCATGTGGTAGAGAGCGTTTAAGTAGAAGCATGCAATGGTAATTTGTTTCATCTCAAATAGTTTACAGAAACAAAAACTAACAACAGTGATGGCTATACCACAACAAAAAATGTCAGTGTCTCAATAACTTGTGCGTGTCCTTGAGCATCAAGTACATCTTGATAGTGACGTCTCATGCTGTTCACAAAGTGCGAAGCTTATTATCTGATGAGTCATGATATTCCACTCTTCTTGAAGGGCTGCCCTCAGGTCACTGAGGTTCTGGGGAGTGTGGGGTTCAGGACCCTCAATGTCTGACGACTCAGCTGATCCCATAGATTTTCTATGGGCTTTATAGTCATAAATAGGTTAGAAAAAGGTCAAATTAAGTTCACCTGTAAAGTGCATTTTAGGTGCATTCTGAAATTTCATCCAAAGCCCAATACTCCTAACTTTTGTAGTAGTGTATCATGTTGCATCCTTAAGCTAAAATTGTTTTTTAGGAGGCTGACTGTGCCTCAGTAGTAGAGCAGGTCATGTGCTATGATGACCTTGAGCAAGAAAGAAGAAGAAGAATTCCTTTATTAATCCTCAGTGAGGACATTTTCAGTTTTCAGTTGTGGTATTTTCTGTTGTTCATCTCACACAGGCCATGAGACACGTGCACATGCACTTGAGGAGAGGTGTCAGAGTGAGGGGCTGCCCTGAATCCTGGTACCTTGTTCCCCTGAGGCAACAAACCCATTTGGTCTGTCACATCTCAACAATGCATCCATTTGAATGATGGAATACTTAAAAAAAAGAGGAAGACTTTAAGGAACCAATAACAATGCTTAAATTTGTCACATGGCTTTCAGGAAGCCATGTTGAAACCCTTTCTGCAGACATTCTCAAAGGAAACAGCTTTGCCATTTTGCTCCTCAGAAAGGGTCTGAAAACATCATTTCCTTCATTAACACAAAAACATGAGTAAACCTTCATTTGGATAGTTTAATACAATTTATTTGCTAATTAAATAATGGAAACTTGTTAAAAAATGCAACTGTTGCCTGGACAACAGCATTACCATTATGGAATCACCATGGCAACGTGATGTTTTTGGTAGTATGTGTTTAGATATATATATATATATATATATATATATATATATATATATATATATAAAACATGTTCAAAAACACTTTAATTATCATAATTTTGTTTTAGATCTTTACAGATTAAAGAAGATATATTTGTTGTTGTTTACAGAATGAATTCAGCCTCATTCTATGCCACTTTAAGGAAGAAGGGTAGAAGTCACACTTCCAGTTGAGTGAAGATGAATCAGAATTAAGTAGTGATGAAGACAATGAGCTGCAAGAATACTTGCCAGGAGAAAGTGAGACTGATGAGGGAGGATGAGGGCGGGAATCAGGAGGAGGATGAGGGCAGTGAGGGTGAAAGTACAGAGACAGGTATTTCTTGTACAATTTAGGATAGGATCTAAATGCCTACTCATTAATTATTTAAAAAAATATATTTTTATTGTATGCTTAGCAAGTTTGCTTATTTTTCAGTCATACACAAGACCAAGGATCTGGGATGGAAAAAAATGCAAGCATATCCTTCCAGTCCAGCAATGGACAGTCAGCCTCCAGAAAGCCACAAAAGTGGCTGCATTGAAAAACATGGTGGAGCAAACAAATCTGCTATGCCATCCAATGTGATCCACACAAGCCATTAACTGTTACCTGCCATGAAATGGAGCAGTTCATTGGCATTTGTTTCCTATGTCCATTTGTGTGGGCTGCCAAGGTCCCGCATGTATTGGAATTCATCCACTAGGGTTGACTGTGTGGCGGCGTGTCAAATCGATGCATCGTTGGGAGGCAATAAACGCTACATCCACTTCTCTGATAACTCGCTAGCAAATTCCTCCCGGAAGCCTGGCCATGACAGGCTTTACAAGAATCTTGGCGATCCCTCTGTCATCACTCCTGGAAAGCTTCAGAAAAATTCCAATGGATGAGAAGCTCTGTGTCGGCCCGAGCAAATTGTGCCATTCAAGGGAAAAAATGACCTGAAGCAGTACAACCAAAAAAAAAACAAAGCGATGGGGTTACAAGATATATGTCTTGTCTGACAGCAGTGGGATTGCTACAACTTTGAGGTTAACACTGGCCCAATCTCACCAATGAATGGCATCCCAGATATATAGGGGTAAGTGGCAACATTGTTTTACGACTTGCAAGCATTATCCCAGCCAACCAGTCCACAAGCTCTTCTTGATAACTGGTTCACCAGTGTGATCTCCAGATGCTTCTTGAAAAGAAGAAGATCCATTAATATCGGCACTGTACTCCCAAATCATTTGGCAGGGTGGAAGCTTCTCCACAGACAAAGACATAAGTCTTTTTTTTTTTCACTTTGTCTGCATTGTTCTCATTGTTCAACACCACAAAAGTGTCGACCTTTTATGAGATTATGCATATTTTAGTCTTGCAGCAAAAAGCTATTAATATTTGGTGCGTGTATGCTTGACCATCACCGGCCCTCCTGGAATCTAATCTTACTTTATTTATTGGAATTTCCTGTTATAAGCCAGAGAGGGACGTGCTACCTGGAGTGATAAGAGGAAATAAATGACAGACAGGAGATAGACAAAACAAAAGGGGAAGTTTACAGACAGGCAGTGCTATTGGAATAAAAAAAGTGTAAGCTACTGTGTCATTCCAACACCTTCATCCCAACACCCAACAGTATTGAACACCAGAGTAGTGGAGGACCTAACTTGTATAGAGTAGGCTACCAAGAACACAAATGAAAGAAGTATGTGGAGAAAACATGACCTTAGTGAGAGAGTCGGACGAATGATTTGGCACATACTAGCAGTACACATCAGTACTCATCAATGTGACTCGGGAGGAGTTAATAAGGTCTGGATAAAACATGCATGTGTGTAGAACACCCGAAACCCAGAGCGTCTACCCGCCCCCTCATGGCCAGATCGGCCAGGTGTCACAACAACCCGGGGAAGTGGGAGCATCGGCGATGCCAAACCCAGAGAGCCACCGGGCCACCGAGAACCGCACATGAATCCAACGACCAGAGGAGAAGAAACCACCACCTCCCAGGAGCCAGGACAGGTCAAGGGGCCCAGTGACACGAAGGCCCACCCAACTTAACCACCCCACCATCCACCCCATCCCCAACCCCACCCCGCCCACACCCCCAGCCACCCCACCACCGGAGACAGAGGCCACCGCCGCCCATGAGGCAAGACCAGCGAACGGCGCGCTCCCCTCGGAGGGAGAAGAGGCCGAGAAGCACCAGACCCGCCACGCAGCAGGCCATCACGCAGGCGGCATCCAGAAAGCGACGAAAGCCGGGCCGAGGCATAAACCATGGGGCCCAGTGTGGGCGAGGAGGAAAGGAGAGGAAAAGCGAGGGACGGACCAGCGCCACCATGAATCCGACAGAGCCCACCACACAGAGACAACCGAGAGCACGGGCGAGCAGGCGAATCCACCAATCAGGGGAGCAGCAACCCGCGCGGCGACCCACTCACCCAACCCCCGGCCAGCAAAGAGCCCACCACCAGCCCCCCGACCATACTGACCAGCCACCACATCCCCAAAACACAGCTGCCGTGGCACCGCCACTGAGGACCCACAGCATCAGGGGCCCACCATGGCTGCAAGGGGACTCCCAGGCCCCCAACCTCCCCCTCGCGGCCCGAGATTGAGGGCGGGTCCACCAGAATGGCCATTAATTTAATTTAGTGATCCCAACCTATTTATGGGCTTCCCGGTTCAGGCAGAGAAGCCTATCACCCAAAAACGTGGATTCGTGCTACCCTGTGTAATGTGGTGCATTAAAAGTTGGAAGGGCAGGAGAGGCTGCAGGGAAGAACAGAGGGCTGCAGGATAAGGGTACCTGCAGCCAACCCTAATCCAGTGTGTTTACTGTATTAAAATTGAAGAGCAGGGGGGCAAGTGGGTGGGAGAGGGAAGACTACAGTGCCCTGGGCACTGCAATTCCGCACCACCAAATCTCCCACCGTCCTCACCCCACCTGTCTTCAAAACCCTATGTGTTGAGTCCCTATATGTGCCTAAATGTGACTATGTATAGTGAGGTGCAAGATATGTGAAGTGCACATTAGAGGCAGTCTGGTGTGGACCAGCCATGGGAACAGAGCCGCATGAGAGTAGGCAGAGATGGGCATGGCTCCTGAAGCACTGGGCCCCAGGATCAAGGGCCAGGGGCCAGGAGATCCCACACAAGCCAGCAGGCCCCACCAACACCATGACCCTGAAAGCTGCAGCCCCAGGCAGGGCCCCAGCAGCCATGCAGAATTAGAGATGCAGCGACCAACCAGCACAGCGAAAGGATCGTCGTCGCACTTCACCAGCCGGGGCCAGATCGCCAAGCCAGCGCCGCCACGGCAAACAATCCCCTACCGGCCGGACCCAGATCGCTCCCCCAAGCCCGGGATGCCCCTTGTGTGCGAGGGAGGCCCCCGACCACCGTAACACTGATCCGCCCCACCACCCCCAGCCACGAGGAGACAAGCTCCGGCTGAGGAGCGAACAAGCCCCATCCGGCTTGGCCCCATCACAGCCAGACAGCAGTCGGACCCGGATCGAGGATCGAGCAAGCTGAGCTTGGAACTCCAGTGGTGATATGCGGGCCCAAGCGATTGCCTGAGCGCGTGCAGACCAGAGCACCCACCCCCCCCTCAGGAGTGGCCCTGAACCCGGGCAGGCCACTCAGCATCGTGGCATAACACCAGGGACAAGAGGAAAAGTAATCCCCTTGTGAGGCAGCACCCAGCCTTTGGATTCCTTGGATCCATCATTCCTTAATGAAGAGATGGTTATTCAACTGCAATATAAGAGAAAGAGGGAGACAAGTTAGGGATCAGAACAAGGCACAGAGAATGAATATTTTCTGGAACAGCTCAAATTTATGAGGAAATTAGGCATATGCTAACAGACAAGAGAGCAGATTATGAAGTTATATTAGAGCTCTAATAAATAGAGATTTTCTTCTGCCAAAAATGTAGGACAATGTTTTTAAAAAAAACAAAAAAAAAAAAAAAAAACAAGAATAGACTATAGAATTTATATTGAGAGCTCTAATAAATGGAGACCATTTTTTCTGTAAAGATGTCAATTGGTTCTTTAGGAAGCAGATATTTTCTCAGTGAGATATGCTCAAAGGAGAGTTTAGCCAATGGGTAATGTTGTTGTTGCTCTCTTATCCTTCCAATTAACCAAGATGGTCTTCTTAGCGATGGCGAGAGGCTACTGGCGTGGGTTGGAGGTGAATGACTGGTACTGTATCGCTGTAGTAAAATAAGCCAGTTAAGCATAAGTTTGGAGATTGTGGGATCCTGCAGTCCAAAATAGAAGAGAGTTTCTGTGTTACTGTTGCCCAGGGTGAAATACAGGAGAACATAGCCACAGTGCATGAAAATAAGTATCAGTAGTTTTTTGAGTGCATTGGGTGCTAAGTCAGAACTGTGAGAAACCCATTTATACATTTTATACTGCGTTCGTGTGCTCTGTAGGAGAACCTTAAATTGGATCAGTTGTAGGTTAGTATTTTTTTGTCATGCTAAATGTTTTTCCACAGATCTGAGTCCAAAAATCATGGTCTAAGGGCATGGATAAATCTTTCTCCCATTTTCGGATTGAGTAAATGTATAGAGTCTGTCTTTGAGAGGAAACTACTACATTTTGAGAGGTTTTTTCTTATTTTGAGAACAATTTGGTGATGTATTTGATAAATTCAGGTGGCTGTAAATCAGGTGGCTGAGAGGTGGACTGAAGTGTTGGGATTCTCTTTGTAATTGTTTCTTTTACACCCTGCCCAGGTATTGGAGAGAAAATTTCCATTCCTTATTCAAAGGTTTGGAATAAGTCTGTGTATGTCATAAATATGTTGTCTTGGAGGAGGTGATGGAGATGGGTGACCCCCTTCTCTGACCATGTACCCTGAGATAGAGAGGGTTTTATTGTTTACAAAGTCTGGGTTGTACCAGATTGGTGAGAAGTATACTGGGTTGAAGTGGTGAACCTGTGATTTCAAGGGCTCTCCACCATGCAGACAGTGTGGAAGCGATCAAGGGATTCTTGAAGCAGGAATGATTTTTAAGAACAGAGGTGATAAAGGGTAGATCAGCGGAGTTTAATATGGTTGCAGTCTAACTGTTCTAGTTCCATCCAGGAGTTATATTCTTCCTGTGGATGGATCCACTTGATAGATATTGTAACTGATTAGCTAGGTAGTAATGCAGAAAATTGGGGAGCCTCCAGTCCACCTTCAGACTTATTCTTCTGGAGAGTAGCCAGGCTGATTGTAGCCTTTTGTTCTTTGAGTAGGAATTTACCGATAGCTGAATCTAATGTTTGGAACCATTTTGTTGTGGGTTTTTAAATGGGATCATGGAGAAGAGATAGTTGATTTGGGGTAATATTTTCATCTTGACAGTAGCTATTCGTCCCAACAGTGAGATAGGAAGGTTATTCCAGCGGCTCAGATCACCACACACTTTGTCCACAAGTGGTGTGAAGTTCAAGTGGACAAGATCTGAGAGTTTGGAGGAAATATTATGCCCAGATATCTAATGTTGCCTGTAGGAAAGAGTAATGAGTGTTTTGGATTGCAGGATTCCATGAGGCTCTCTGTTAATGGCAGTATAATTGATTTTGACCAGTTGATGGGTAATCTGATAGGCGTGAAAGGTTGTGATGAGTTTACATACTTCCTTCATTGATGTTTTGGGTTTTCTAAATAAAGTAAAATGTCATCCCAGCGTATGGATTAATTTTGTGTCAGACTTCAGAGAGCAGATACCTTTGATACTGTTGTTCTGGCGTACCGCTGCAGCCAATGGTTCGATAAAAATTGCAAACAGTAAGGAGAGAGTGGACATCCTTGTCTAGTTCCCCTTTGCAAATTGAAGCTTTGTGAAGTGATCCCATTAGTCGTGACAGTAGCTTTAGGTGAGTTATACAGAGTTGAAACCCACTGGATAAATGAGTCACCAAAACCAAATTTATAGTACAGAGAGAGAAAGGACCAGTTAACTTTGTCAAAGGCTTTTTCTGCATCAAGTGATATAACGATCGGCTTCTCTGTTGCAGCTGCGTCAAATTGATCAGATTTAGAAGCCTTCTAAAGTTGTTAGTGGAGTGTCGGCCTTTAATAAATCCTGTTTGATCGTTGTGAATTATAGCCAGGATAATTTTCTCCAACCTGGAAGCGAGTGCTTTAGAGATATAATTTTGATGTCAGGAGTTGATTAGCGACAGAGGTCGATAGCTAGCAGAGCTGCGTAGGGTCTTTATCTGGTTTCAATAATAACTTTATTGCAGCTGTGTTCATGTGGCGCTTATATGGCCTTTATTTTTAATCTCCATAACTGTTCTGAAAAAAAAAGGGTGCTAGCATTAGCCAGAAATGTTTGAGAAATTCAGCAGGGATAAAGACATAAAGTCTAAATGCGCTATTCAAATAAACTTGCCTTGCTAGGTTACCTGTCCAGCTATTGTCCAGACATACAACAAAGTATGGGTGGAGTGGATCTTCTGGACTTACTCATTGCTCTCTACAGAGCGAAGATCAGGTCAAAAAAAGTGGTATCACAGGATTGTTTTCCACATGCTGAATTTCCCTCTAGTGAATCTTGTGGCTGATGTATCACAGGGATTGCATGGACTGCGGCATCCCAGAGGAAAGGTCAGTACAGCTTGCTGAAATTCAAAGCTGAAGTTGCAGCTTTCCTTTGCAATGAGAGAAAGGTCCTGAGGGAAGAGGAGAGACCATCAAACAATGGAGACCTGGCTGAAAAAGAGGCACAGAAGTCCTTCTTCACCAATGCACGTCACCACCTGTGCGTCAGGACAACACTGACCATTGGCCCATTTGGGTGGAGAAAAAGGGCGGTGCAAAAACCCTGGATGTAAAAGGTATCGTGAAAAGTGCAGTGCACAAGTGTGTCACCTGCCTGTGCTTCACGCCAGAAAAAAACTGCTTTGTGGAGTTCCATAAGCATTTCGTAGTAACACACCACAAATGATGGCAAGCATATCAGAAAGATACAAGAGACTGACCACGAAACATGCATTGAAATGAGTGATGAGCAAACACTGGAATTTGACAACAGCCTCTTGTTTTGTTCATGGTTCTGATCTTAGTTTTGATCAGTAGTTTATGTAAGTTCAAGAAGATAGATTCTTGAGACATTAATTTCAATGGGTTGTTCCACTTAATGGTACACTGATGCTTTACAGGCAACATTCAGACAGAGACCATGTAAAGAGTTCATTTTATAATGTTTACATTTGAAATGGCATGTGATTCTGTAACCTGTTGAAGCTATTGAATATTTTACACATTTATGAAATAAATGAAGTTCAAATTGAAATAAAAACCTCTCTTTTCATTTACGCACCATTATGGTACAACATTGCCTACAAACGAACCCAGAAATCTTCAAAAAAAAAAGTCTAAAAACTTTCTTCAGATTATGTTTATTCAGTCTATTATAAGACATAAAAACACTCCTAATATTTTTTTTTTTTTCCTTACTGGCATCATATAGCGTACCATAGAGGTTAATCCCTCAGTGAGGACATTTCAGTTTCACTCTGTTAGTATTTTCTGTTGTTCATCTCACACAGGCCATGAGACACGTGCACATGCACTTGAGGAGAGGTGTCAGAGTGAGGGCTACCCAGAATCAATGTTGACTTCAATACCTTGCTCAAGGGCACCTGGCAGTGCCCAGAAGGAGGAACTGGCACCTCTCAGCTACCAATCCACCCTCAGACTTGCTCCAACCAGAACTTGAAGCAGCCCAAGCCACCTACAAACTGAGCTACCACCCAACATACTGTACCTAACCCCAAATTGCTCCCAGTGCAATACAGTCCCACCATCAGTGTCTGAATGGGTGACTGTGATATGTAATGTAAAGTGCTTTGAGTGTTTGGGACTAGAAAAGAAGCGATACAAGTATAGTTCATTTACCATTTGAATTCATGTTCCCCTCACCATCCCCACCATCTGCTCCTGTAGGACTGCTGACAGTCTTAATAATACATGATTATTGATAGTGCTGCTGCACTGTAAGTTCCTCTAGAATATTGTTATCATCTACACCAGTCCATGCCAAAATGTCGGATGTAAATCTATCCAAAGAACAACATGTGGCTTAAAAAATAACGGAGACAGAGAGAGGACAGAAAGCTGATGCTGGTGAGTGGGAGGAAACCTGGACAGTAAGAGGAGGAGAGTGGAACCGAGCAGACACATAATAACATGCCATCAGTTTAAATACTAAAAATCTGTATGAAAGTGTGCACACATGGGATTAATGGCCGATGATCTCTATCCTCAAACCTGCTCTAACTACACTTCAGTGGCTGTATGTAGAAATTTACATTTTGTTTGTTTTTTTTTGGTTTTTTTTTAAATAAAGCTGCTGAATGATGCTGAGCCAAGATCCAACGGATGTCTACAATTTAAAATCTACATATTTAACCTTAAAATGACAAATCACATTGTGAGTTTACAATCATAGCTCATATCTTTGACCTATATACTTTTTATTTTTTCAACTTCATGCTCTGCCTTTTCTTCAGCTGTTGCCATGGTGACTCATGTATGGTTTGACAAATATGGATTTTTGTAATTGATTTACAGCATGTCCTGATATAAGTAAGTGTAAGTGCAATAAAATGTTCACTGTTTATCTATAATAATTTTAGTAACTAATTTTGTTTTAATTTACAGGTTGAATGATTAATTTAATAACAACAAAACTAGAATATTTGAGATTCCTCAAGAAAAATGCATGTGACTGCTGCTGCTGCTGCAGATGTACCTGGCCTCTGAGTCACAGCATGTGTTGGTGATTCATATTTTAAAATCTCACCCACAAAGGGGTTTTGCAGATTTGGTTGCAATCCAGTTTAGCATTGAAGAGAAATGGAATTAGATGAAATGGTGAGTGTGTTTAACTATTAATATTTATGTCTTGACCAGTCGCTTTAAAAGATGCTACAGCCAAAGTCCAAGTGTGTTTGATCACAGTAAAGAACATGTTAAGAATAAGGACCCATTTCCTACATTTTATAGTAAAAAAAAATAATTTATGTAAAGTGAAAATTGTGGGACATAGAGCATGTTGAAGATAACTTCTTAAGGAGAGTTCCATGCTGGTGTCAGATTACACCACACAGATAAAGAGAAAATATTAATATATCAGTAGTAATAGCGATTGTGTGTACTCAATAATAATAATAATTATAACATATTTTATTTATTGAGCACTTTTCTGAAAACTCAATTATTAGTGACTTGAAGGTGAGGAATGATGCACTGAGGCATGCTTTATATGTAAAAAATGGACTGATACTTCCAGGATTCACATAGTGGGGTGGCACAGTGGTGTAGTGGTTGGTCTCCTCACAGCAAGAAGGTACCAGGTTTGATTCCTTTGTGGAGTTTACATGTTCTCCTCATGTCTGTGTGGGTTCTCTCTGGTACTCCAGCTTCCTCCACCATCCAAAAACATGCATAGGGATTAGGTTAATTGGCTAATTTAAATTGTCCGTAGGTGTGAATGTGAGTGTGGTGGTTGTCTGTCTCTCGTGTCCTGTGATGTACTGGAGACTTGGCTGACTTCACCCTAAGACAGCTGGGATAGACTCCAGCCCCCCCATGACCCTATGAGGGATAAGAGGTAGAAAATGGATGGATGGATGGATGGATGGATGGATTCACATAGTGTGAATCTTGGGTGACCATGGGTTCTATGAGTGTTGGGTACTTTAAGGACTGGATAGCTCAGTCTTGCAGCATTACACAAGTCAGATTTTACAAATACTAACACAGTCACTTGTGACCCCTCGTGACCAGTGACAGAACCTGGACAATGAGCTAGGCAATGCCCAGAATGCTGCAGTGCAGATGGCTTCCAGAGGTACTCCTCTCAGGGCAGTCCACGATGCTGAGATGCCTCGGTGGAGGGCATCTAACCCCAGGTGGTAGACTGGTGGATGGAGCCCTGCCATTCAGAGCAGGTGCTCTGACAGGCATGAAGCACCCCTTAATGGTGAGTTAGGCGCTGCAGCGCCAGGCGAAGTGTACAGCAGCCTTCCCGGCCAAACATGTGCTGGGGTATCTTGCCCCAGAGAGGGGCTGTACACCTCAGCCACTTAAGAACCACAGAGGGCAGTGTGTTGATTCCTATGAAGCAAAAGAAGGTCCCACCTCTGCCTTGCCAAGCAGGTCCCATGAGGTGCGCCTGATGGTAGGTATGATCTAGCTATCTAGAGTGGAGACACTGCCGAGACACTCTGACCCTCCTGTGCCTGTGCCACACGTGGCTGGGCCCCATTGACCATATGGGCAACAGAGCAGAGAGGTATTTTTCTGCTCTTTTAGCAGCTGATTTTGGCGAACATGTGTGACTGAATTAACCATAATTTTCATGGCATGCGAATAGGCGCTGACATTTTGTTGGACCAGATCGTTTCCATTCCATCCATTTTGTCTGCTGAAACAAATCGACCCAGAGCTTCTATTTTGTTGGATGTCAGCACCACAGCGCATGAATTCAGCACAGAGCAGTTAAGTGCGGGACAGGAAGTCAGACAGTACAGACACACAATAAAACATCAGTTTATTTTCAAAATAAAATAATCTATGTTTGCAAATCTGAGTGCATAATGATGGATGTCATGGTGAGACAGAGAAAAATCTGTCAACAATCAGTGGGCAACACCGGGGTTTTGTTCAATGAAGCCCATACTGAAGTAATGTTTTAAACTTGCATTCTCTCCAGCAGACCAGCTCGACCAACTGTTGGTTTCAAAAAGAAGTGTGTTTGAATTGAAGTCTATGGGAAAATGACCATTTCTCTCCTGCTGTATACCTCTGTAAACACTATAAACACAAGTTTATGGTCTGAATAGTTAGTTAAATACTGTTAGAACACAACAGGGATGTCCATTTACTTAATTCTGATAAAATATATGGTGAAAATAACACATAAAAGCTTTGGCGTGGCTACCGTGTGATTGACAGGTCTCTGTGTCATGATCTCTGTCTGTCTGTTTGAGTTAAGTTAACCATTTTTTGTCTGCATTACATACATGTTGTCTTGTCATTTCCTGTTTATTTTGAAATAACTGAGTGTTCCCTCTCGTTTCAGATTCACACTTCCTTCCCTCCTGTTTCCCGCGTTTGTGATTGTCTGACCCCGCCTAATTGTCTCCACCTGTTCCCCATCACCTCATGTATAAATAGTCCAGTCTTCCCTTGTCTCGTTGCGTGATCGTCATGTTCCCTCGTCCATGTGTTCATCGGCTCCCTCGTTTGCCTTCCCACGATTTCCAGCTTCCTCATTGCCTCAGTGGTAATTTTGTTTGTAGTTTTGATAGCCTGTATTTTGTTTTCACTAGAAGAATCCTCTTAGGAGTAGATCCTAGTTGTTGCCTTAGTTTTGTTATAGGCCCCTGTCCCTTAGCCACAAGAAGAATCCTCCTCGGGTAGATCCTTGTGTTTTGTGTTTATTTGTTAGTTTCTCCTCCGCTTGTTATTATTCCCTCTCCTCTTGTGTAGAGTTGTAGGTGCCCGTTTATTTTCTTTAGTTTTGCCTTATCCTAGTAGCCCTCCATTCCCTTGGTAGTACCCTTTGTTAGTTTCCTCCATTTTGCCGGCAGTGTGCTTAGTGCATTAACATTTCATAGCCTTACCTAGCTAGGGTTCCCCTTTTCTTTTACAGGTAATGCTAACTGTTTTCCCTCTTGGCTTTGAGAGTGGGTTTTGGTTTTCCCCCATTTAATGGTCGAGTAGAAAGAGTAGGGATTTCCCCGGACCTTGCGCCACCACCTGCCAGGTGGCGCGTGGCTGTGCTCCACCTCCCGCTGGAATACCGTGCTTGATTAGCCTGTCTATTCAAATAAAGACTCTTGTGAGAACTGTAATCCTGTCTGTGAGTTGTGCGTCTGGGTTCCTGGGCATGGATCCTTGTCACTCTGCTGTCTGTCACATCCTGAAGAGAAGCAGTAATGTTGAGCCGATTAGCATTCCAGTTAATATCACTGTTCATGCTGAATTATGGAGGCTCATCTCTAATCAAGCTAGCTTGCTAGTGTTAGCTGATAACATAGTGGTTGCTATGCTGATGGTACAGTTACCTGTGTACCTTAATGTGATGCTAACATTAGCTCTTGACTCAAAGCCTGATTTTTTTTTTTTAAAAAAAAAAAAAAAGTAAATGGGAACAAGCGTCACACCGTACAGACCACACGACTTTGAGGAGGATCAGTCCTCCACAGACAGGAAGGTAGACACAGAGATACATATTACACTGGTAGTGTTAGCATAGCAACTGCTATGGCATTGGCTAGTAACTAGAACTAGCTAGCTTGATTAGCGATAATAACTAGAATGTCTATTCTGGCTCAACACCAACATTTCTTACCAGTGAACTGTGCCAGTGTCTCTCAGATGAAAACATGAGCTCAGACCATCAGTGCTGCTCCTCTTCAGGTGTCAATCACACTAATATGGGAAACAGGGAAAACTGTATTGCGAGGCATCATTTCATTCTCGGCATATAAAAAAAAGAAAGAGACAAAACAAGAAGGTAAACTGGAACAAAAAAATCAAACACCTTGAAAACAGAAGTGCAACCAGTCCAACAGAAGAAAGCCAGAATGAATTAAGAAGTATACGTTTCAAAAGACCGAAATTATAAAAAAGAAAACGATTTTTAATACACAGACTTTGACAAGAAAATTTCCACCATAACAATAAGTCTGGTAAATACCTGTCAAATCTGCTAAAACAAAATAAAGAAAAAAACAACCATCTCTGTTATTAAGGACTCAGCAGGGAAGCAAATTCTCCCACTGAAATAAATAACATGTTTAGAAGTTTTTATACAAACCTTTATTCATCTGGAAAACAACCAGGTCAAAACATAACCTCATTCCTTAACAACATCAATCTACATAACTCAATAATGACCAAATGAATATACTGGACTCACCAATAACACCTGAAGACTTTGTCTCTGCACTAAACAGCATACCTAACAATAAATCACCTGGACCTGATGGCTTCCTGCTGGAGTTCTACAAACACTTCTGGCCCATCTTAGCCTCATTATTCAATAAAATGATAACAGAAATAAAACAAAACTCCAGTATTCCAGCGAACATGAATACAGCCACGATTTCACTTATCCTCAAATCCAATAAAGATCCAACCTTACCGTCAAGCTACCGTCCCATCTCCCTTCTTAATGTAGACATAAAAATCATAACAAAGGCACAAGCACATAATTTATAAAAAAGTTGTCCCATCTATAATTCATACAGATCAAACAACACATGCAGACTGGTTAACTTAATTCATCTCACATCATCACAACCTGCAGAAACCATCATAACCACCTTAGAACAAGCATTTCACAGAGTTAACTGGTTATTCCTTTTTAGCGCATTACAGAGATTTGGATTTGGGGAATGATTTCTTAGTGGGTCAGGTTTCTCACCGCTTCACCTTGCTGAGTGCAGGATGCCCACTCTCTCCAGCCCTATTCACCATCTCCATCAAACCTTTACTTGGCAGCAGCCATCCGTCAGAACACTCGTTATTAAAGCAATCAAACAGCCAACACAACATAAAAAATCAGCCTTTATGCAGATGATATACTTCTATTTCTACAAACCCTATATCATCACTGCAGGAAACCATCAAACTCATTGAATCATACTCCAACATTTCTGACTATTCCATAAACTGGAAAAAATCTGCAATCCTTCCACTACCTGCGGCAGTAGCTGGGATGTGACAGCATATTTAGGTGTTAATATTTCCCCCAGACTGTCAGAGCTGGTCAATCTCAGCTTCAATCCACTTCTCAAAACCATAAAGGATGTCCATCTCCGTTGGATGAGTTACCACTTTCACTCATAGGCAGAATAGCAACCGTTTAAATGTCAGTACTTCCTGAAATAATTTACCTCTTCACAATGATTCCATCCCATCCTCCTCACCACCTGGTTTAAATCTCTAGACTCTGCCACTACTCAATTTTACTGGAAAAACAAGACACCAAGAATTAAACTATCCACTCTTCAAAAACCTACAACACAAGGAAGACTCACCAAAAAAACTCCTCTCTAGGATATATATGGAGATTATAGCACATTCAGACAAAAAGCCTCGCCATACCAACAATAAAATGGGAACAAGACCTATCCATCATTAGTCCATATTGCATAAAAAAAGTATAGATACTTTTATTCATGCCATATGGCATTATTACACCAGTTAGAACCTTCTGGAAAAAAAAAAGAGTCACTCTCCACCCTCCTGGGCTGCCACATCCCAATATCCCCTTCCCTCTGTTTACAAGGAGACACATCAGAACTTTCCATTGGTCAAACACAGCACAAACTTCTTCTTATAGCCCGAACTATCGCCAAGAAAACTGTCCTCATAAACTGGAAATCATGAAACACCATGCACATCTCACACTGGAAAAACCACCCCATGGACCATATCTCTGCTGAACATCTATCCACCTCCACCACAACCACTGCAATAGAACCCCACTCCATCTGGTCACCCCTCATCACTTTCTTACAAATCTGATTCTATTGTTTCTCCACAAAATATTGTCACTATTATTACTGTCATGACAATTATTGTTATTATTGTTATTATTTCTACAATTTGCTTTTGTTTGCCTGCATACCAACTAAAACATGAATACACATAGGCACACACTGACACTATATTGCCAAAAGTATTAAGCTCACCCATCAAATAATCAGAATGAATTACACCGTGGCCCACAGGTGTATAAAATCAAGCACCTAGGCATGCAGAGTGCTTTACAAGCATTTGTGAAAGAATGGGTCGCTCTCAGGAGCTCAGTGAATTCCAGTGTGGAACTGTGATAGGATGCCACCTGTGCAACAAATCCAGTCGTGAAATTTCCTCACTCCTTAATATTCCACAGTCAACTGTCAGCTGTATTATAGAGCATTGGAAGTGTTTGGGAGCGACAACTTAACTCAGCCACTGTGAAGAGGTCACCAACTTTCTGCAGAGTCAATCACTACAGACCTCCAAACTTCATGTGGCCTTCAGATTAGCTCAAGAACACTGCACAGAGAGCTTCATGGAATGGGTTTCCATGGCTGAGCAGCTGCATCAAGCCCCACCCCACCCCATTATCTACTGCTTATCCTCCTTATGGGTCGGCGGGGGCTGGAGCCTATCAAGCTGTCTTGAGGCGGAAGGCAGGGTACACCTGGACAAGTCGCGCCACCTCATCGCCCAGGGCACATAGAAACAGACAACCAGTCACTCACATTCACATCTCGGTCAATTTTAAATTAGCCATTTAACCTAATCCCCATGCATGTTTTTTTGGATGGTGGGAGAAGCCATGAGTGCCGGAGGAGATGCATCAAGCCATACATCACCACGTGCAATGCAAGCGTCGGATGCAGTGGTGTAAAGCTGCCTGCCGCCACTGGACTCTAGAGCAGTGGAGACATGTTCTCTGGGTGATGAATGACATCACTCTTTGATATCTTTGGCGGTTTTGCCAGGAAGACGATACCTGTTGGACTGCATTGTGCCAAAAGTGTAATGTTTGGTGGAGGGGGATTATGGTGTGGGGTTGTTTTCAGGAGCTGGGCTTGGCCCCTTAGTTCCAATGAAAGAACTCTGAATAGCTTCAACATACCAAGACATTTTGGACAATTCCATGCTCCCAACTTTGTGGAACAGTTTGGAGCTGGCCCCTTCCTCTTCCAACATGACTGTGCACCAGTGCACAAAGCAAGGTCCATAAAGACATGGATGACAGAGTCTGGTGTGGATGAACTTGACTGGCCTGCACAGAGTCCTGACCTCAACCTGATAGAACACCTTTGGGATGAATTAGAGCAGAGACTGAGAAGCCCAGGCCTTCTGTCCAACATCAGTGTGTGACCTCACAAATACGCTTCTGGAAGAATGGTCAAAAATTCCCATAAACACACTCCTAAACCTTGTGGACAGCCTTCCCAGAAGAGTTGAAGCTGTTGCATAGCTGCAAGAGTGGACCGGCGTCATATTGAACCCTATGGGTTAGGAATGGGATGTCACTTAAGTTCATATGCAAGTCAAGGCAGGTGGCGAATGCTTTTAGCAATATAGTGTATATACATTTCTTGCTTGCCCAGGCACTACTATAATGGTTTGTTAATGCTATAATTGTCATTGTCATCTTTGTTATTTAATATTCATCTGTTGCCATTCTTTGCTATGTTGGCTCCCTTTTGAAATGACTGTATTGATTAACCATCTCTTCATTCAAGAATGATAGACCCAGGGACCTCAAGGTCGGGTCCATGCACTAGGGGATTCCTTGTCCCTCTTGTCCCTGGGGTTGCTTTATACCTCTGTGGGGCCTCTCCGGCTATAGCTCCTTCCCCTGGGGGGTGGATGTATCCATTGTCTCTCCTCTGGGACCCCAGGGCTGCTGGGCCTTCGCTGTTTCCCAGGGTCCAGGGGGGTGGCGGCAGCTATCTCCTCTGGGTGGTCTGACTGGCTCTGAGGTTTTTGGGGGAGTGGTGCTCCCTGTTCCTTTTCTGCTCCACATTCTTCCTCTCTCCTCTCCTACCTGCCCGCTCCTCCTCCCCCTCACCCTTCCTCGGGGGGTCTGGGGGCCCTCAGTGCCTGTGGGGCTGGCTTAGGAGTTGGGTGTTCTCTTGTGGGGGGTGGGTGAGTGTGGGTGCTCGGGCCCTCACTTGCTCAGGCCCTGTCCGGGCCTGTGTGTCTCCCACCAGAGTTCTAGCTCTGGTGGCGGGGATTCCTAACTTGGTCTGGCACTGTCCTGAGCTGTGAAGTCAAGTCAAGTCAAGTCAAGTCTTTATTTGTATGGCCCAATATCACAAATTATGAATTTGCCTCATTAGGCTTTACAATCTAATACAAGATATGACACCCTCTGTCCTTTTACAATGACCTACTTTGCATCAAACTAAGGGAGGAAAAGCTCCCCCAAAAAAACCTTTTAACAGGGAAAGAGAACCATGGAAAAGAAGAGCACTCCGGGAAGAGGCAACAGAGGAGGGATCCACTCTTCCAGGAATGGACAGACGGTACCATGGGTGCCATGTGTGCCAGACCTTAACAGTAATGCTTACACATTGGCACTCTAACGCCACAAAGTTGTATGGGGAAATGTCCAACTCAATATAACAACAGCTATTATACAGGCTGCTGTCTGCATAACAGAGATTGTATGAGAGTGTCCAAGGGGGATGAAGAGCATCATCAAGCGCTATCAGCAAAGGGTGAGAAAGCATGTACGTCCTCACACCATACCAGTCCAGAAGAAGCTCTGGGCAAGCATCTTCCTTACTCCGCCACACCAAAGCAGGAAGAAAGCCTCCACTGAGAATGACCTCCATCAATGCCACCCACGTCACTCAGAACCAGGAGATGAAGCCTGACTGGTCTGCCCACACAACCACTCTCCACCAGGTAGGCTGGATCCATGGATACCTGGCAGAGATGACGCTTGCCCACCAGGGACTGCAAAGGGCTGCACAAAACTAATCTGCAGCATGTGTTAAAGGGAGGAAGAGTAAACACATCCTCTCTCTCCCACTACTCCTATGCCCAGATACAACCTTCTGGAAGCAGCATCGCCTCTTCTCCATCTCTGACCACCATCAGGACAGGCGAAGCCTGGATGAGCTGTGTCAGCCTCCTTCTCAAACCAAGTAGCCTCAGCTCACGAGACACCTGGGAGCTGGGAGCACTGGGGGCTCAGGGAAGAGAGAAGATGGAGTTAGTAAAATGACTTAATGGAGCATCCAAATGAAGAGAAGAGAGAGAAGCATCCAGTGTGTCAGAGGAAGTCCCACGGCAGTCTAGACCTATAGCCCAGCATAACTAAGAGATTGATCCAAGGCAGCCTGGGAATCAACCTTGCAGATCAGTCCTAACTATAAGCACTATCAAAAAGGAAAGTCTTAAGCCCTACTCTTGAATAAGGGGATGGTGTCTGCCTCCCAGGACTGAAAGAGAGAGTTGGTTCCACAGAAGAGGAGCTTGATAACTGGAAAGCTCTAGCTCCCATTTCTACTTTACGCATAAACCCTAGGAACTCCGCTTTAATAGTCACTGCATTTACTGAGGCGTAGAGTTCTAGCAGGATTATAAGGCACTATTAGCTCTTTTTAAAAGATAAGATGGTGCCTGACCATTTAAGTGCCTTGTAAGGTGAGTGAGGAGGATTTTAGAGATTCTATTCCTAGATTTTACAGGAGCCAGTGCAGAGGCTGATACACCGGAGAAATATGGTCTCAACTTTCCCTGGTTACACAGGTCAGAACCACGTGCTGCAGCGTTCTGGACCAGCTGGAAGTCCTGATAGAACTTATTCAGGGCAGCCTGATAATAACGAGTTACAATAGTCAGCCTGGAAGTTACAAATGCATGGACTAATTTTTCTGCATCGTTTTGGGAGAGAATATGCCTTATTTTTGCAGTATTGCGCCAGATGAAAAAAGCTGTTCCTAGCTGTTTGTTTCATGTGGACGTTGAAGGACATATCTTGGTCAAAAGTACCCCTAGATTCCTTACAGTGGTGTTAGAGGCTGGTACCAAGCCACCTAGAGTAAATAAGTCATTAGATAGGTTATTTCTGAGATTTTCAGGGCCAATTAGAATAACCTCAGTTTTATCTGAATTTAACAACAAGAAATTGTGCGCCATCCAAGTTTTTATATCCTGAAGACATGTTTGGAGTTTAGCTAACTTTGGCTGGATTCGTCTGACTTAAATGACAAATATAGCTGAGTATCATCTGCATAACAGTGAAAGTTTATGGAGTGTTTCCTGATAACATTGCCTAAAGGAAGCATATATAAAGTAAATAGAATAGGCCCAAGCACTAGAACCTTGAGGAACTCCATAACTGACTTATGGACTGCATGGAGGACTCATCATTAATGTGAACAAACTGTGATCGATCCGATAAGTAGGATTTGAACCAGCTTAAAGCAGTTCCTCTGATGCCAGTTAAATGTTCTAATCTCTGCAACAGGATATGGTGGTCAATAGTATCAAAAGCAGCGCTGAGATCTAACAAGACAAGTACTGAGGCAGGTCCATGGTCTGGCGCAATTAGCTTAGAGTCATTAGTAATTTTTCACCCAGAAGCGGTCTCGGTGCTATGATATTTTTCTAAATCCTGACTGAAAGTCCTCAAATGAATTATTGTTCTGGAGGAAGTCCACACAGCTGACTGCACACCTGCTTTCTCAAGGATCTTAGAGAGAAAAGGAAAGGTTGGGATATTGGTCTATAGTTGGCTAGAAAAACCTCTGGATCAAGACCCCTTGGGGCTTCTTCAGAAGAGGGTTTGATTCGGCTACATTTTTAAATGACCCCAGAGGTACATAGCCTGACCCCAGCAAAGATGAAGTTGATCATGTTTAATAAAGGAGGTGCTCAGTAACTGGTAAAGCTTCTTTAAGCAGTGAGAAGTTGGGATGGGATCTAAGAGACAAGTAGAAGGCTTAGATGAGGAAATCAATGAGAAGTCCAGTTTGTGGAGGTCTATGGGGAGAAAAAGCAGTCCAAGTATACATCAAGTTCTTCAATGAGGTCCCTATGCTTCACTGTGTTTAAAAGACAAAAGCATTTGTTATTTTCAGTCAAAAGGCACAGGTGTGACTGATTTTCTCCCTAATAGTTATAATCTTTACTCATCTAAAAAGAAGCTCATGAAGTCACACTGCCACTACTGAGGTTGTGGGAACAGATGGTTCCAATAGAGCTGTGCAGCTGCTCTGTCAAGCCTGGCTACAGTGCTGAAAAAGAAACCTGGGGTTGTTTTTATTTTCCTCTATTGGCCATGATGAATAATATAAGCTGCTCTGGCCTTACGGAGAGCCTTCCCTATAAGCTTTCAAACTATCACATGCTTGCAGTCCAGTGAGGCAGCTTGCAGACCAGTTCTTAAACGCCACTTCCTTTCAAATCTTCTTGCTGCTTGCTTTAAACTGCTTCTAGAGATTGTGAGGGTTATCACCATGGAGCCAGCTTTCTTATAGCTACTATCTTCTGCTTTTAGAGGAGCAACAGAGTCTAGAGATGCTCGCCAGAGAGTCTGCCTAGCACTATCCTTACCAAATTATCAATTTAGAGTAGGGACTGAAGTCTGAGCCCTCAAAGTATATGCTGATATTAGATATTGAGATTAAAAGCTAATGGAGATTATATCCTTTAAACTTGGGCTACAGCACTTTCAAGATAAACATCTGAGTTTGTACATGGATTTACCTGATGGAGTGTAGTCAGAAGAAAAAAAATTCAAAGAGTTAACAAGTAATGAATTCTACGATAGGAAGGAATTCTGTTGGTGTTGACTGATAAATGTTCTACTTCAATGCCGTAGGTCAGGACCAGGTCGAGTGTATGGTTAAAACAGTGAGTTGGTTCCTGGGCTAGTCTGGCAGAAGCCAATTGAATCTAACAGCAGAGATAAAAAGCAGTACCAAGGCTGTCACTGTCAACATCCACGCAGATATTAAAGTCACCTACAATAATGACTTTATCAGTTCTCAGGACTAAAGTTGATAAAAACTCAGAGAACTCAGATATAAATTCAAGAATATGGACCTGGAACGCGGTACACTATAACAAATAAAACTGGTTTCTCTGTTTTTCCATTTAAGGTGAGAAAAAGACTAAGAACCAGGCTTTCAAAAAGAGCATATAGTTTAATTTAGGTTTTAGGTTTGATCGATAGACTAGAATCAAAAATGGCTGCAACTCCTCCTCCACGACCTGTATCTCTAGGAATATGAGTATTAATATGACTAGGAGGTGGATTCATTCAGGCTGACATAATCATCTTGACACAACCAGGT
Source organism: Synanceia verrucosa (assembly GCA_029721515.1). NCBI lineage: Eukaryota > Metazoa > Chordata > Actinopteri > Perciformes > Synanceiidae > Synanceia > Synanceia verrucosa. The sequence continues at coordinate 6,932 of JAQQSB010001017.1, read as the reverse complement.
TTCAGTAAGACAAAATAAATCAACCTGGATTATCAGATATTAATTCATTTACTAGTAGAGCTTTAGATGATAATGACCTGATATTTAAAAGTCCACATTTAATTCTCCTGTCCTGATGAACTATTTCAGCAGTGGATTTAATTTTTATTAAGTTATTTTGTTCAACTCCCCTTTTGTTTACTATGGATTTAACTGATTTCAGTGGTCGTCAGGACAGACACCGTTTCTATAGGGTTCTGGGTGGGTGACTGCTCTAATGGAAGCACAGAGAAGTGTGTTAAACTACAACTCTGTCTCTGGTCTCAACCCTGGAGTTGTCATGGGTTAGGTGGAGCTAATAAACTTGGCCATGTTTCCTAGAAATGAGAGCTGCTCCTTCAAAGTAGGATGGATGCAGTCTCTCCTCATCAGGCCAGGTTTTCCCCAGAAACTGCTCCAATTATCAATGAAGCCCACATCATTAACTGGACACCACCTGCGACAGCCAGGCGGTGGAAGGATGACATGCGACTAAACATGTCATCAGAGGCCAAGCTAGGGAGAGGACCAGAGAAAACTTCTGAGTCCGACATTGTTTTAACGTAAGCACACACCGATTCCACATTAATTTTTGTGACCTCCGATTGGCGTAACTGAGATTGTCATTACCGCCAGCGTGAATAACAATAGTCCCATATTTACGCTTATCCTTAGCCAGCAGTTTCAAATAAGGATTCAACGCCTTCCGCTCTGGCCCAGAATACCTTTGACTATGGTTGCGGTCTCTAAGCTAATTTCACGTTTGAAAAAGAATAGGAGCTGCTAATAACCAGGGTTGGCAGCTTCTCAGCGGGTGTGTCGCTGGAGTGGGAAAAGCTTGTTAGAAAGCGTATGAAGGGATTCGGGTGGTGAGCCGTGGGCTGTTTAAAGCTTCACGCTTCCTTGGGACGTCACCCTCTCTGGCCTGCTCCTCGGGAGTTGCCGGACGGCTAGCAGGAGCTACCCAGCTAAGGTCAGCTCGCACCCGGCTAGGGGCTGGCCTACTTCACGGAGCCTATAACTAGGACTTTGGATGGTGCGGGCCGGACTTCCTAACTTCGCTAAGCCTGCGCCTCCAAAACCCCTTGAACATGTTCCACTTGTTACACGTACCATTATCACTAAAGGAGGCAGAAAAATAACTGAGCATGAGACACACTGAGCAAGAGCGGGGAGAAGGAAGAGGAGAAGCCATGGCTATAAAACTCAAGATAGCTGCTAAGCTAGGCTATGGAAGCTAGTTGTTGGCTTGAAAAAGCCGCTGGAAAACACCAGCAGTGACAGGGAAAGTCTAGGGAAGTTTTAAGAGTGCTTGATAGGATTAGTACACTGCACAGATGTAATGCGGGAGGACGTTAACCACTGTGGATTAAGACAATGCTCAAAACTATTTTGTGGCAGAGCAGCTCAAGTGCTGTGGGAAACAACAGAGTAGCGGCTGAGGCGGAAATGATGTCAACCTTACGTATAGGAGGAGGATCTTCCCCTACCATGCGACCCAAATTAGGGAAAGCGGCGCCGCTAATTACAATTCTAGCTTCCTCGTTATGGTGCTCTAGGTTATCACGTGATGGCGCTCAGGTCCAGCATATATCTCCTTGGGGTGTCAGCCTCCACTTGGGGTTGGAGTTGATGTTGAGAGCTCTCTGTCCACTGGTCTACTCGATGGTCTTGGTGACTGGTCGGCTGGTCTGCAGCTGTCTTGGATGGAGGTGGACTATCATTTTTTTGTGTCGCTGGAGGGAGGCACTCGGGGTGGCAGCGGTGGGGGTGGAGTGGAGCTGTTGGGCCTTCCCTGGGGGTAAGTTTTGTGTGCAGTGTTCTGTGGTGGGTGGGGGCTGCATCCTTGGTGTCAGTGTGCCTCCAATGTTGTGCTGAGTCACTAGGGGATTGTCTGGTTGCTCTTGCTAGTTGTTTCATTTGGGGAAGTGACTTCGATTGTTTTGGGATTGCTTACACTGGGGGATGATGTGTTGGTTTGGGGGTGGTGATTTGGGTTCTGACTTAGTGCTTGGGGTTCCAAGCGTTTCTGCGCCGCCTGGAGGCACCGCAGTGGGGCAGGTGGCTCGGGCGTGGGTTCCTGGTGTTGCTGTGGTGGCATTGATGTTTTATTCTCCCAGCGTTGTTTGGTGTCCCAGTGGATTATTTGTAGCTGTGGGTCTGAGGCATAGTGACCCCCGCGCTTGGTGATGGCGTCTGATGGGTTGGCTTGGATGGGAAGGCGGTCTGGGTTGCCGTCAGTTGGGGAGTCCTCGCCTCTGTGTCCTGGGGCCCTGTGCTTCAGGGCCTATGCCCATTTCTACCTACTCCCCATTGCAGCTCTATCACCGCCAGCTCATTAATGAGGTTGGAATCACTGGGATAACATAATGCCGCTTATGGTGGGACCCCTGGGTCTTGGGGCTGAGATGGAAGACTATCTCTAGGTTACTCTGTGGCTGTGGGGCCCTGGGGAGTTGGGGTTGGGTGATATGGAGGGTTCCTTGCATTTCTGGCGGGCTCCCATGATACTGTGGCCCTTGAGGTGTTGTGGGGCTGGGCTTACTTGCCTGGTGGTGAAGTGGCGGTGTGCCCGGGCTGGAAACAGACACGTTGCTTGAGTTAGAGGGGTCGGGCAGTTGGTTGATATGGTGTGAAACGCAGGATTCGGTGGTGGGGTTCCTTGCCCGGCGGGCTTGGTTGTCAGTGGCACCACTGCTCGGCAGTTGCTCAAGCTTCTGCAACACTTATTGACAAAAATACAATGACCCGAGCTACACTCAAGTTAGTTGCACATTATCAAAGCCATATTTTTCACATGGTACAGCAGAATCCATTGGTTCTGCTTGTGCACCTGTCTCCAGACTGTTGTAAAATAATAGCAGAACTGTGCACATCAACAGGTATGTTGGAGAAAAAATGTGTATCAATTAAAACTCAGGTCCTTTCATTTCCAACCATTCTCCTAAATTTACCTCACATTCTGGCTAAATATCACTCTGGAGTCCCACATTTTAAATATAATATAATATTTTTTATCCCAAGGGTTTCCAAAGGAAGAACTGTCATGATGGAGATAGCCTATCAATGAGGGTGTAATGTTACCGTGATTATTTTAATAACAATTGTCACAGCTAGCGCCCCTTCTTTCTGATGTCATCCTGTGCACTAAGAGTTACTAAATTAGCCATCTACAGTGAAAATATCTGTGTATGTGTGCATGCCTGCACTTACCCTTACAGATCCCAGTTTAAAAGGTCTGAAAATGTGTTTACCCTAGTAAGTTTACATTTTTGTGTCCATGAATTGCTAACACTCCTTGTGTGTGTGTGTGTGTGTCATGTGTGTGTTTGTAGCAGAGAGAGATCAATCACCATTTGCCCCCAGTATTAAATGAAAGGTTCATTTAGAACCGTCTCATATCCTATTTCAGCTTGCAGCCTAAAGCTGATCTGAGATCTGAATCACAGCATCAGTGTGAAAACAGGCTGCATGAAGAACAGACATAGAGGAGGATTAAATGTGTCTGCAGGCATACTGTAGACAAGCAGGAAGATGTAAACTGCCATGTTGCATTATTCCGTTTGCCGACTTCACTCCCAGGCCATACAAGCAGCAGCCACATACAGAAATAGAGCCCATGCATACGTGTTGAACTTACAGCAGTGACACAACAGGCTTATACAAGGCCAGTGTCCACACAAATGTGCTCTTTGAGACCACTGATGTTGACAGCAGCATGGCTGAAATATTTTCTGGACATCCAGTCACTTGCTATGTTGATCAGTATGCTATCAGCATGACTTGTGGCAAACACGCTCATATAATGTTGAGCCGGCCAGTATTCAAATTTGTTCCTTATCTGGCGAGTAAAACTTGTATATTTACTACAATGTTCAGAGTATCAATACAGCAGCAAACCCCTATTGTCTAATATTTACAGAGTAGAGAGGAGTAACATTTACCTGAGTCTGTGATATCACAGTATTAATATATCATCTCATCTACTATTGTCTGTATGTAAAGATACAGAGAGGGTAAAATCTACCTGAGTCTGTACAGATATCACAGTATTAATATATCATGAGTCACACTATTGTCTGTGTGCAAGATACGGAGGAATGCGTCTACACCTGATTCTGTGATATCACACAGTATTAATATATCATCATCTATTCTATTGTCTGTATGTAAGATACAAGGAGGAGCCAACGTCTACCTAGCAGTCTGTGATATCACAGTATTAATATATAAATAGGCTCTACTATTGTCTGTATGCAAAGATACAGAGGAGTAGCGTCTACCTGAGTCTAACTGAATATCACAGTATTAACCATATCATCATCTACTATTTGTCTGTGAAGATACAGAGGGGAGTAGTCTGCACCTGAGTCTACAGCAGTATCACAGTATTAATATATCATGGGTCTACTATTGTCTGTGTAAAAAGATACCAGGAAGAGAGTATAACGTCTACCTGAGTCTGTGACCTATCAGATGCATTAATGTATCATCATCTACTTATTGTCTGTGCAAAGATTTGGAGGAAAGGATGTATCATACCTGGAGTCTGCTGTATCACAGTATTAATATATCATAGTCTACTATTGTCTGTGTAAAATGATGCAGAGGGTAGAAGTCTACCTGAAGTCTAGTATTATCACAGTATTAATATATCATCATCTACTATTGTCTGTGTAAGGCTACAGAGGGAGTAAGCAACGTCTACCTGAGTCTGTGACCCTCACCAGTATTAATATATCATCGTCTACTATTGTCTGTATGTAAAAGTACAGAGTAACATCTACCTGGAGTCTGGCAGTATCACAGTATTAATATATCATCATAATACTATTGTCTGTATCTGTGCAAAGATCTACAGAGGAGTAGCGTCTACCTGAGTCTGTGATATCCCACAGTATTAATATATAAACATCATACTACTGTCTGTATAATAAGATACAGAGGAGTAATCTCTACCTGAGTCTGTGACCTATACAGTATTAATATATCTATCAATCTACTATTGTCTGTATGTAAAAGATACAGAGAATAATATCTACCTGGTCTGTAGCAGTATCACAGTATTAATATATCATCATCTACTGCTTGTCTGTATGTAAAGATACAGAGGAGTAATGTCTACCTAGAGTCTGATATGTACAGTATTAATATATCATCAACTCTACTATTGTCTGTATACAAAGATACAGAGGAGTAACGTCTACACCTGAGTCACATGATGCTCACAGTATTAATATATCATCGTCTACTATTGTCTGTATGTAAAGATACAGAGGGTAACGTCTACCTGAGTCTGTGTGATATCTATTCCCATATTAATGTTATCATCATCTACCATTGTCTGTGTAAAAACATAGAGGAGTAAGTATATATACAGATATATGAATATACATCCATAACCACAGACACATGCATATACAAATTTGTCCATGCATTTGCTATACAGTGCCCCTAACTCATGTATTGCAGCCACACTGATCCGCTTAAAGATCCTCCTCCAGCATCATCTCACTTGAACTTGTGGTCAAACCGCCCAGTCAGACCACTTTAAATAGACCTACAGACCAGAGGTATCAAGACCAAAACAGAGACCAGAGTCAAGACTGGGGGTGCATTTTGAGCGCGTGGAGGTGCGTGGAGCCCACGGTGGTCGTGGTACTTCAGGCGACCGAACTTCCTTTTCAGAGCCATTTCCCAAATTTCCAACTACCGTTTGTACTATATGGGTTGGAATAGCGTTGAATTGAACTTCATTATCAGACGATGTGTTGCTCGTTGCTGAGCGTTTACTACAGAAACAGTTTATTGTAAACATGATTACATCTTTGTCAACTTTGGGAAATGTTATCAGTCATGTGTCCTACTCTGTTAAGCAAGAACTGGTGCAGTTTGTTTCCTTATAAATCATAGTAAATTGAATAGGACAGTAGTGAGAGCACAGGTACTTTAGTGTATCAACATGGCATTTAGTCAGGCATGGGTTCAAATCCTCCTGAGGGAGATAAGATATTTTACTTTTGCTAGTAGCCTAGTAAAATTTCTGACATTGTAATTGATTCCCGAGTTGTGTTTTTGCAATATTTGTGAAGATTCAACATCACTTGTTCACCAATTGTTGGTCACTACCTTATTCAATTGTTGGCTGCTTTAATGATGGCTTATTTTCAATGAGAAATCTTATGTGTAACTGTATGTTACACACTGACATTTGCAACTGCACTCTGTCAGACTTATATTTGTTTTTCTTTTTTATCTCATAGTTTATCAAAAATTGCACCTCGTATTATTATCTATTGTCATATTTTATCATAATCTGCACCTTGCATTCCTCTCATGTATCTATTACAGTATACAGTTTGGCACTTTATCTCTTATTTTATTTTATCCTCCTGACCCCTGCATGTCCCTATATGTTTCCATCTTTCAAGCTGCTGGAATTGTGAATTTCTCTGTGAGATGAATAAAGCATCTATCTATCTGTCTATCTATCTATCTATCTATCTATCTAATAATATAATATAATCTAGTAGGCTATTTACATTGTAATTTTAAACTTCTGGGGCTACAAACATTTGTTATCAAAATATAACTCATGCCTTTCACCGCAACTGTGAGGTGAAAGTTAAAGTGACATCATTCATTCATGCTGTAGTGGGGATCATGCATCACAGGGTGCCCAATCCTGACATTTCAAGCCCCAAGAAGAAGTAGAGGACATGACATCACCTGAATAAACATTCAACGACAGCTCCATGCTATTTGTTTGAAAGACACAACTTTCCGATGCAACTTCCGATGCATCGTCAACTAAGCTTTTCCGTGTTTAACGATGCATCGGACTACGTTAGTTGTAAACATCAGAAGTTGCGCATTCAGCGATGCTGTTGGGAAACACCTGCCTTAGATACACT
>JAQQSB010001016.1:0-35920 GCA_029721515.1 Synanceia verrucosa | reverse complement strand
CAAGTAACTTCACACTGACATAACAGTTGTAGCCTACTGCCTTCAGTATTAGCCTTACACAAAGTCCACTAGCTTAACAACGCCATAGACAGGCTAACGGAAATTAGCATCACGACCACAATCATTTTAACTTGTTAATCACATGGCTATATTCAACACAAACAGTGTAGCAGCACACATGACAGCAAACAATACTCACAGACAGACTGCATATTCTCACTAATTCACTAATTCTCACTAATTAGCTGCTTAATGAATTTAATTTCAGACCCTGACTGCTACCAACAACCATGGTTGTCGCAATTATTAATATCGGATTCAGTGATATAAATGAAAATACTTCCCAGTCAATGTTGTCAGAATAAAGAATAGCCTGCTCTCCGTCCAACACAACGACTTGCCAACTTGGGAACTCATATCTTCCAACACAACATTGATGCAGCATTAAACTGCGCTTGTCTAACCTTTTGGCGATCATGTTTCTTGGCACTTCAAGTGTTAAAATTGTAAACACTTACCTCATCTATTGATGACACAAGTCTTTTTCTTAGCTGTCCAGCCTTAATAGTAGCTACTATAATCCTAGCTAAATGTATTACTAGAGCATTAACTTTACTGTCTGCTCTGCGTCTTTCCCAGCTCCGACAGTCATGCTAATAGCATGGGGAGAAGGGCAAGCAGTTTAATCGTCCCTGGCCACCGTAGCAACACGTAGGCGTAGTTTGTAGGGGGCGTGGTTTGTAGCGGGGGTAGCAGTGGCTGCAGCTGGAAATTGTTGAACAATTCCAAGGAATTGAAACACAGGGAACCGGTTCTCAACAAGAACCTGTTTTCAAGTCCCATCTCTATACTAGACTATAATAAACATTTTACAAAAACCAAGTGAACAGACCTGAAACGCACAGATTACATAAGTTTATGTTGTATGTTGATGGATTTTCCAAAGACTTGCACGCATGGAAACATGCATTCAGTCAGAAATATTACAACAGCAGTGTGTTTCTCATTGTGAGCTTAAAATGCTGTTCACATATACAGCCGTGGCCAAAAGTTTTGAGAATGACACAAATATTAATTTTCACAAAGTCATTTGTTATGATGCAATTTGCATGTACTGCAGAATGTTATTAAGAGTGAGCAGATGAATTGCAATTAATTCCTTCTAAGTCCTTCTTTGCCATGAAAATGAACTTAATCCCCCCAAACATTTCCACTGCATTTCAGTCCTGCCACAGAAGGACCAGCTGACATCACGTCAGTGATTGTCTCGTAAACACAGGTGATATAAATAAACAGTAAGGTGTGGTGAAATAAAATGAACAGTAGGATATGATACAGGTGTGACGATAACAGTTCAAATAAATAAACAAATAAACAGTAAGGTGCAGTGAAATAAAATGAACAGTAGGATATGATACAGGTGTGACTATAATAGTTCAAATAAATAAACAAACAAATAAACAGCAAGGTGCAGTGAAATAAAATTAACAGTAGTCCATGATACATGTGTGAATATAATAGTTCAAATAAATAAACAAATAAACAGTAAGGTGCAGTGAAATAAAATGAACAGTAGGATGTGATACAGGTGTGACTATAATAGTTCAAATAAATAAATAAACAAACAAATAAACAGCAAGGTGCAGTAAATAAAATGAACAGTAGGATGTGATACAGGTGTGACTATAATAGTTCAAATAAATAAACAAACAAATAAACAGCAAGGTGCAGTAAATAAAATGAACAGTAGGATATGATACAGGAGTGATTATAAGAGTTCAAATGAATAAACAAATAAACAGTGAAATAAAATGAACAGTAGGATGTGATACAGGTGTGACTATAAGAGTTCAAATGAATAAACAAATAAACAGTGAAATAAAATGAACAGTAGGATGTGATACAGGTGTGACTATAACAGTTCAAATAAATAAACAAATAAACAGTAAGGTGCAGTGAAATAAAATGAACAGTAGGATATGATACAGGTGTGACTATAACAGTTCAAATAAATAAACAAACAAATAAACAGCAAGGTGCAGTGAAATAAAATGAACAGTAGGATATGATACAGGTGTGACTATAACAGTTCAAATAAATACACAAACAAATAAACAGCAAGGTGCAGTGAAATAAAATGAACAGTAGGATATGATACAGGTGTGACTATAATAGTTCAAATAAATAAACAAAAAAATAAACAGCAAGGTGCAGTGAAATAAAATTAACAGTAGTCCGTGATACAGGTGTGACTATAATAGTTCAAATAAATAAAAAAATAAACAGTGAAATAAAATGAACAGTAGGATGTGATACAGGTGTGACTATAATAGTTCAAATAAATAAACAAATAAACAGTGAAATAAAATGAACAGTAGGATGTGATACAGGTGTGACTATAATAGTTCAAATAAATAAACAAATAAACAGTGAAATAAAATGAACAGTAGGATATGATACAGTTGTGACTATAACAGTTCAAATAAATAAACAAACAAATAAACAGCAAGGTGCAGTGAAATAACATGAACAGTAGGATATGATACAGGAGTGACTATAATAGTTCAAATAAATAAACAAATAAACAGTAAGGTGCAGTGAAATAAGATGAACAATAGGATGTGATACAGGTGTGACTATAATAGTTCAAATAAATAAACAAATAAACAGTGAAAAAAAATGAACAGTAGGATGTGATACAGGTGTGACTATAATAGTTCAAATAAATAAACAAACAAATAAACAGCAAGGTGCAGTAAATAAAATGAACAGTAGGATGTGATACAGGGGTGACTATAATAGTTCAAATAAATAAACTCATAAACAGTGAAATAAAATGAACAGTAGGATATGATACAGGTGTGACTATAATAGTTCAAATAAATAAACAAATAAACAGCACGGTGCAGTGAAATAAAATGAACAGTAGGATGTGATACAGGTGTGACTATAATAGTTCAAATAAATAAACAAATAAACAGTGAAATAAAATGAACAGTAGGATGTGATACAGGTGTGACTATAATAGTTCAAATAAATAAACAAATAAACAGTGAAATAAAATGAACAGTAGGATATGATACAGGTGTGACTATAATAGTTCAAATAAATAAACAAATAAACAGCAAGGTGCGGTGGAATAAAATGAACAGTAGGATGTGATACGGGTATGACTATAATAGTTCAAATAAATAAACAAATAAACAGTAAGGTGCAGTGAAATAAAATGAACAATAGGATATGATACAGGTGTGACTATAATAGTTCAAATAAATAAACAAATAAACAGTAAGGTGCAGTGAAATAAAATGAACAATAGGATATGATACAGGTGTGACTATAATAGTTCAAATAAACAAACAAATAAACAGCAAGTTGCAGTGAAATAAAATTAACAGTAGTCCGTGATACAGGTGTGACTATAATAGTTAAAATAAATAAACAAATAAACAGTGAAATAAAATGAACAGTAGGATATGATACAGGTGTGACTATAACAGTTCAAATAAATAAACAAATAAACAGTAAGGTGCAGTGAAATAAAATGAACAGTAGGATGTGATACGGGTGTGACTATAATAGTTCAAGTAAATAAACAAATAAACAGTGAAATAAAATGAACAATAGGATATGATACAGGTGTGACTATAATGGTTCAAATAAATAAACAAATAAACAATGAAAAAAAATAACTGTAGGATATGATACAGGTGTGACTATAATAGTTCAAATAAATAAACAAATAAACAGCAAGGTGCAGTGAAATAAAATGAACAATAGGATATGATACAGGTGTGACTATAATAGTTCAAATGAATAAACAAATAAACAGTGAAATAAAATGAGCAGTAGGATGTGATACAGGTGTGACTATAACAGTTCAAATAAATAAACAAATAAACAGTAAGGTGCAGTGAAATAAGATGAACAGCAGGATGTGATACAGGTGTGACTATAATAGTTCAAATAAATAAACAAATAAACAGTAAGGTGCAGTGAAATAAAATGAACAGCAGGATGTGATACAGGTGTGACTATAATAGTTCAAATAAATAAACAAATAAACAGTGAAATAAAATGAACAGTAGGATGTGATACAGGTGTGACTATAATAGTTCAAATACATAAACAAATAAACAGTGAAATAAAATGAACAGTAGGATATGATACAGGTGTGACTATAATAGTTCAAATAAACAAACAAATAAACAGCAAGGTGCAGTGAAATAAAATGAACAGTAGGATGTGATACAGGTGTGACTATAATAGTTCAAATAAATAAACAAATAAACAGTGAAATAAAATGAACAGTAGGATGTGATACGGGTGTGACTATAATAGTTCAAATAAATAAACAAATAAACAGTGAAATAAAATGAACAGTAGGATGTGATACAGGTGTGACTATAACAGTTCAAATAAATAAACAAATAAACAGTAAGGTGCAGTGAAATAAAATGAACAGTAGGATATGATACAGGTGTGACTATAACAGTTCAAATAAATAAACAAACAAATAAACAGCAAGGGGCAGTGAAATAAAATGAACAGTAGGATATGATACAGGTGTGACTATAACAGTTCAAATAAATACACAAACAAATAAACAGCAAGGTGCAGTGAAATAAAATGAACAGTAGGATATGATACAGGTGTGACTATAATAGTTCAAATAAATAAACAAAAAAATAAACAGCAAGGTGCAGTGAAATAAAATGAACAGTAGGATATGATACAGGTGTGACTATAATAGTTCAAATAAATAAACAAATAAACAGTGAAATAAAATGAACAGTAGGATGTGATACAGGTGTGACTATAATAGTTCAAATAAATAAACAAATAAACAGTAAGGTGCAGTGAAATAAAATGAACAGTAGGATGTGATACAGGTGTGACTATAATAGTTCAAATAAATAAACAAATAAACAGTGAAATAAAATGAACAGTAGGATATGATACAGGTGTGACTATAATAGTTCAAATAAATAAACAAATAAACAGTGAAATAAAATGAACAGTAGGATATGATACAGGTGTGACTATAATAGTTCAAATAAATAAACAAATAAACAGTAAGGTGCAGTGAAATAAAATGAACAGTAGGATGTGATACAGGTGTGACTATAACAGTTCAAATAAATAAACAAACAAACAGTAAGGTGCAGTGAAATAAAATTAACAGTAGGATATGATACAGGTGTGACTATAATAGTTCAAATAAATAAACAAATAAACAGTAAGGTGCAGTGAAATAAAATGAACAATAGGATATGATACAGGTGTGACTATAATAGTTCAAATAAATAAACAAATAAACAGTAAGGTGCAGTAAAATAAAATGAACAATAGGATATGATACAGGTGTGACTATAATAGTTCAAATAAATAAACAAATAAACAGCACGGTGCAGTGAAATAAAATGAACAGTAGGATGTGATACAGGTGTGACTATAATAGTTCAAATAAATAAACAAATAAACAGTAAGGTGCAGTGAAATAAAATGAACAGTAGGATGTGATACAGGTGTGACCATAATAGTTCAAATAAATAAACAAATAAACAGTAAGGTGCAGTGAAATAAAATGAACAGTAGGATATGATACAGGTGTGACTGTAATAGTTCAAATAAATAAACAAATAAACAGCAAGGTGCAGTGAAATAAAATGAACAGTAGGATATGATACAGGTGTGACTGTAATAGTTCAAATAAATAAACAAATAAACAGCAAGGTGCAGTGAAATAAAATGAACAGTAGGATATGATACAGGTGTGACTGTAATAGTTCAAATAAATAAACAAATAAACAGTAAGGTGCAGTGAAATAAAATGAACAGTAGGATATGATACAGGTGTGACTATAATAGTTCAAATAAATAAACAAATAAACAGCAAGGTGCAGTGAAATAAAATGAACAGCAGGATGTGATACGGGTGTGACTATAACAGTTCAAATAAATAAACAAATAAACAGTAAGGTGCAGTGAAATAAAATGAACAGTAGGATATGATACAGGTGTGACTATAACAGTTCAAATAAATAAACAAATAAACTGGAAAAAAAAATGAACTGTAGGATATGATACAGGTGTGACTATAATAGTTCAAATAAACAAACAAATAAACAGCAAGGTGCAGTGAAATAAAATGAACAGTAGGATATGATACAGGTGTGACTATAATAGTTTAAATAAATAAACAAATAAACAGTGAAATAAAATGAACAGTAGGATGTGATACAGGTGTGACTATAATAGTTCAAATAAATAAACAAATAAACAGTAAGGTGCAGTGAAATAAAATGAACAGCAGGATGTGATACAGGTGTGACTATAATAGTTCAAATAAATAAACAAATAAACAGTAAGGTGCAGTGAAATAAAATGAACAGCAGGATGTGATACAGGTGTGACTATAATAGTTCAAATAAATAAAGAAATAAACAGTGAAATGAAATGAACAGTAGGATGTGATACAGGTGTGACTATAATAGTTCAAATAAATAAACAAATAAACAGCAAGGTGCAGTGAAATAAAATGAACAGTAGGATATGATACAGGTGTGACTATAATAGTTCAAACAAATAAACAAATAAACAGCAAGGTGCAGTGAAATAAAATGAACAGTAGGATATGATACAGGTGTGACTATAATAGTTCAAATAAATAAACAAATAAACAGTAAGGTGCAGTGAAATAAAATGAACAGTAGGATGTGATACAGGTGTGACTATAATAGTTCAAATAAATAAACAAATAAACAGTGAAATAAAATGAACAGTAGGATATGATACAGGTGTGACTATAATAGTTCAAATAAATAAACAAATAAACAGCAAGGTGCAGTGAAATAAAATGAACAGTAGGATATGATACAGGTGTGACTATAATAGTTCAAATAAATAAACAAATAAACAGTAAGGTGCAGTGAAATAAAATGAACAGTAGGATATGATACAGGTGTGACTATAATAGTTCAAATAAATAAACAAATAAATAAACAGTAAGGTTCAGTGAAATAAAATGAACAATAGGATGTGATACAGGTGTGACTATAATAGTTCAAATAAATAAACAAACAAATAAACAGCAAGTTGCAGTGAAATAAAATGATGAGTAGGATTTGTTAATGGTGTGACTATAATATTTCAAATAAATTAACATATAAACCGTAAGGTTCAGTGAAATAAAATGAACAGTAGGATGTGATACAGGTGTGACTATAATAGTTCAAATAAATAAACAAATAAACAGTAAGGTGCAGTGAAATAAAATGAACAGTAGGATATGATACAGGTGTGACTATAATAGTTCAAATAAACAAACAAATAAACAGTAAGGTGCAGTGAAATAAAATGAACAGTAGGATATGATACAGGTGTGACTATAATAGTTCAAATAAATAAACAAATAAACAGTAAGGTGCAGTGAAATAAAATGAACAGTAGGATATGATACAGGTGTGACTATAAAAGTTCAAATAAATAAACAAACAAATAAACAGCAAGGTGCAGTGAAATAAAATGAACAGTAGGATATGATACAGGTGTGACTATAATAGTTCAAATAAATAAACAAATAAACAGTGAAATAAAATGAACAGTAGGATATGATACAGGTGTGACTATAATAGTTCAAATAAATAAACAAATAAACAGTGAAATAAAATGAACAGTAGGATATGATACAGGTGTGACTATAATAGTTCAAATAAATAAACAAATAAACAGTGAAATAAAATGAACAGTAGGATGTGATACAGGTGTGACTATAATAGTTCAAATAAATAAACAAATAAACAGTGAAATAAAATGAACAGTAGGATGTGATACAGGTGTGACTATAACAGTTCAAATAAATAAACAAATAAACAGTAAGGTGCGGTGAAATAAAATGAACAGTAGGATATGATACAGGTGTGACTATAATAGTTCAAATAAATAAACAAATAAACAGTGAAATAAAATGAACAGTAGGATGTGATACAGGTGTGACTATAACAGTTCAAATAAATAAACAAACAAACAGTAAGGTGCAGTGAAATAAAATTAACAGTAGGATATGATACAGGTGTGACTATAATAGTTCAAATAAATAAACAAATAAACAGTAAGGTGCAGTGAAATAAAATGAACAGCAGGATATGATACAGGTGTGACTATAATAGTTCAAATAAATAAACAAACAAACAGCAAGGTGCAGTGAAATAAAATGAACAGTAGGATATGATACAGGTGAGACTATAATAATTCAATTAAACAAACAAATAAACTGTGAAAAAAAATGAACAGTAGGATGTGATACAGGTGTGACTATAATAGTTCAAATAAATAAACAAACAAATAAATAGCAAGGTGCAGTAAATAAAATGAACAGTAGGATGTGATACAGGTGTGACTATAATAGTTCAAATAAATAAACAAACAAACAGCAAGGTGCAGTGAAATAAAATGAACAGTAGGATATGATACAGGTGTGACTATAATAGTTCAGATAAATAAACAAATAAACAGTAAGGTGCAGTGAAATAAAATGAACAGTAGGATATGATACAGGTGTGACTATAATAGTTCAAATAAATAAACAAACAAACAGCAAGGTGCAGTGAAATAAAATGAACAGTAGGATATTATACAGGTGAGACTATAATAATTCAATTAAACAAACAAATAAACTGTGAAAAAAAATGAACAGTAGGATGTGATACGGGTGTGACTATAATAGTTCAAATAAATAAACAAATAAACAGTGAAATAAAATGAACAGTAGGATATGATACAGGTGTGACTATAATAGTTCAAATAAATAAACAAATAAACAGCAAGGTGCAGTGAAATAAAATGAACAGTAGGATATGATACAGGTGTGACTATAATAGTTCAAATAAATAAACAAAAAAATAAACAGCAAGGTGCAGTGAAATAAAATTAACAGTAGTCCGTGATACAGGTGTGACTATAATAGTTCAAATAAATAAACAAATAAACAGTGAAATAAAATGAACAGTAGGATGTGATACAGGTGTGACTATAATAGTTCAAATAAATAAACAAATAAACAGTAAGGTGCGGTGAAATAAAATGGACAGTAGGATGTGATACAGGTGTGACTATAATAGTTCAAATAAATAAACAAATAAACAGTGAAATAAAATGAACAGTAGGATGTGATACAGGTGTGACTATAATAGTTCAAATAAATAAACAAATAAACAGTAAGGTGCAGTGAAATAAAATGAACAGTAGGATATGATACAGGTGTGACTATAACAGTTCAAATAAATAAACAAACAAATAAACAGCAAGGTGCAGTGAAATAACATGAACAGTAGGATATGATACCGGTGTGACTATAATAGTTCAAATAAATAAACAAATAAACAGTAAGGTGCAGTGAAATAAAATGAACAGTAGGATATGATACAGGTGTGACTATAATAGTTCAAATAAATAAACAAATAAACAGTAAGGTGCAGTGAAATAAAATGAACAGTAGGATATGATACAGGTGTGACTATAACAGTTCAAATAAATAAACAAACAAATAAACAGCAAGGTGCAGTGAAATAAAATGAACAGTAGGATATGATACAGGTGTGACTATAACAGTTCAAATAAATAAACAAACAAATAAACAGCAAGGTGCAGTGAAATAAAATGAACAGTAGGATGTGATACAGGTGTGACTATAATAGTTCAAATAAATAAACAAATAAACAGTAAGGTGCAGTGAAATAAAATGAACAGTAGGATGTGATACAGGTGTGACTATAATAGTTCAAATAAATAAACAAATAAACAGTGAAATAAAATGAACAGTAGGATATGATACAGGTGTGACTATAATAGTTCAAATAAATAAACAAATAAACAGTAAGGTGCAGTGAAATAAAATGAACAGTAGGATGTGATACAGGTGTGACTATAATAGTTCAAATAAATAAACAAATAAACAGTAAGGTGCAGTGAAATAAAATGAACAATAGGATATGATACAGGTGTGACTATAATAGTTCAAATAAATAAACAAACAAATAAACAGCAAGGTGCAGTGAAATAAAATTAACAGTAGGATATGACACAGGTGTGACTATAATAGTTCAAATAAATAAACAAATAAACAGTGAAATAAAATGAACAGTAGGATATGATACAGGTGAAACTATAATAGTTCAAATAAATAAACAAATAAACAGTAAGGTGCAGTGAAATAAAATGAACAGTAGGATATGATACAGGTGTGACTATAATAGTTCAAATAAATACACAAACAAATAAAAAGTAAGGTGCAGTGAAATAAAATGAACAGGAGGATATGATACAGGTGTGACTATAATAGTTCAAATAAATAAACAAACAAATAAACAGTAAGGTGCAGTGAAATAAAATGAACAGTAGGATATGATACAGGTGTGACTATAATAGTTCAAATAAATAAACAAATAAACAGTAAGGTGCAATGAAATAAAATGAACAGTAGGATGTGATACAGGTGTGACTATAATAGTTCAAATAAATAAACAAATAAACAGCAAGGTGCAGTGAAATAAAATGAACAGTAGGATATGATACAGGTGTGACTATAATAGTTCAAATAAATAAACAAATAAACAGTAAGGTGCAGTGAAATAACATGAACAGTAGGATATGATACAGGTGTGACTATAATAGTTCAAATAAATAAACAAATAAACAGTAAGGTGCAGTGAAATAAAATGAACAGTAGGATATGATACAGGAGTGATTATAATAGTTCAAATAAATAAACAAATAAACAGTAAGGTGCAGTGAAATAAAATGAACAGTAAGATATGATACAGGTGTGACTATAACAGTTCAAATAAATAAACAAATAAACAGTAAGGTGCAGTGAAATAAAATGAACAGTAGGATATGATACAGGTGTGACTATAATAGTTCAAATAAATAAACAAACAAATAAACAGTAAGGTGCAGTGAAATAAAATGAACAGTAGGATATGATACAGGTGTGACTATAATAGTTCAAATAAATAAACAAATAAACAGTAAGGTGCAGTGAAATAAAATGAACAGTAGGATATGATACAGGTGTGACTATAATAGTTCAAATAAATAAACAAACAAATAAACAGTAAGGTGCAGTGAAATAAAATGAACAGTAGGATATGATACAGGTGTGACTATAATAGTTCAAATAAATAAACAAATAAACAGTAAGGTGCAGTGAAATAAAATGAACAGTAGGATATGATACAGGTGTGACTATAATAGTTCAAATAAATAAACAAACAAATAAACAGTAAGGTGCAGTGAAATAAAATGAACAGTAGGATATGATACAGGTATGACTATAATAATTCAATTAAACAAACAAATAAACTGTGAAAAAAATGAACAGTAGGATATGATACAGGTGTGACTATAATAGTTCAAATAAATAAACAAACAAATAAACAGTAAGGTGCAGTGAAATAAAATGAACAGTAGGATGTGATACAGGTGTGACTATAACAGTTCAAATAAATAAACAAATAAACAGTAAGGTGCAGTGAAATAAAATGAACAGTAGGATATGATACAGGTGTGACTATAATAGTTCAAATAAATAAACAAACAAATAAACAGCAAGGTGCAGTGAAATAAAATGAACAGTAGGATGTGATACAGGTGTGACTATAATAGTTCAAATAAATAAACAAACAAATAAACAGTAAGGTGCAGTGAAATAAAATGAACAGTAGGATATGATACAGGTGTGACTATAATAGTTCAAATAAATAAACAAATAAACACTAAGGTGCAGTGAAATAAAATGAACAGTAGGATATGATACAGGTGTGACTATAATAGTTCAAATAAATAAACAAACAAATAAACAGTAAGGTGCAGTGGAATAAAATGAACAGTAGGATATGATACAGGTGTGACTATAATAGTTCAAATAAATAAACAAATAAACAGTAAGGTGCAGTGAAATAAAATGAACAGTAGGATATGATACAGGTGTGACTATAATAGTTCAAATAAATAAACAAATAAACAGTAAGGTGCAGTGAAATAAAATGAACAGTAGGATATGATACAGGTGTGACTATAATAGTTCAAATAAATAAACAAATAAACAGTAAGGTGCAGTGAAATAAAATGAACAGTAGGATATGATACAGGTGTGACTATAATAGTTCAAATAAATAAACAAATAAACAGTAAGGTGCAGTGAAATAAAATGAACAGTAGGATATGATACAGGTGTGACTATAATAGTTCAAATAAATAAACAAAAAAACAGTAAGGTGCAGTGAAATAAAATGAACAGCACGATATGATAAAGGTGTGACTATAATAGTTCAAATAAATGAACAAATAAACAGCAAGGTGCAGTGAAATAAAATGAACAGTAGGATATGATACAGGTATGACTATAATAGTTCAAATAAATAAACAAACAAATAAACAGTAAGGTGCAGTGAAATAAAATGAACAGTAGGATATGATACAGGTGTGACTATAATAGTTCAAATAAATAAACAAACAAACAGCAAGGTGCAGTGAAATAAAATGAACAGTAGGATATGATACAGGTGTGACTATAATAGTTCAAATAAATAAACAAATAAACAGTAAGGTGCAGTGAAATAAAATGAACAGTAGGATATGATACAGGTGTGACTATAATAGTTCAAATAAATAAACAAACAAACAGCAAGGTGCAGTGAAATAAAATGAACAGTAGGATATGATACAGGTGTGACTATAATAGTTCAAATAAATAAACAAATAAACAGCAAGGTGCAGTGAAATAAAATGAACAGTAGGATGTGATACAGGTGTGACTATAATAGTTCAAATAAATAAACAAATAAACAGTGAAATAAAATGAACAGTAGGATATGATACAGGTGTGACTATAATAGTTCAGATAAATAAACAAATAAACAGCAAGGTGCAGTGAAATAAAATGAACAGTAGGATATGATACAGGTGTGACTATAATAGTTCAAATAAATAAACAAAAAAATAAACAGCAAGGTGCAGTGAAATAAAATGAACAGTAGGATATGATACAGGTGTGACTATAATAGTTCAAATAAATAAACAAATAAACAGTGAAATAAAATGAACAGTAGGATGTGATACAGGTGTGACTATAATAGTTCAAATAAATAAACAAATAAACAGTAAGGTGCAGTGAAATAAAATGAACAGTAGGATGTGATACAGGTGTGACTATAATAGTTCAAATAAATAAACAAATAAACAGTGAGTGAACTAAAATTAACAGTAGGATGTGATACAGGTGTGACTATAATAGTTCAAATAAATAAACAAATAAACAGTAAGGTGCAGTGAAATAAAATGAACAGTAGGATATGATACAGGTGTGACTATAACAGTTCAAATAAATAAACAAACAAATAAACAGCAAGGTGCAGTGAAATAAAATGAACAGTAGGATATGATACAGGTGTGACTATAATAGTTCAAATAAATAAACAAATAAACAGTAAGGTGCAGTGAAATAAGATGAACAGTAGGATATGATACAGGTGTGACTATAATAGTTCAAATAAATAAACAAATAAACAGTAAGGTGCAGTGAAATAAAATGAACAGTAGGATATGATACAGGTGTGACTATAATAGTTCAAATAAATAAACAAATAAACAGTGAAATAAAATGAACAGTAGGATATGATACAGGTGTGACTATAATAGTTCAAATAAATAAACAAATAAACAGTAAGGTGCAGTGAAATAAAATGAACAGTAGGATGTGATACAGGTGTGACTATAAAAGTTCAAATAAATAAACAAACAAATAAACAGTAAGGTGCAGTGAAATAAAATGAACAGTAGGATATGACACAGGTGTGACTATAATAGTTCAAATAAATAAACAAATAAACAGTGAAATAAAATGAACAGTAGGATATGATACAGGTGTGACTATAAAAGTTCAAATAAATAAACAAACAAATAAACAGTAAGGTGCAGTGAAATAAAATGAACAGTAGGATATGACACAGGTGTGACTATAAAAGTTAAAATAAATAAACAAACAAATAAACAGTAAGGTGCAGTGAAATAAAATGAACAGTAGGATATGATACAGGTGTGACACTAATAGTTCAAATAAATAAACAAATAAAAAGTAAGGTGCGGTTAAATAAAATGAACAGTAGGATATGATACAGGTGTGACTATAATAGTTCAAATTAATAAACAAAAAACCAGTAAGGTGCAGTGAAATAAAATGAACAGAAGGATATGATACAGGTGTGACTATAACAGTTCAAATAAATAAACAAATAAACAGCAAGGTGCAGTGAAATAAAATGAACAGTAGGATATGATACAGGTGTGACTATAACAGTTCAAATAAACAAACAAATAAACAGTAAGGTGCAGTGAAATAAAATGAACAATAGGATATGAAACAGGTGTGAATATAAGAGTACAAATAAATAAACAAATAAACAGTGAAATAAAATGAACAGTTGGATATGATACAGGTGTGACTATAATAGTTCAAATAAATAAACAAATAAACAGTAAGGTGCAGTGAAATAAAATGAACAGTAGGATATGATACAGGTGTGACTATAATAGTTCAAATAAATAAACAAATAAACAGTAAGGTGCAGTGAAATAAAATGAACAGTAGGATATGATACAGGTGTGACTATAATAGTTCAAATAAATAAACAAATAAACAGTAAGGTGCAGTGAAATAAAATGAACAGTAGGATATGATACAGGTGTGACTATAATAGTTCAAATAAATAAACAAATAAACAGTAAGGTGCAGTGAAATAAAATGAACAGTAGGATATGATACAGGTGTGACTATAATAGTTCAAATAAATAAACAAATAAACAGTAAGGTGCAGTGAAATAAAATGAACAGTAGGATATGATACAGGTGTGACTATAATAGTTCAAATAAATAAACAAATAAACAGTAAGGTGCAGTGAAATAAAATGAACAGTAGGATATGATACAGGTGTGACTATAATAGTTCAAATAAATAAACAAATAAACAGTAAGGTGCAGTGAAATAAAATGAACAGTAGGATATGATACAGGTGTGACTGTAATAGTTCAAATAAATAAACAAATAAACAGTAAGGTGCAGTGAAATAAAATGAACAGTAGGATATGATACAGGTCTGACTATAATAGTTCAAATAAACAAACAAATAAACAGTAAGGTGCAGTGAAATAAAATGAACAATAGGATATGATACAGGTGTGACTATAATAGTTCAAATAAATAAACAAATAAACAGTAAGGTGCAGTGAAATAAAATGAACAGTAGGATATGATACAGGTGTGACTATAACAGTTCAAATAAATAAACAAATAAACAGTAAGGTGCAGTGAAATAAAATGAACAGTAGGATATGATACAGGTGTGACTATAATAGTTCAAATAAATAAACAAATAAACAGTAAGGTGCAGTGAAATAAAATGAACAGTAGGATATGATACAGGTGTGACTATAATAGTTCAAATAAATAAACAAATAAACAGTGAAATAAAATGAACAGTAGGATATGATACAGGTGTGACTATAATAGTTCAAATAAATAAACAAATAAACAGTAAGGTGCAGTGAAATAAAATGAACAGTAGGATATGATACAGGTGTGACTATAACAGTTCAAATAAATAAACAAACAAATAAACAGCAAGGTGCAGTGAAATAAAATGAACAGTAGGATATGATACAGGTGTGACTATAATAGTTCAAATAAATAAACAAATAAACAGTAAGGTGCAGTGAAATAAAATGAACAGTAGGATATGATACAGGTGTGACTATAATATTTCAAATAAACAAACAAATAAACAGTAAGGTGCAGTGAAATAAAATGAACAGTAGGATATGATACAGGTGTGACTATAATAGTTCAAATAAACAAATAAACAGTAAGGTGCAGTGAAATAAAATGAACAGTAGGATATGATACAGGTGTGACTATAATAGTTCAAATAAATAAACAAACAAATAAACAGTAAGGTGCAGTGAAATAAGATGAACAGTAGGATATGATACAGGAGTGATTATAATAGTTCAAATAAATAAATAAATAAACAGTAAGGTGCGGTGAAATAAAATGAACAGTAGGATATGATACAGGTGTGACTATAATAGTTCAAATAAATAAACAAATAAACAGTAAGGTGCAGTGAAATAAAATGAACAGTAGGATATGATACAGGTGTGACTATAATAGTTCAAATAAATAAACAAATAAACAGTGAAATAAAATGAACAGTAGGATATGATACAGGTGTGACTATAACAGTTCAAATAAATAAACAAATAAACAGTAAGGTGCAGTGAAATAAAATGAACAGTAGGATATGATACAGGTGTGACTATAATAGTTCAAATAAATAAACAAATAAACAGTAAGGTGCAGTGAAATAAAATGAACAGTAGGATATGATACAGGTGTGACTATAATAGTTCAAATAAATAAACAAATAAACAGTAAGGTGCAGTGAAATAAAATGAACAGTAGGATATGATACAGGTGTGACTATAATAGTTCAAATAAATAAACAAATAAACAGTAAGGTGCAGTGAAATAAAATGAACAGTAGGATATGATACAGGTGTGACTATAATAGTTCAAATAAATAAACAAATAAACAGTAAGGTGCAGTGAAATAAAATGAACAGTAGGATGTGATACTGGTGTGACTATAATAGTTCAAATAAATAAACAAATAAACAGTAAGGTGCAGTGAAATAAAATGAACAATAGAATGTGATACAGGTGTGACTATAATAGTTCAAATAAATAAACAAATAAACAGTGAAATAAATGAACAGTAGGATATGATACAGGTGTGACTATAATAGTTCAAATAAATAAACAAATAAACAGTAAGGTGCAGTGAAATAAAATGAGCAGTAGGATATGATACAGGTGTGACTATGATAGTTCAAATAAGTAAACAAATAAACAGTGAAATAAAATGAACAGTAGGATATGATACAGGTGTGACTATGATAGTTCAAATAAATAAACAAATAAACAGTAAGGTGCAGTGAAATAAAATGAACAGTAGGATATGATACAGGTGTGACTATAATAGTTCAAATAAATAAACAAATAAACAGTAAGGTGCAATGAAATAACATGAACAGTAGGATATGATACAGGTGTGACTATAATAGGTCAAATAAATAAACAAATAAACAGTAAGGTGCAGTGAAATAAAATGAACAGTAGGATATGATACAGGTGTGACTATAATAGTTCAAATAAATAAACAAATAAACACTAAGGTGCAGTGAAATAAAATGAACAGTAGGATATGATACAGGTGTGACTATAATAGTTCAAAGAAATAAACAAATAAACAGTAAGGTGCAGTGGAATAAAATGAACAGTAGGATATGATACAGGTGTGACTATAATAGTTCAAATAAATAAACAAATAAACAGTAAGGTGCAGTGAAATAAAATGAACAGTAGGATATGATACAGGTGTGACTATAATAGTTCAAATAAATAAACAAATAAACAGTAAGGTGCAGTGAAATAAAATGAACAGTAGGATATGATACAGGTGTGACTATAATAGTTCAAATAAATAAACAAATAAACAGTAAGGTGCAGTGAAATAAAATGAACAGTAGGATATGATACAGGTGTGACTATAATAGTTCAAATAAATAAACAAATAAACAGTAAGGTGCAGTGAAATAAAATGAACAGTAGGATATGATACAGGTGTGACTATAATAGTTCAAATAAATAAACAAATAAACAGTAAGGTGCAGTGAAATAAAATGAACAGTAGGATATGATACAGGCGTGACTATAATAGTTCAAATAAATAAACAAATAAACAGTAAGGTGCAGTGAAATAAAATGAACAGTAGGATATGATACAGGTGTGACTATAATAGTTCAAATAAATAAACAAATAAACAGTAAGGTGCAGTGAAATAAAATGAACAGTAGGATATGATACAGGTGTGACTATAA
The DNA here is from genome assembly GCA_029721515.1 of Synanceia verrucosa. NCBI lineage: Eukaryota > Metazoa > Chordata > Actinopteri > Perciformes > Synanceiidae > Synanceia > Synanceia verrucosa. The sequence continues at coordinate 17,921 of JAQQSB010001016.1, read as the reverse complement.
TAGTTCAAATAAATAAACAAATAAACAGTAAGGTGCAGTGAAATAAAATGAACAGTAGGATATGATACAGGTGTGACTATAATAGTTCAAATAAATAAACAAATAAACAGTAAGGTGCAGTGAAATAAAATGAACAGTAGGATATGATACAGGTGTGACTATAACAGTTCAAATAAATAAACAAATAAACAGTAAGGTGCAGTGAAATAAAATGAACAGTAGGATATGATACAGGTGTGACTATAATAGTTCAAATAAATAAACAAATAAACAGTAAGGTGCAGTGAAATAAAATGAACAGTAGGATATGATACAGGTGTGACTATAATAGTTCAAATAAATAAACAAAACAAAAAACAGAAAGGTGCAGTGAAATAAAATGAACAGTAGGATATGATACAGGTATGACTATAATAGTTCAAATAAATAAACAAACAAATAAACAGCAAGGTGCAGTGAAATAAAATGAACAGTAGGATATGATACAGGTGTGACTATAATAGTTCAAATAAATAAACAAATAAACAGTAAGGTGCAGTGAAATAAGATGAACAGTAGGATATGATACAGGTGTGACTATAATAGTTCATATAAATAAAAAAATAAACAGTAAGGTGCGGTGAAATAAAATGAACAGTAGGATATGATACAGGTGTGACTATAATAGTTCAAATAAATAAACAAATAAACTGTGAAATAAAATGAACAGTAGGATATGATACAGGTGTGACTATAACAGTTCAAATAAATAAACAAATAAACAGTAAGGTGCAGTGAAATAAAATGAACAGTAGGATATGATACAGGTGTGACTATAATAGTTCAAATAAATAAACAAATAAACAGTAAGGTGCAGTGAAATAAAATGAACAGTAGGATGTGATACGGGTGTGACTATAATAGTTCAAATAAATAAACAAATAAACAGTAAGGTGCAGTGAAATAAAATGAACAGTAGGATATGATACAGGTGTGACTATAAAAGTTCAAATAAATAAACAAATAAACAGTAAGGTGCAGTGAAATAAAATGAACAGTAGGATATGATACAGGTGTGACTATAAAAGTTCAAATAAATAAACAAACAAATAAACAGCAAGGTGCAGTGAAATAAAATGAACAGTAGGATATGATACAGGTGTGACTATAATAGTTCAAATAAATAAACAAATAAACAGTAAGGTGCAGTGAAATAAAATGAACAGTAGGATGTGATACAGGTGTGACTATAACAGTTCAAATAAATAAACAAATAAACAGTAAGGTGCAGTGAAATAAAATGAACAGTAGGATATGATACAGGTGTGACTATAACAGTTCAAATAAATAAACAAATAAACAGTGAAATAAAATGAACAGTAGGATATGATACAGGTGTGACTATAATAGTTCAAATAAATAAACAAATAAACAGTGAAATAAAATGAACAGTAGGATATGATACAGGTGTGACTATAATAGTTCAAATAAATAAAAAAATAAACAGTGAAATAAAATGAACAGTAGGATGTGATACAGGTGTGACTATAATAGTTCAAATAAATAAACAAATAAACAGTGAAATAAAATGAACAGTAGGATATGATACAGGTGTGACTATAATAGTTCAAATAAATAAACAAATAAACAGCAAGGTGCAGTGAAATAAAATGAACAGTAGGATATGATACAGGAGTGATTATAATAGTTCAAACAAATAAACAAATAAACAGTGAAATAAAATGAACAGTAGGATATGATACAGGTGTGACTATAATAGTTCAAATAAATAAACAAATAAACAGTGAAATAAAATGAACAGTAGGATATGATACAGGTGTGATTATAATAGTTCAAATAAATAAACAAATAAACAGTGAAATAAAATGAACAGTAGGATGTGATACAGGTGTGACTATAACAGTTCAAATAAATAAACAAATAAACAGTAAGGTGCAGTGAAATAAAATGAACAGTAGGATATGATACAGGTGTGACTATAATAGTTCAAATAAATAAACAAATAAACAGTGAAATAAAATGAACAGTAGGATATGATACAGGTGTGACTATATAGTTCAAATAAATAAACAAATAAACAGTAAGGTGCAGTGAAATAAAATGAACAGTAGGATGTGATACAGGTGTGACTATATAGTTCAAATAAATAAACAAATAAACAGTAAGGTGCAGTGAACTAAAATGAACAGTAGGATATGACACAGGTGTGACTATAATAGTTCAAATAAATAAACAAATAAACAGTGAAATAAAATGAACAGTAGGATATGATACAGGTGTGACTATAAAAGTTCAAATAAATAAACAAACAAATAAACAGCAAAGTGCAGTGAAATAAAATGAACAGTAAAATATGATACAGGTGTGACTATAATAGTTCAAATAAATAAACAAATAAACAGTGAAATAAAATGAACAGTAGGATATGATACAGGTGTGACTATAACAGTTCAAATAAATAAACAAACAAACAGTAAGGTGCAGTGAAATAAAATTAACAGTAGGATGTGATACAGGTGTGACTATAACAGTTCAAATAAATAAACAAATAAACAGTAAGGTGCAGTGAAATAAAATGAACAGTAGGATATGATACAGGTGTGACTATAAAAGTTCAAATAAATAAACAAACAAATAAACAGTAAGGTGCGGTGAAATAAAATGAACAGTAGGATATGATACAGGTGTGACTACAATAGTTCAAATAAATAAACAAATAAACAGTGAAATAAAATGAACAATAGAATGTGATACAGGTGTGATTATAATAGTTCAAATAAATAAACAAATAAACAGTGAAATAAAATGAACAATAGGATGTGATACAGGTGTGACTATAACAGTTCAAATAAATAAACAAATAAACAGTGAAATAAAATGAACAATAGAATGTGATACAGGTGTGACTATAATAGTTCAAATAAATAAACAAATAAACAGTGAAATAAAATGAACAATAGAATGTGATACAGGTGTGACTATAATAGTTCAAATAAATAAACAAATAAACAGTGAAATAAAATGAACAGTAGGATATGATACAGGTGTGACTATAATAGTTCAAATAAATAAACAAATAAACAGTGAAATAAAATGAACAGCAGGATGTGATACAGGTGTGACTTGTTATGGATTTTTTCTAAATTTAGGAGTTCCTAGGGTTGGCTAGTGTCCTTTTTTTACAGCATTAAATCTTTAAACTGTTGCTCCAGAATGCAGGGTTGAAGCACAGTGTCTCAAGGAAAACAGATGGCTAGTTATCTCTGAGTTGACTAGGTAACCAAGGTCAGAGGAGTCTGTCAGCGTTGGTCCTTTGATAAGGCCGATGGCTGAGCGTCAGCAAGACAACAGGCGCCACTGTTAGTTCAGAGCTTAGAATGAGCATGCCCTGACTGTAACGCTACTCAAGAGTAATGTAAGGTAATATACTTGTACTTAACTGGGTGTTACTTTATAAGGCTGAGCACCATAGGGGAAGGTAGGAATATGTGGCGGACTCTGGCAGCTGTACGGTTGTCCACGACAAAGTTCATATTCCACCTGACATATCAGAATCTTCAATAAATGTTACTTCTTCAATCAACCACAGGAGGCTCCTGGGTGCATCCATTCTTTCCTCATTGACTATTCAATATTTTCCATGACAAGCTGGCAGGACATGACATGACAGGATTTGGTGTATTAAGACTGTTATGAGTTACATAGCAGTGCTGACAGAGTTGCTGTCAGTGTGATTTCTGACCACTGCTGCTGGAAAATTTTAATTGGAGACCTTTGGGGCAGAAGTATCATATATATTGAAGACTTTTTGTTGTTTGTCAGTGTGTCTCAGAGTAAACTAACACAATGGGTGATGAAGCTCTGAGTAGTGGTGGATCAAAAGCTAATGTGATTTAATTCTCCAAACAGCAGAAGGAGAGGTCAACCTGTCATTGAAGTCATGTGGTAATACATATTTTTGCACACATACCGTACATCTGAGCAAATAACACGTTTATACATGACATGAGACTCTCGCATGCCTGTGTGGTCACAGGTAGATAGTCAGCTAGGTGGAGGGCATCATGGTCGCAGGGTCACTTCACTGTAAGAAATGATTCTGTGCTCATGTAGATTTGAATTAATGTATTAGGTAAAATACATTCAATATGATTGTGTTTTTGATTTTGAGACAACTATTTAATTAAATTTCAAATACAATGCACCCATTGTAGTTAATAATAAAATATAAAACATAAGCATTATATTTATAAAATCACAAATAGAGAGAACATTGAGTTGATTGAAATTAATATAAACAGGCAGATTTTAATTGAAGTGATTTTTTTTTAAAAATTATGCCTGCAATTCCCATCATGCCCCTGCCCTATATTATTTGCAGTTAGTTTGTTAAGCTAGCTGATTGACCTTTGTAAATGCAGATATTACTTTGTGTTTTAATGCTCCTGTTTTGAACATGGCAGTTTATGGAGTTCGTTGTCATGTTTTTGCTCTTTTACAGTTCCACCATCGGTGAGGTGGCTGTAACTTTTCTTGACTTCAGCTCTATTTTGATTCAGTTCATGCTTTGATGCTTTCTTCTGGTTTGAAATGAGACTGTGGTTGCAGTGTACACGGATGTGCAACAATGTGTCTAAAGCACAAAATGAATAGTTAATAAAATTCTCATTTCAGTATTTCTTAAGTTCTGTACTTTCTGGGCCACAGGCTGGTTATTCATCAAAAGATTAAATTCAGTGCATTGATAAAATTCAAATTAGATGATTACTACACAATTATGTACCATAGAATTAAATTCATTTTTATTAATATTATTTACACATTAGGGAGTTCATCACCAAATGTCAGACATGTTTTAACAATGAGGTGATCAGAAAAGTTATTTAGAACAGTTGCACACTGATTTACTTTGAAATGTGATGACACATAAATTCTTGGTTTTAGAGTCGAACCTTGTAAATTCTTTCCCGAGGGGATTCACAGCTCGACACACATCTATCAAGTTAGCTTCATTACATATTTCCTTTAAATATTTACCTTCGACACTCAACTCAAACTGAACTGAGCTACATCTGTCATTTTCTTCAGTAACTGTATTAAAATCCCCACACACAATGATTTTATAACCCACAAACAATAATTCTCTGAGTCTTTTAAATAAATAGACTTTGTTGACTCTCTCAGAAGCGGTGTAGACATTTATGATTCCATATTTCTCACCTCGATATGAACAATCTCTCATCAATAGTCTCCCTGGTATTATGTCTCGCCTCCTGATGAGAACAACGCCTTTACTTTTAAAAGATATGTCCACTCCACAGCCAGATTTTCACCTATTGATATAAAGGCTTTACCTTTGTGCCACATTTTACAGACGCCCTCGACATCATCATGAGTGTTTAGTCTCAGTTCTTGGGTGCACAAAATATCAAAGTCAGTGTTCAATAAATAATTAATTTTTTGATGACGGAAAGAACTTGATTGAATACCACGAGCTGCTCCAGGTGGCAATTTTAAGGACGCTCATCGTAAATCAGGGTGGTGACTGTGGTGAGAGCCTGTCATCCAGCCTTTATTTTCCTTATGAAAAGATTGCTTTAATCGTCTCTTCCTTCTTACTATTTCAAAGGGTGCTTCATGTGACTCGTTAATTGTTGGAGCTAAAAACTCGGGTGTAGGGGAGAAAGAGTCTGAGTTGGCATTAGACAGAGGACAGAGAGGGATGCTACAGGTTCCTTGGTCAGCAGTCAGACTTATTGAACTGAAATCTGAACTGGGGCTCTCACTAGCACTTTCATATTTATCCTGTGCTTCATCACAACTGTCAACCTCACTATCAGCATCACTTTGTATAATTAGACTCCCCTCACCTGATGGAGAGGAGAAATCATCGGGTAGGGGGACTGAGCGCTGCTGCTCTGCTGTGGATGGTGAGTCACTCTGTCGCTGTGGTAGCTGGGGGGTTTCCCCCAGTGGTGGAGCGGAGGGCTGGCAGGGGGGCTGACGTTTCCTGCGGATCAACTGGCTGCCCATCCGCTGCTGCTGCGAGGCAGGCCCCAGAGGATCCTGTTGTCTGGCCAGGGCTGGTGAAGGACCAGAGACTGCTGTTGCTCCTTTGGGGCTGATGGACCATCAGCCATCAGCCCCACAGGAGCAGCCGCAACAGCCATTTTGAGCACATGGGCTGCACAGACTCTGCTGGTTGCATTCTTTGGCTCTGGGGCCCAGACCGCCACATCTCCAACACTTTACCGTCAGGCACTGCCTCACCTGATGATTGGTGGAATGACAGGTGAAGCACGCGACTAACTGGCCCGGATATATAATATGGCCATTATACCCAGGGAAAGTGAGGTGGGAATTGTAATCCGTTCTCCGCTGGCATCTGTTCGGAGTTTAACTTTATACCTCCGTACTCCATACCAGATGCCAAACCTGTCCATTGGTTTACTGGAGTGTAAGATGTCACAATACCTCCGCAGGTATAAATCAATATCATGATCCGACACCCTACCGGTCCAAAATTTTACAATTAAAGTGGTGATGTCCAATTGAACTGACGATTCAACAGACCAGTCTTTCCACTTTATGGCCAGCTTGTTTGATGCTTGTACCTCCAGGAATCTTTGCAGAGGAGCTTCCTGGAGGAAACACAGTTCAAAGTCTCTCTTATTCGGCAACACGATGAAAGAATATACATCCGAGGCATTAATCCAACAGGACTCAAAGAGGAGTGTCTCACCGACATAATCACGGTTGGGGAGATCACCATCTCCAGTGTATCTCAACCTCACCCAGTATTGTCCAAACTTAGATGCATATTGTTCAGGTTTACTAACCAGGGGCATTGTGGCCAGCTGCCCAACTGGGTGCTGGAAATATTGAAAAGAGGTAATTAGCCTACAGTTTATTTACGTGGGATCTACAAAATAAAGGAAACAGTCCCCACCGAGAGACCGAAAACTCGGACATATAATGAAGCCGATCGAGCTCCAGTTTTGCCCCTTCCACTCATCTTTTAATGCTTTCTCTCACTGAGACGAAAAGAAAAAATCTCCAGTTTTTCCTCTGCCGCCATCTTCAGGTATTTTCTGTTGTTGAGACCAAAAGAAATGTTCTGGTTCTGGTCTCAGGCAGCATACGAGTACTCTGTCTTGTTGTGGTTTGTCTGTTTTTCTTTGTTGATGCTCTGTTGTCTAGTTTGTTGTTAATGCAGATGTCATCCTCTGCTTACACTGCAAAACAAATCTACCTACAGGTACAAATAAAGTCACCTAAGCTCACCTATAAAACAATCAAATCACATCCACATCCAGGGCTGGTAAATAACACCATACAAGTGGAGCAGTGCCTCAGTAATGTCAGGCAGTGGCCCTTACTCCTCTTCCTCCTCTGACTCTGACTCTGGGATAGTGAAGCCGTTGTCGTCCCACTCCTCACTGTCCTCTGTCTGTGTGTGAAGTGAATCACAGTCCATGGAGGCTAAGCTACAGTACACATCTACAGCCTGTCTGTGCTGACTTTTCACTGAGAGACGCTCTTCCACTGAGGACACTGATGAGCCCTTGTGTAGCCTCCTCTGTCAGGTCACCAAAATCTGTAAATGAAAACAAACAAAACAACTGATACAGAGCATCATTTATTGATTTTAATATCATATTATATAATATTGATAACTTATTGTTTCCATCATATATCAAATACAAACACCAAACATTTGCTGAGTTCAGCATAATGCATGGCAAGATTTCTAACAATGAAAAAATATGAAGGTGTTCTACACATGTAGGACTAAACCTGTTTGCAGAGTGGAGGAAAAGATTCTCCTTTGAAGAGCTCATACATACTGTTGGTTTTGAGGCTCTCCAAAGTCTGTCCTCTGAGTGTCTCCACTTCTTTGACTTCCTTCAGGAGGTAAAGGACGTGCTGAGACATCTCCTTTAACAGGATGCTCTGCTCCTCCTCCAAGCGTTTCACCAGCATCACCTGGTCAAAAACAGTCCTCTTCAACATGAAGTTGTTACCTTCAGATTGAGGAGAGGAATGGAGAAGGGACAAAGGTATATTTACATGTTATGGCAGAATAATGCTTATTTCTGACATTAATATATTTATGGCCAGAGTACAAAAGTGTTAAAACTGTAATTCAATTGCGCATTGACAAAAATACAATAATAATAATTTAAATAAGTGAGGTCGGAACCATTGTTCCATCTGAAAATTGAAAACTGTTCAAAATTTACAACACTAACATACAGTCGCACCACGGTCATAGAGTGGGAATAGTCTCAAAGATCAACAAGACAAGCTAACTTATTAGCATACCATTTTCATGCCTCTCCCATGGTGGGATGTAACCCAGATTGTCAGACTGCACGCCAACTCCTCTTCAATCTGGTCTTCAGCCACTGAGTTGTACTGAACAACCTTCTCACGAAGCTTCTTCTTCAGCTCTGTCATTTGTTTTCTTTCTTTGTCTCACCTGGTTGCTATCTGCATTGTGGGAGGAAAAGAGAACTGTGTTGTGGTTGATAATCTTTTGTGGTGTAATGGAAATTAACTTAGTTTGAACACAAACCATGCTGACGGTACAGGTCTTGTTTCTTGTGCAAAAGGGTTACACAGTGATGTTGTCAACGTCTGCCCTCATGTCTTCAGTACACCCTGGAGTGGATACTCTCTCTGAATAGGTAAACAATAACCAAAGAGAGAAATGTCATCAACTGTCTCATTTTCAACATAAAGTAATGTGCTATTGTGGATGTGAAGGAATAACATGGACACATGAAAAGACATCAAAGTACAGTTCATTTTTCACCTGTTACCGCCCATTGCCTCACATCACACACCCACTGCTGTAGGGTTTCCTCATCAAGGTTGTGCTCCTTCTTTATGTTTTCGAGAGCGGTAGCTTCAACCTCTGCCCGCTTGGTGATCTTTAAAAGAGAACAAAACAAAACAAGACAAATGCCACACCATAATGCTAAAACCACCAGTTTAAGTTAAGCTTCCATCAAAACAGATGAGACCTTAGACGACACCATCTGTATCCCAAAAGTAGGTGTTGAGAAAAATGATCCATAAAGCTGTAAAGTCACAATTATATAATAGCACAGATTTTTTCATAAGTATATAATATGTGTTGAGTCAGGAGAACGATCGGCAGGCATTCAGCATATTTTTTTCTCTTTTTCCCTTATGTCTAATTTATTTAAAGGGACTGGGTTTAATTAATAATCATATAAATATCAATATAATAATAATACTAATAATAATAGTGCGTTGGGTATCTGCAGGTAGGCAGGAGAGTGAGGGAGGAGCCATTCTGATGAAGTGTGCCAGCAGACAGGTGTGTGGCTTCTTTGTCTGTTCAGTGTGGCATGCTGCTGCAGGGGAGAGACAGCTTGCATCAGTGTTTAGATGAGCATAGAGACGCTGTCGGTATGTCTACATTTTATGAGTTTAAATGATGTTCTCAATCAGTGGGATGAGTGCAAAAGTGTTTTCCTCTTCTGTTTGCCCTGCTCTGTGGACACTAGTCAGTTAGTTATTCACTCATTCATTAATTTATTGTGCTCATTGCCAACTAAATGCTGATAGATAAATAAATAAATAAACAGATGGACAATTAGACTCATAGAGATATAAACAGATAGTATATAAGAATATTGGTTGATTCCTTTTGAAGTCACACTGATTAGTTTATTCACACTGGCTTCCGAATTTCATGAGTGTATATATAGATATATTTTATTTGGTTGAGAGGCAAATTAAAGAACTGAATAGACTTGGTGCATTAATTGCCTAAATAAAATGTCTAATAAATCCAACCTCACTCATAAATTTAACATGATTTTTTTTGTTTAAATAATAATATGATATTTAATTTTACCATGATGAAATAAGCTATCAAATATACTATGTTGATAAATTTGCTTATCTAATTTAATGCTCTGTTTCCATTTTAAGGTTATCAACCTATCCCATCCTGTGTGGTATTGAGAGGACAAATAAAGACACAGTGAATGAATGGATGGAGTTGTACCGCGTCCCTCTGTGGTCATCTATGCCGCTTGAGTTCAGGCAGGCATTGAAGCATTATCCCCAGAGGATGCTACAGTTGATAACCGAGCGTGCAGCGTGGATGAGAAGATAAAAGGCTTTGCACATCCAAGAGGGCTGTAGACGCAAAGGTAAAAGCCAGAGGAGTCCTATATTCCTGAGAAAGATGGCAGAGGAAATGTTGGAGAAGACTGTGAAACAACTCAGGAGGGAAAGAACCACTGTAAAGAGTAGCTTCACAAAGCAGGCCACCTTGCTCAGAAAAGAGGCAGACAGCATGGTCGAGGCAGAACTGAGGGAGGAATTCAACAGACTCTCTGATTGCTACAGGAGATTTCTTGATGCCAACGAGGACTATAGGATGGGACTCCAGGCTGAGGCATCAGAGCAAACAAAGGAAGAAGATGCAGTTTTTGGAGAGACACTAGAGGGTGACATTGAGAGAACTGCAACTGAAGCTGAAGAAAGATGGAAAGAATTGAAAGACATTGTCCAAGTGAACCTGTGGTCCAAGTATGGCTGTTATGAGCTCACAGCAGCGATCCATGAAACTGAGAAGAGCTGTGATGTAGCTGAAAACCTATCTGTTGAAAGTACCCACTTGGAGAGCTATGAGTTGCACCTATCCCTCCTGGGGAAGAGGGTGCACGAGGCCACCAGAACTATGTCTGCCTGGGAGCGATGGATCCTCATGAAAGAGAGACAGCGCCTGAATGACCAAATTAAAGATTTAAGGGTTGTATTCGGCAGGCTGGAAATGAGGAAAGCTGAGTTCATCGCTGCGAGGAGGACTGCAGAGACAGCTGTTGAGAGTGGCAGAGAACCTGTAATGCCAGCAGCACCTGCACCTGCTGCTGTGAGGATTAAACCAACAGCCCTTCCCATCTTCGGTGGAAATAAAAGAGAATACCACAGGTGGAGGAAAGACTGGGAGAGCCTACAAAGTCAAGGTGAACCATCTGGATCAGCTGAGGTCAAGAAAATCCAACTCCTCAAACAGTGTTGATGGGAAGATATTAAGGGATCTCAGACAGTCAACATATAGTACTGCTGAAGAGATATTCAGAGTCGTGGAAAACAGGTATGGGAATAAGACAACCATCACCTTAGAGATTCTACAAGAACTGGACAACATGCCTGCTGTGAAGGGAAACCAGCCCAGGAGAGTCATCGACTTAATACAGTTAGTAGAGAAAGCCTTGTCAGATCTCACAGAACTGGGGAATTCTGGTGCACTGAACAATCCCTTGGTGACCAAAGCAATAGAAAGCAAGTTACCAGATTTCATTAAGAGAGACTGGCTGATTTTCATGGTAGACCCAAGTAGCAATGTCACTCCCAGCAACCACTTTGATGCATTACTGAGATTCCTGAAGAACCAAGAAGAGATTCTTGAGAGGCTAGAGCAGCTTGAAGGAGTGGAAAAGACTGAAAACCAGACTACCATTCATCCAAGAAACCTGAGAAAAAATATGCCGCCACAAGGACAGCAAAGAAAGCACTTGGGAACATATGTGCTGTGTGTGGTGATGAAAGACACCATGACAAAATATTCCTCTGTCAGAAGTTCAAGAGACTGAATCTCCATGAGAAGAAGGCTGCCCTGATAAGAGTGGGAGCTTGCACAAAATGCCTTGGATGCCATGAGAGTGATGGATACTGCAGAGACACCTTCTTATGCAGGAACAAAGACTGTAAAGGGGAGGGAACATCAAGTCACCACTACTTCCTCTGCCCAAAAGGAAACAGCAGCAGAAGCACTGAAGAGCAGCGTGGAGAAGGTACTAAAGACCGATTCACGGACGACCAACAGGACTTTTTGTCTGAGTTTTCCCCAGAGATGGCAGAGAGGTGCAGAAAAGTCTTCACCAGCAGCGCTGCAGGCAGGATTAACACCAGTGAGACCTGGACTGAGCTTCTGGCGAGGAATAGACTACGCAAACTCCCTGTCATCATGATGCTGATGGAGGTCACCGCAAATGCAGGTCAGAAGATTGGGACTCTAATTGATCTTGCTTCTGATACAAACTACATAACCCACAAAGCTGCTGAAAGGCTGAAATTACGGTGCGAGAAAGTGACCTTAATCCTACATGGTGTAGGCAGGATGGCCATGAAAGTGAAAACAAAAAGATACCTCCTCCGAGTTAGGATCAAGACACCTCAAGGCAGAGTAATAGCTCACAAACTTGTCTGCTGTGGGCTGGATGAGATTGCCAAAGCACTCAGGGCTGTTGATCCTGAGAGACTGAGGAAATTCTTCCCTGAGGTTAAGCTGGAGGAGTTGAAGAGACCAAAAGATGTTGAACTTCTCATCAGCCACAGAGAGGGGAGGCTTGCACCACAAAGGGTAAGAGTTATTGGTGACCTCGCCTTGTGGGAAAGCCCTTTGGGAAGGACAGTGGGCGGAGCACACCCTGACCTGTTTGAGGATGTTGAGGTCGCAGCTTATGAGTCAAAAATCCACTTTGCTCGTTCCATGTCAAGTACACAGAAGTTTTCAGAGGTCCAGAGGCTAAGCTTGCATTTGAAGAGTATAAAGACAGACTCGCCCCAAAGTTCACAACTACAACTACCCGTGAGTTTCTTGACTGGTGGTGGTGGGAGAGCATTGGAGCGCATGTGAGCCAAAGTTTGGAGGATGCCGCTGCGGCAACTGCCAGCCAGGAGGAAAAGATATGACTCTGGCAGAGGAAAAGGAACTTGAGATCATAAGAGGAGGACTCACCTATGTGTGCATGGATGGGCACACAGAGTCTCCCCACTGGGATGCTAAGTACCCATGGATAGAGGACCCCACCTCACTTCCTAACAACAAAAGTGCAGTAGAGGCCACATTCTTAAGGACAGAAAGACAGCTGCAGAGACAACCAGAGTGGAAAACCATGTACACAACACAGATCCATGAAATGGTTGAGTGGGCTGCTGCCATTGAGCTTTCTGATGGAATTAGGAGGAAATGGAAAGGACCAGTGTAGTACGTGATCCACCTGGTGGCACCAAACCCACATTCTGTCACGACCCCAGTACGATTGGTATGGAATAGCAGTCAAAAATTCAAAGGGATAAATATGAATGATCTTTCTGCTGAAGGAACCTGATGGCTTCCTGGTGAAACCATAGGTACGGTCAGAGAACAGTGGGAGGCAAAGGAGTGATGCTGTCCAGGAAGGAGAGGAGGATGTGACAAAAGTTTCAACCATCATTCTTCCAAATCAGATGAGAGACAAAGATAACAAAGCTCTGGGTGTTGGTTCTAATGTGGGAGAAGATAAACTCTACATGTTAACATCCATCAACTTTTCTAAGAGGAAGAAAAAGGTGAGGGTGAGCAAAGATCTTCTCAAGGACGAGGTGTGACTGGGAACTCCTGACCCACTGACTAGAAGGGAGCTTTTAAGCCAGGTGGCTGGGCTTTACGACCCCATCGGCCTGGTAACACCTGCCAAACAGAAGGGGGCAATCCTTGTGAGGAAAGCATTCCAGGAGACGGGGGTGGAAAACTTACCAGAGAAACCTGGGACAAGCCACTTTCAGAAAGCCTCAGAGGCGAAGCCATCAAACTTTTTGAGGAGCATGTGGAGCTTGGGCAGATTACATTCCACCGCAGCTTCACACTCGCCAACTGGGAGGGGAGACCCTGGGGAATCACCTTCTAATACCATCATCACAATGGTAGGAATTAATAATTGAATTTATTCTGTTGTTTAGTCACTTTAATTACAGTAAAGTGATACAGCTGTATCGTTCATAGAAATGTTTACACTGTTGAGGGCTGCCTTATCACAGTGTGAGGTATGACTGTGGTACCAACCTGCCTTTGTCATGGATTTGGTAATGAGAGCTGCCCGGGACAGAAAACTGTTAACCGACAAAGAAAATATTCCATTTATGTTCAGGCTATATACACAGCATGAAGTTTATGAAAAACCCTGCATTTGACATTTGTGGTCCCTTTCAGCAACATGCATTTAACATAGCTAAAAATATGACCAGCCCACCTGTCATTTCAGCAATAAAGGATGATATGAAGTATAGGATTTATTCCTCACACCAGGCTGGTCAATTACATAACAAATAACCGTTTCTAGTGTTTTGATTTTGATTAAGACTCATTTTACAATAATTACATACTTGCTCCACTTCCTCTCCAACTGTGTTTCCTGCTCCATCCTGACTTCTCCCACCCCATCTCACCTGCAGCACAATGTAAGAAGAGTTACAAAGCCCCATAGTTTGCACTATGTTTTTTGATAGAACATCATCCAATAGAGATGTCACACTTACCGGTGTAGCGGTAAACCCCAATAAAAATGTTTATAACAATTACCGTTTTAATTTCAAAATAAAAACTTGTACTTTTGATAAGGCTTTCTGTATTTTTTACACTTTTTGATACTTTTTCTGTTTGTGTAGGACTGTGTAGAATGCTTTCTGAACATATTCAACACACTTTTTAAATAATACCGAAATGATACATAAAACCGTGATCATTTTGGTCACAGTAACCATGAGGTTAAACTTTCATACTGTGACACCCCTATACTCCAATAATGCATGACATGCACAGCTTTTAAAGAGCATGTCCTTTGCTTTAGATTTGAAAATGGCCTTTCAAATATGTCATTACAAAGCACAACATTCTACAAACTCACAAGAGTAACTTAAAACACTTGGTGAAGGTTATAACACACAGCATATTCTGTTGGCTAGTCTGGTATTTCCCTGTAGCTGCTGTCACATTACAATTTGAGTGATTGCATGTACCTCGCATTTTGGTGTATGGGCTTTAGCATGCATGACACTCAGTAATGGTCTCATGTCTGTCAACTGCAAAAGCTCTGGTAACTGCTCGGCTACCTTGTTCAGGTCCGGCCAGGATCTGAAAAGCAGAAGCAGCATATTGACAGTTTGATAAAGACACATCTTAATTACTACATAAATCTACAATAAATACAATCACTGTAAAGGTATGACATAGGCCATTTTGACCAAAGGCATAAATATGTAAAACAGCAATGAGGATTAGCTGCATGTCACATCCATACAGAAGAAAGAAACATTTGTCAGATTTGAGATCTCCTCTGAGATACATTGGATCGACAAATATTTCTCCTCGATAGTGGTTCAGTGTCCACAAGAGAAAACTGTGTCTGAGTAATCAGAAGAAAAAAATAGTGGTTGATAATAAACTTCTGATCAAGAGCAAAACTCTGTCAGCTGGACGTCTGTAAAAAACAAAAAAACACTTTCCTGCAACAAAAGAGTGATAAGTATAACTCTGCATCCAAGCATAAGTAATACTTCCAATTATTACTATGAATAAGACTTGGACTGTGATGACAACAGGAATTGTGACACCAGCCTCAAGAACTATGCAGGTATCCACACAAACACAAATACAAACCTGCAAACGGCAACTTGAATGCCCTCCTCATCTATCTGAGCACCAGACTTTTTTGACATGGCTCTGCCAGCTGTAAATTTGGCAGGGCCACAGACAGCGTGGTCATTTCCCTACAAAGTCAGATTACACATACATTATTACACATCAAAACACATCCAAAAACTACAACAATAAAAATATATAATTCATAAACACTTACAGTTGGCACGCTGCCTCTGACAAGGTCAACAAATGTGGATACCTCCTTGTCTTTGGCCAGGAACAAGCCCTCAAATATGGGTGGCTCCTCAGTCCTGTCCATATATAGTAACGATGACAAAGTACATTATTATTATTTGTTAAAATGTCAAATTATTCTCAAAAAGCATACCTATGAGGGTATTATTCCAAACAATCCTAAAACTAACCTCTGATACTAGTACTTACCCTTTTGACTTGGAAAACCTGGAATGTTTTCGGTTTCCATCACAGCAAACAGCCAGCATGTCTGGAGAACAGGCTGGACAGACAAACTGTTGAACGTGACACATTTCCTCTTCTTTGAAGTGGCAAAACAAAAATTCAAAGAATCTGTGCTCCAACATTTTCAATAAGGCCTGTCTGCACATGGCTGGTGCTGTCACCTTCATGTGCTCAAAAGAGGTGAAGACATCAAACTTGTAGAGGGTTTGGCAGCTGGTACTAGATGGCCAGTACGATACAAAAGCAGGTCTTTCACCTCAGGAGTCCATTCAGCAGAGCAGGATGGAAAGGATTTCTTCGGCAAGTACACGTCACATCGGCCTGTGAACAAGTACATTTATTTAGGAACAAGGATTTTTCACTAACCAAATTGCAATAGTTTGCCTGAGCAGATTATATTTGCAGATTGGTCCTGGTGAAGGAACAGGAAGTTGACATACGAAAATACAGAATGAAGTTAGAAGGTTTACATTTGTAGTTCTTTCTCCAATGCATTTTCAAACATGCTTATCTCATCCTCAAAATAGTGCCTCAAACACATTAAAAAGCCAACCACAACAGTATTTCAACTGTCATTGTGTGTGTGTGTCCACAATGTGGAGAATTAATTATCATTCCCCAAGATATGCTGGTCAAAACCAGTCATACTTTTACCAATCAGCTATCAGCTATGAACACTTCCACCTCATTCTTCTTAAGGTTTGAGAATAAAGTTACAATGTGATGTGTACACACTGTCTGGGGAATGACACTACAGTAGGATATTGTAATATAATAATAATCTTAACATACTTTGTTCATGAAACTGTGGCTGGCCATTATCATCCATCACCACAGCTGTTGTAGGGGGAATGTGTTCCAGAAAACCATGGAAGAGAGCCTCTCTGTCATGGAAGATGTTCCTTTTGTGGGCCTCCATGTCACAGGTAGCACAGAGAAACTCCATGTCCAGTGGCACACATTCCAGACACCTGATGACAGCTTCTGCTGCACAACACCTGTGGCACTTTTGGTTGATTATTCTCTCAGCTGCAAGTTTTGCATCAAAAAGCACAGGCCGTTCAGGTTTCATCCTCGCATCCGAGAGACGCTGCCTTTGAGCCCAAGCAGAAAGGGTTGTGCCTGTTGCCTCAGGAAACTGGATGGCAGTAAGGGTGTCCCTGAAGTGTTGGAGACGTGTTTCTAAAAAGGGCATCAGCTGTTAAGCAAGCCTAAAACTCAAGGTATAATGGATAATATAGGCATGTTGAATAACTTTTGAAGACAAATTAAAGAAAGAGAAATACATCATCCTACAACTTGTTACCTGCATCATCTACCAACATTAGTAAATTAGTAAGTTTCTAACAAAACATAGTCCTGAATAAGTAGAGGAAACTGGAAATAAATGTAATAAAAATAATCAATTGCTGTTTCAGAACCCTCATTATGCTCACCAAGACTTGCTATCTCTTGATATTCTATCTGAGGGCCTTCTTGTACAGGTTCCCTTTCTCTGGTTGGGATGCTGCAGAGACATGTTTGCTGCACTTTATCTGTATCTATTATATAACTATTCTATATGTCATCTTTATGCTTATTATAATCTTCATACAATAGAGGACAAACCTGATCTTGGACATTGTGGATGCCAACGTTTCTTCTGTCTGCTTGAGACCGCTGGGCTGGTGAGGACCCTCGTCCTGGTTGTCCTCTTTTTTTTTGGTGGCAAGGCAGGTATTTCTGAGGCCATGGCAGCCTATGTTGTATTTAGAGAGGAGAAGATCAAACAAGACAGCAGCAGTTCTTAAAAAGAGGCATTACTCAACAATACTGGATGATCTTTCACATAAATTGATAAAACATCAATAACAACAATAATTATTGTGTGTGTGTGTGTGTGTGATGTGGTATGAGTGATGCAATAAAGCTGTAATGCAAAAACAACGACGACAATGACAAAAACAACAACAGCAACCACCACAAACACAACAACAACATTAGAATAATT
>JAQQSB010001015.1:0-35934 GCA_029721515.1 Synanceia verrucosa | reverse complement strand
TCATCATGATGACACCAGCTCAAAACTACTGTTTGAATTAACTGGGAGCCAGAATGGAGCTGAGCTCCCATGAAGAAAAAGAAAATCCATCATCAACATCTGTGGGAGTCTTGACCCAAAATTTAATTACAAATACATTTTTCAATGTAATGAGTATTATTTATACTAATGTGATAGATCACAGCACAGTGGTGTAGTGGTTAGCACTGTTGCCTCACAGAAAAAAGGTACCGGGTACTCTGGCTTCCTCCCACCATCCAAAAACATGCATGGGGATTAGGTTAATTGGTTAATTTAAATTGACCGTAGGTGTGAATGTGAGTGTGAGTGGTTGTCTGTCTCTATGTGTCCTGTGATGAACTGGAGACTTGTCCAGGGTGTACCCTGTCTTTCACCCTAAGACAGCTGGGATAGACTCCAGCCTCCCCACGACCCTATGAGAGGATAAGAGGTAGAAAATGGATGGATGGAATGTGATAGACTAAAATAAACTTGATTACAGTAAATCATGGGACATCGGACCTGTCCCTCCTCCTATACGGTAAGCGTATTGCATCATTTCCGCTCTCAGCCGCTACTCTGTTGTTTCCTACAGCACTCTGAGCTGCTCTGCCACAAAAATAGTTTTGTTACTGTCTTAATCCACAGTGGTTAACGTCCCGCCGTACATTTGTAGTGTACTAATCCTATCAAGCACTCTAAAACTTCCCTAGACTTTCCCTGTCACTCGTTGGTGTTTTCCAGCGGCTTTTTTCGGCTAACAACTAGCTTCCATAGCCTAGCTTAGCAGCTATCTTAGCGTATATCCATGGCTTCTCCTCTTCCTTCTCCTGCTTTCTCTTGCTCAGTGTGTCTCATGCTCAGTTATTCCTCTGCCTCCTTTAGTGATAATGGTACGTGTAACAAGTGTAGCATGTTCGCGGTTTTGGAGGCGAGGCTTAGCGAGTTAGAAGCCCGGCTCCGCACCATCCAAAGTCCTAGTTATGCCTCCGTAGCTAGCCAGCCCCTAGCCGGTGCGAGCCGACCTAGCGTAGCTCCTGCTAGCCGTCCCCCGGCAACTCCCGAGCAGCCGGGAGAGTGGAGTGACTGTCCGAAGGAAGCGTAGTTTTAAACAGCCCACGGCTCACCACCGACCCCTTCACGTTTCTAACAAGTTTTCCCCACTCAGCGACACACCCGCTGAGAAGCCAACCCTGGTTATTGGCAGCTCTATTCTTCGAAACGTGAAATTAGCGACACCGGCAACCATAGTCAAATGCATTCCGGGGCCAGAGCGGGCGACGTTGAATCCTATTTGAAACTGCTGGCTAAGGATAAGCGTAAATATGGGACTATTGTTATTCACGCTGGCGGTAATGACACCCGGTTACGCCAATCGGAGGTCACAAAAATTAATGTGGAATCGGTGTGTGCTTACGCTAAAACAATGTCGGACTCCGTAGTTTTCTCTGGTCCCCTCCCTAGCTTGGCCTCTGATGACATGTTTAGTCGCATGTCATCCTTCCACCGCTGGCTGTCGAGGTGGTGTCCAGTTAATGATGTGGGCTTCATCGATAATTGGAACAGTTTCTGGGGAAAACCTGGTCTGATGAGGAGAGACTGCATCCATCCTACTTTGGAAGGAGCAGCTCTCATTTCTAGAAACATGGCCAAGTTTATTAGTCAACCTAACCCATGACAACCCAGGGTTGAGACCAGGAGACAGAGTTGTAGTTTAACACACTTCTCTGTGCTTCCATTAGAGCAGTCACCCACCCAGAACCCCATAGAAACGGTGTCTGTCCCACGACCACTAAAATCAGTTAAATCCATAGTAAACAAAAGGGAGTTGAACAAAATAACTTAATAAAAATTAAATCCACTGCTGAAATAGTTAATCAGGACAGGAGAATTAAATGTGGACTTTTAAATATCAGGTCATTATCATCTAAAGCTCTACTAGTAAATGAATTAATATCAGATAACCAGGTTGATTTATTTTGTCTTACTGAAACCTGGTTGTGTCAGGATGATTATGTCAGCCTGAATGAATCCACTCCTCCTAGTCATATTAATACTCATATTCCTAGAGATACAGGTCGTGGAGGAGGAGTTGCAGCCATTTTTGATTCTAGTCTATCGATCAAACCTAAACCTAAATTAAATTATAAGTCTTTTTGAAAGCCTGGTTCTTAGTCTTTCTCATCTTAAATGGAAAACAGAGAAACCAGTTTTATTTGTTATAGTGTACCGTGCTCCAGGTCCATATTCTGAATTTATATCTGAGTTCTCTGAGTTTTATCAACTTTAGTCCTGAGAACTGATAAAGTCATTATTGTAGGTGACTTTAATATTCATGTGGGCGTTGACAGTGACAGCCTTGGTACTGCTTTTATCTCGCTGTTAGATTCAATTGGCTTCTGTCAGAATGTTCAGGAACCAACTCACTGTTTTAACCATACACTCGACCTGGTCCTGACCTACGGCATTGAAGTAGAACATTTATCAGTCCACCAACAGAATTCCTTCCTATCAGACCATTACTTGTTAACCTTTGAATTTTTTCTTCTGGACTACACTCCATCAGGTAAATCCATGTACACTAGATGTTTATCTGAAAGTGCTGTAGCCAAGTTTAAGGATATAATTCCATTAGCTTTTAATTCAATATCTAATATCAATATACTTGAGGGCTCAGACTTCAGTCCTACTCAAATTGATAATTTGGTAGATAGTGCTGCAGACTCTCTGCGAGCATCTCTAGACTCTGTTGCTCCTCTAAAAGAAGATAGTAAAGCATAGAAAGCTGGCTCCATGGTATAACCCTCACACCCGCAGTTTAAAGCAAGCAGCAAGAAGATTTTAAAGGATGTGGCTTTTAACGGGTCTGCAAGCGTCTCGCCTGGACTGGCATGATAGTTTGAAAGCTTATAGGAAGGCTCTCCGTAAGGCCAGAGCAGCTTATTATTCATCATTAATAGAGGAAAATAAAAACAACCCCAGGTTTCTTTTCAGCACTGTAGCCAGGCTGACAGAGAGCCACAGCTCTATTGAACCATCTGTTCCCACAACCCTCAGTAGTAGTGACTTCATGAGCTTCTTTAATGAGAAGATTATAACTATTAGGGAGAAAATCAGTCACACTGTGCCTTTGACTGAAACTGCTTTGTCTTTAAACACAGGAAGCATAGGACTCATTGAAGAACTTGATGTATACTTGGACTGCTTTTCTCCCATAGACCTCCACAAACTGACTTCATTGATTTCCTCATCTAAGCCTTCTACTTGTCTCTTAGATCCCATCCCAACTTCACTGCTTAAAGAAGCTTTACCGTTACTGAGCACCTCTTTATTAAACATGATCAACTTATCTTTGCTGTCAGGCTATGTACCTCAGTCATTTAAAGTAGCCGTAATCAAACCTCTTCTGAAGAAGCCCGGTCTTGATCCAGAGGTTTTAGCCAACTATAGATCCAACCTTCCTTTTCTCTCTAAGATCCTTGAGAAAGCAGTGTGCAGTCAGCTGTGTGACTTCCTCCAGAACAATAATCTATTTGAGGACTTTCAGTCAGGATTTAGAAAATATCATAGCACGAGACCGCTCTGGTGAAAATTACTAATGACCTGCTAATTGCGTCAGACCATGGACTCGTCTCAGTACTTGTCTTGTTAGATCTTAGCGCTGCTTTTGATACTATTGACCACCATATCCTGTTGCAGAGATTAGAACATTTAACTGGCATCAGAGGAACTGCTTTAAGCTGGTTCAAATCCTACTTATCGGATCGATCACAGTTTGTTCACATTAATGATGAGTCCTCCATGCAGTCCATAGTCAGTTATGGAGTTCCTCAAGGTTCTGTGCTTGGGCCTATTCTATTTACTTTATATATGCTTCCTTTAGGCAATGTTATCAGGAAACACTCCATAAACTTTCACTGTTATGCAGATGATACTCAGCTATATTTGTCATTTAAGTCAGACGAATCCAGCCAGTTAGCTAAACTCCAAACATGTCTTCAGGATATAAAAACTTGGATGGCGCACAATTTCTTGTTGTTAAATTCAGATAAAACTGAGGTTATTCTAATTGGCCCTGAAAATCTCAGAAATAACCTATCTAATGACTTATTTACTCTAGGTGGCTTCGCACCAGCCTCGAACACCACTGTAAGGAATCTAGGGGTAATTTTGACCAAGATATGTCCTTCAACGTCCACATGAAACAAACAGCTAGAACAGCTTTTTTTTTCATCTGGGCGTAACATTGCAAAAATAAGGCATATTCTCTCCCAAAACGATGCAGAAAAATTAGTCCATGCATTTGTAACTTCCAGGCTGGACTATTGTAACTTCGTTATTATCAGGCTGCCCTAATAAGTCTATCAGGACTCTCCAGCTGGTCCAGAACGCTGCAGCACGTGTTCTGACCAGAACCAGGAAAAAGAGACCATATTTCTCCGGTGTTAGCCTCTCTGCACTGGCTCCCTGTAAAATCTAGAATAGAATTTAAAATCCTCCTCCTCACCTACAAGGCACTTAATGGTCAGGCACCATCTTATCTTAAAGAGCTAATAGTGCCTTATAATCCTGCTAGAACTCTACGCTCTCAGAATGCAGGACTATTAGCAGTTCCTAGGGTTTATAAAAAGTAGAATGGGAGCTAGAGCTTTCAGTTATCAAGCTCCTCTTCTGTGGAACCAACTCCCTCTTTCAGTCCGGGAGGCAGACACCATCCCCTTATTCAAGAGTAGGCTTAAGACTTTCCTTTTTGACAGTGCTTATAGTTAGGACTGATCCAAGGTTGACTCAGGCTGCCTTGGATCAATCCTTAGTTATGCTGCTATAGGTCTAGACTGCCGGGGACTTCCTCTGACACACTGAGCTTCTCTTCTTCTTCATTTCGATGCCTCCATTAAGTCATTTTACTAACTCATCTTCTTCCCGGAGCCCCTGTGCTCCCAGCTCCCAGGTGTCTGTGAGCTGAGGCTACTTGTTTGAGAAGGAGTTGATGTCATCCAGGCTTCGTCTGTCCTGATGGTGGTGAGATGGAGAAGAGGCGATGCTGCTCAGGTTGTATCTGTTAGAGTAGTGGAGAAGAGGATGTGTTTACTCTTCCTCCCTTTAACACATGCTGCAGATTAGTTTTGTGCCTCGTAGTCCCTGTGCGTTCTCATCTCACAGGTATCCATGGATCCAGTCTACCTGGTGGAGTAGTGGTTGTGCAGACCAGTCAGGCTTCATCTTCTGGTTCTGAGTGACGTGGTGGTGATGAGGTCATCCTGCGGAGGTTTCTCCTGTTTGGTGTGGTGGAGTGGAAGATGTGCTGCCCAGGCTTCTTCTGGTTGGCATGGTGGAAAGGACGACATGCTTCTCATCCTTTGCTGATAGCTTGATGATGCTCTTCATCCCCTTGGACACTCTCATACAATTCTATATATACACACTGTATATTAGCTGTTGTTATATTGAGTTGGACATTTCCATACAATTTTGTATGTTAGTGTTAATGTGTTTTCATTGTTGTTATTCTGTACACATGGCATCTATTGCACGTCTGTCCATCCTGGAAGAGGGATCCCTCCTCTGTTGCTCTTCCTGAGGTTTCTTCCGTTTCTTTTTCCCTGTTAAAAGGTTTTTTTTGGGGGAGTTTTTCCTTAGTCGATGCGAGGGTCATTGTAAAGGACAGAGGGTGTCATATCCTGTACAGATTGTAAAGCCCAATGAGGCAAATTCATAATTTGTGATATTGGGCTATACAAATAAAGTTGACTTGACTTGACTTGACTTTCCAAAAGAAATGTGCACCCATTGTTTCATGCACAACAGTTTACACCACCAAACCACCATGGAGGGTAATAGAAAATAGAACGTAAACTATGTCCGCTGTGAGGATGCGCGCAGTTGGTGACGTGATTGGCGCACTCAAACCATTTAGCCCCCATGAGATGCACAAAATATGAGAAAGAGTGAGTATTTTTCTCACTTGTCTGCCAAAAGACTGTGGAGCCAAACAAGATCACATCACTCCTGCTCTTAGATATCTGCAATTGTTTCGAGTTGGTTTCAGAATACATATACATACATGTATATACACACACACTACTCATAATATTCAACTTTTGGGTGAAATTTCTGGAAAATGTAAAAAGTTCATGCTACAGTGATATTATATCATGATAGTAGGACATTTAAGTAACAGCATGCAATGGTAATTTCTTCATCTTAAATAATTTATTGGAACAAAAAACTAACAACAGTGGTGGGTCTACCACAACAAAAAAAATGTAAATAACTTGTCATGTGTCCTTGAGCATCAGTTTCCCTCAGGTCATTGATGTTCTAGTGTGCAGGGTTACGACCCTCAACACGCTGAATCAGCTGATCCCATAGGTTTTCTATGGGCTTCAGGTGTGGAGAAAGAGCAGGCCACTCCATTTGAGGTACCCCAGCCTCCAGCAGCCGTTCCCTGATGATGTGACCTCAATGAGCTGGAACACTGTCATCCATGACGATGAAATCAGGTCTGTGCCACGATGGGAGGCAGCTGTATTTAAGTGATTCATGAATAGTGTAAGGTTATATAATAATTAATTTAAGCTCATATTCTGGCCTCATTATATTGAATTTGTCCTCAGTTGTTAAAATTAATAAACCAACACCAAATTATTTAGGGGGGCTTAAGAATATTCAGGAGGGCTTTAGCCCCCCTAAAATAGGCCTGTTGACGCCACTGCTTACCGGTAAAGATGAAGGAAACATGAGCTCAGACCATCAGTGCTGCTCCTCTTCAGGATGTAATGACAGCAGAGACCTGTCAATCACACAGTAGCCACGCCCCCAAAGCAGCTCCTGATTTATGTGTTTTTTTCACCATATATTTGACCATCAGTCAGTAAATGGACATCCTGTGGTATTATAACATTATTTGAACTAACCATTCAGATCATAATCTCATGTTTACAATGTTTACAGAGGTAACACACCAGGGGGGTATTCCATCAAAATCGCTAATCATAGCGGCGCTTAAGTGATTAAACCTCATTTGAAGTAGCGTCAACTTTAACATGAGGCTGAAGCCGTTCTATTAACGTGTTTAAGCTGCTCCTCAGTGGAGTTAACTTCAGTGAAGTTTATGCAGTCTTCTATTAGACGCATGCGTGGCGTACATAAGAAGCCCAGACCATGTGATTGTTAAAAACGTGATCATGTCAAAGAATCGGGCTGATTTTTTCAATAGTGCAGAGCAAAACATGTTTTTGAAACTCTACGAGAGGTATAAACCAATAATAACCAAGAAATACTTCACTAATTAACAAGGCAAGATACATGGCCTGGCAGGAAATAGCCGACCGCTAAAATGTGTTAAGTTTTATCACAATGCTGAATGTCAGTTTTGTTTTTCAAAGTAAGGTTATGGGTTCCATGGCGTTTACATGACCTGTCAGTAGTAGAGAGGAAACACTACAGTCTGACATGTAGGAGACCCTTGATTGATTCCCAATCAGTGCAAATGAAGGTGTAAAATATTTTCATACTTATAGAGCAGTCTCGTCAGTTCTAATTTCTATTTAATGTGTAAAAGTACTCACACTTGAACTAATATGACAAACTGTGATATCTTTGAACAGGAGCGGCGCTAATAATAAAGGACTGATTTGCAGGTTTAGAAAAAGCATTAAAACATTTTGCAGAGTGGTTAAGTGTTAATGTTAGGCCTAGCTGAAGTTCTATAATGATATGAATAATAGTAAATAGGTTAAATATAGGATTAGCAGCGTGGCGTTCATTCACATTTGTCTAATATGTGACAAATATAAGTTAGTGAAACTATAACAAACCTTTAGGGAAATTTTTCAAAATGGAGGGGGGCACAAGAGAGTTTTGCAATCTCAGATCTCACCATTAATTGTTGCTAAAATGCATTTGTAAATTTGACAATACATACTGAACCTGAAGTGACCAACAGAAGCACAAAGATACACAGAACACAGGAATAAAACAGATGTAACTGTACATAACCAAAAGTAAATACACAAACCATAAGGTGCAGGGGAGCCAGTCATAAAGGTGTTCTGTCCTCCCCTATGGCAGCCAAACAAAGACATTTTACTATTTATACTATATTTACACAATATGCCTTTTGTATTTGGAATAATGAGTAATTTATTGTAGAAAAAAAAAACATAACTCAGTTTTCAATTATTTATCTTTGTCATGTTTTTTCCTGTACTTCAAGGAAGATCAAAGTTGTGCTGTTCTAAAGTTGGTACCTTCTTGCTGTGAGACGACAGTCTAACCACTGCACCACCGTGCCGCCCTCAGCAAATATCAGTCAAATAAAAACACTTTAACAATGATGTTTTTCTGCTTTTGCAAACAAACTCCTGAAATGTAGTGTTGACATAGATATATTGAGTCATAAGCCCCTCTCACACTTGCACTGTGACTCAGTGATTCTGTGACTATATAATATTATTATAATATTTAACAGTTAACCCAGGTAAGAAGCATGTATAAACATTAATTTATATTTTCACAGTTTACCCTGGTGGTCCTTTAATTTTAAGTCAATGTAAAGTCGGCGTGTACCACACATCAACAGCGGCCAGGATCAACGCCGTCAACATGTGTATCACAACTAGTGCAAGACAAAAGACAAATGCCAGAAGCTCTGCGTCATGAACAATATAGAAGTGGAAAATCTTTACTAACTGGAGGGACCCACGAGCATTGGTACAGGCCGACGCTAAGATCATGGCACAAATTAAGGGGCAGCGAGACACTATTTTTTCTGATCAAATAATGAACTAGCTGTACTGTAAATACAGAAGGAGGTCTCTGCTGCACCATAGCTGCCAGTAGCTGGAATAATCTGATGTTTTCTGTTTGACATAGAAAATTGTGGGAGGAGAGCCCGCCCACCCAACCTCTCCCAGCCTCTAAGGAAGCACTGGAGAGCTCCGGCCTGACAGGAAAGAAGCTGGAGACTTGCGTGGCTTAGGGCATCTCAAGGAGGTAAACTCGAGTAGCACAAAAAGCTACCCACTGACCTCCAGGAGATGAACCCAAGTAGCAACAAAGGCTACCCACTGATCTCCGGCAAGCAGGTGTCGGAGCTCCCCGGTACTCCTCAGTGCAATGAGGACCAGGAGCGACTAACCTCTGCAAACCGCCTCCTTTCACAACCTCGGTTCAGGAGATTTGTGACGTCACTAGTGACGTCAATGTGCACAAGCCCCGCCCATTCGCATCGTTCCTCACGCGCCTGATTGAACAGCAGGGATTGGTCTGATGGAAAAGGTGCCGCACCAATCAGAGGAGAGGACAGCTGGAGAGGGCGTGGCCAAAAGTCCCAGTGGCCACCAATCAGGGCAGAGGGGAGGTGGAGCATACAGGGCCAGAGGCAGTGCAGGCAGCTTGGCAGAGAGAGGGAGAGATTGTGTGAAACACAATATAAACACTTTTCACATCTATCAAACTCCGTGTAAGGTTCATGAAACCTTATTTTATCATATTTATTGATTGATATTTAACAAAAAAAATACAACAATTGATTTATAGTTTTCTTTTTTTTATCCAGACGCATTGAACTGTGAGTGAAGCGTCATTTTCATGTAGAGAGCCAGCTTTCAGCCCAGAAATAAAACCATCCCTTGTGTACATAAATATGTGTAGATGTCTGTACAGCACGGCGTTGTGAGGCAGATATTTTTAAATGTATTTGCTTTAATAATTATTGTATTCATATTGCCAATGACTCGAAAGAAGGTCGGGTTGGGTCGGGTCTTTTCGGGTCGTTACCACGGCAACGGTACGTCACGTTCGTGCTTTTTTACCCACAATCCCTCTGTGTTTATTCATTCCATCTGACACTCGACACTCGTAAGTATGTCCAGCAAACTAGTGACTGTTAATATGTAATAAGATAAAGATAATTATCCATCATGTCTTTCATTTGGGTCCAGTCTCGATAGCATTTCATCCCTGGACATTCCACTGCGTTAGTGTGTCATATTCACTTTTATTCACATACCCGCAATTAGCTACATTGAGCTAGCTAAGTCTAGCGCTGCCCGGTAATTTTACATACCTCCCGCCACAGACAGCTAGCAAAATCATTTCACACTCATGTACGGTCCCGAGAGCAGTAAGGACAGTCACAACCAAAGTTATTATAGTGTAACTACGGCACATAGAAATACATTGCATGGTGCTGAATAATTTAGCTAGCTAGCTGGAACAGTCAATGAGCCCAAAACGATGAATTCATAACTAATCAAGACAATAACATGTTAATTCTTCTTATTTTAGACTTTTAGCAATCGAGAAATCAGACTTTTTCATTAATTATTCTAATGTTGTTGTTGTGTTTGTGGTGGTTGCTGTTGTTGTTTTTGTCATTGTCGTCGTTGTTTTTGCATTACAGCTTTATTGCATCACTCATACCACTGCACACACACACACACACACACACACACACAATAATTATTGTTGTTATTGCTGTTTGATCATTTTATGTGAAAGATCAGCCTGTCTTGTTGAGTAATGCCTCTTTTTTAAGAACTGCTGCTGTCTTGTTTGATCTTCTCCTCTCTAAATACAACATAGGCTGCCATGGCCTCAGAAATACCTGCCTTGCCACCAAAAAAAAGAGGACAACCAGGAAGAGGGTCCTCACCAGCCCAGCGGTCTCAAGCAGACAGAAGAAACGTTGGCATCCACAATGTCCAAGATCAGGTTTGTCCTCTATTGTATGAAGATTATAATAAGCATAAAGATGACATATAGAATAGTTATATAATAGATACAGATAAAGTGCAGCAAACATGTCTCTGCAGCATCCCAACCAGAGAAAGGGAACCTGTACAAGAAGGCCCTCAGATAGAATATCAAGAGATAGCAAGTCTTGGTGAGCATAATGAGTGTTCTGAAACAGCAATTGATTATTTTTATTACATTTATTTCCAGTTTCCTCTACTTATTCAGGACTATGTTTTGTTAGAAACTTACTAATTTACTAATGTTGGTAGATGATGCAGGTAACAAGTTGTAGGATGATGTATTTCTCTTTCTTTAATTTGTCTTCAAAAGTTATTCAACATGCCTATATTATCCATTATACCTTGAGTTTTAGGCTTGCTTAACAGCTGATGCCCTTTTTAGAAACACGTCTCCAACACTTCAGGGACACCCTTACTGCCATCCAGTTTCCTGAGGCAACAGGCACAACCCTTTCTGCTTGGGCTCAAAGGCAGCGTCTCTCGGATGCGAGGATGAAACCTGAACGGCCTGTGCTTTTTGATGCAAAACTTGCAGCTGAGAGAATAATCAACCAAAAGTGCCACAGGTGTTGTGCAGCAGAAGCTGTCATCAGGTGTCTGGAATGTGTGCCACTGGACATGGAGTTTCTCTGTGCTACCTGTGACATGGAGGCCCACAAAAGGAACATCTTCCATGACAGAGAGGCTCTCTTCCATGGTTTTCTGGAACCCATTCCCCCCACAACAGCTGTGGTGATGGATGATAATGGCCAGCCACAGTTTCATGAACAAAGTATGTTAAGATTATTATTATATTACAATATCCTACTGTAGTGTCATTCCCCAGACAGTGTGTACACATCACATTGTAACTTTATTCTCAAACCTTAAGAAGAATGAGGTGGAAGTGTTCATAGCTGATAGCTGATTGGTAAAAGTATGACTGGTTTTGACCAGCATATCTTGGGGAATGATAATTAATTCTCCACATTGTGGACACACACACACAATGACAGTTGAAATACTGTTGTGGTTGGCTTTTTAATGTGTTTGAGGCACTATTTTGAGGATGAGATAAGCATGTTTGAAAATGCATTGGAGAAAGAACTACAAATGTAACCCTTCTAACTTCATTCTGTATTTTCGTATGTCAACTTCCTGTTCCTTCACCAGGACCAATCTGCAAATATAATCTGCTCAGGCAAACTATTGCAATTTGGTTAGTGAAAAATCCTTGTTCCTAAATAAATGTACTTGTTCACAGGCCGATGTGACGTGTACTTGCCGAAGAAATCCTTTCCATCCTGCTCTGCTGAATGGACTCCTGAGGTGAAAGACCTGCTTTTGTATCGTACTGGCCATCTAGTACCAGCTGCCAAACCCTCTACAAGTTTGATGTCTTCACCTCTTTTGAGCACATGAAGGTGACAGCACCAGCCATGTGCAGACAGGCCTTATTGAAAATGTTGGAGCACAGATTCTTTGAATTTTTGTTTTGCCACTTCAAAGAAGAGGAAATGTGTCACGTTCAACAGTTTGTCTGTCCAGCCTGTTCTCCAGACATGCTGGCTGTTTGCTGTGATGGAAACCGAAAACATTCCAGGTTTTCCAAGTCAAAAGGGTAAGTACTAGTATCAGAGGTTAGTTTTAGGATTGTTTGGAATAATACCCTCATAGGTATGCTTTTTGAGAATAATTTGACATTTTAACAAATAATAATAATGTACTTTGTCATCGTTACTATATATGGACAGGACTGAGGAGCCACCCATATTTGAGGGCTTGTTCCTGGCCAAAGACAAGGAGGTATCCACATTTGTTGACCTTGTCAGAGGCAACGTGCCAACTGTAAGTGTTTATGAATTATATATTTTTATTGTTGTAGTTTTTGGATGTGTTTTGATGTGTAATAATGTATGTGTAATCTGACTTTGTAGGGAAATGACCACGCTGTCTGTGGCCCTGCCAAATTTACAGCTGGCAGAGCCATGTCAAAAAAGTCTGGTGCTCAGATAGATGAGGAGGGCATTCAAGTTGCCGTTTGCAGGTTTGTATTTGTGTTTGTGTGGATACCTGCATAGTTCTTGAGGCTGGTGTCACAATTCCTGTTGTCATCACAGTCCAAGTCTTATTCATAGTAATAATTGGAAGTATTACTTATGCTTGGATGCAGAGTTATACTTATCACTCTTTTGTTGCAGGAAAGTGTTTTTTTGTTTTTTACAGACGTCCAGCTGACAGAGTTTTGCTCTTGATCAGAAGTTTATTATCAACCACTATTTTTTTCTTCTGATTACTCAGACACAGTTTTCTCTTGTGGACACTGAACCACTATCGAGGAGAAATATTTGTCGATCCAATGTATCTCCAGAGGGAGATCTCAAATACGGCAAATGTTTCTTTCTTCTGTATGGATGTGACATGCAGCTAATCCTCATTGCTGTTTTACATATTTATGCCTTTGGTCAAAATGGCCTATGTCATACCTTTACAGTGATTGTATTTATTGTAGATTTATGTAGTAATTAAGATGTGTCTTTATCAAACTGTCAATATGCTGCTTCTGCTTTTCAGATCCTGGCCGGACCTGAACAAGGTAGCCGAGCAGTTACCAGAGCTTTTGCAGTTGACAGACATGAGACCATTACTGAGTGTCATGCATGCTAAAGCCCATACACCAAAATGCGAGGTACATGCAATCACTCAAATTGTAATGTGACAGCAGCTACAGGGAAATACCAGACTAGCCAACAGAATATGCTGTGTGTTATAACCTTCACCAAGTGTTTTAAGTTACTCTTGTGAGTTTGTAGAATGTTGTGCTTTTGTAATGACATATTTGAAAGGCCATTTTCAAATCTAAAGCAAAGGACATGCTCTTTAAAAGCTGTGCATGTCATGCATTATTGGATTATAGGGGTGTCACAGTATGAAAGTTTAACCTCATGGTTACTGTGACCAAAATGATCACGGTTTTCGGTATCATTGCGGTATTATTTAAAAAGTGTGTTGAATATGTTCAGAAAGCATTCTACACAGTCCTACACAAACTGAAATAGTTTCAAAAAAGTGTAAAAAATACAGAGAAAGCCTTATCAAAAGTACAAGTTTTTATTTTGAAATTAAAACGGTAATTGTTATAAACATTTTTATTGGGGTTTACCGCTACACCGGTAAGTGTGACATCTCTATTGGATGATGTTCTATCAAAAAACATAGTGCAAACTATGGGGCTTTGTAACTCTTCTTACATTGTGCTGCAGGTGAGATGGGGTGGGAGAAGTCAGGATGGAGCAGGAAACACAGTTGGAGAGGAAGTGGAGCAAGTATGTAATTATTGTAAAATGAGTCTTAATCAAAATCAAAACACTAGAAACGGTTATTTGTTATGTAATTGACCAGCCTGGTGTGAGGAATAAATCCTATACTTCATATCATCCTTTATTGCTGAAATGACAGGTGGGCTGGTCATATTTTTAGCTATGTTAAATGCATGTTGCTGAAAGGGACCACAAATGTCAAATGCAGGGTTTTTCATAAACTTCATGCTGTGTATATAGCCTGAACATAAATGGAATATTTTCTTTGTCGGTTAACAGTTTTCTGTCCCGGGCAGCTCTCATTACCAAATCCATGACAAAGGCAGGTTGGTACCACAGTCATACCTCACACTGTGATAAGGCAACCCTCAACAGTGTAAACATTTCTATGAACGATACAGCTGTATCACTTTACTGTAATTAAAGTGACTAAACAACAGAATAAATTCAATTATTAATTCCTACCATTGTGATGATGGTATTAGAAGGTGATTCCCCAGGGTCTCCCCTCCCAGTTGGCGAGTGTGAAGCTGCGGTGGAATGTAATCTGCCCAAGCTCCACATGCTCCTCAAAAAGTTTGATGGCTTCGCCTCTGAGGCTTTCTGAAAGTGGCTTGTCCCAGGTTTCTCTGGTAAGTTTTCCACCCCCGTCTCCTGGAATGCTTTCCTCACAAGGATTGCCCCCTTCTGTTTGGCAGGTGTTACCAGGCCGATGGGGTCGTAAAGCCCAGCCACCTGGCTTAAAAGCTCCCTTCTAGTCAGTGGGTCAGGAGTTCCCAGTCACACCTCGTCCTTGAGAAGATCTTTGCTCACCCTCACCTTTTTCTTCCTCTTAGAAAAGTTGATGGATGTTAACATGTAGAGTTTATCTTCTCCCACATTAGAACCAACACCCAGAGCTTTGTTATCTTTGTCTCTCATCTGATTTGGAAGAATGATGGTTGAAACTTTTGTCACATCCTCCTCTCCTTCCTGGACAGCATCACTCCTTTGCCTCCCACTGTTCTCTGACCGTACCTATGGTTTCACCAGGAAGCCATCAGGTTCCTTCAGCAGAAGATCATTCATATTTATCCCTTTGAATTTTTGACTGCTATTCCATACCAATCGTACTGGGGTCGTGACAGAATGTGGGTTTGGTGCCACCAGGTGGATCACGTACTACACTGGTCCTTTCCATTTCCTCCTAATTCCATCAGAAAGCTCAATGGCAGCAGCCCACTCAACCATTTCATGGATCTGTGTTGTGTACATGGTTTTCCACTCTGGTTGTCTCTGCAGCTGTCTTTCTGTCCTTAAGAATGTGGCCTCTACTGCACTTTTGTTGTTAGGAAGTGAGGTGGGGTCCTCTATCCATGGGTACTTAGCATCCCAGTGGGGAGACTCTGTGTGCCCATCCATGCACACATAGGTGAGTCCTCCTCTTATGATCTCAAGTTCCTTTTCCTCTGCCAGAGTCATATCTTTTCCTCCTGGCTGGCAGTTGCCGCAGCGGCATCCTCCAAACTTTGGCTCACATGCGCTCCAATGCTCTCCCACCACCACCAGTCAAGAAACTCACGGGTAGTTGTAGTTGTGAACTTTGGGGCGAGTCTGTCTTTATACTCTTCAAATGCAAGCTTAGCCTCTGGACCTCTGAAAACTTCTGTGTACTTGACATGGAACGAGCAAAGTGGATTTTTGACTCATAAGCTGCGACCTCAACATCCTCAAACAGGTCAGGGTGTGCTCCGCCCACTGTCCTTCCCAAAGGGCTTTCCCACAAGACGAGGTCACCAATAACTCTTACCCTTTGTGGTGCAAGCCTCCCCTCTCTGTGGCTGATGAGAAGTTCAACATCTTTTGGTCTCTTCAACTCCTCCAGCTTAACCTCAGGGAAGAATTTCCTCAGTCTCTCAGGATCAACAGCCCTGAGTGCTTTGGCAATCTCATCCAGCCCACAGCAGACAAGTTTGTGAGCTATTACTCTGCCTTGAGGTGTCTTGATCCTAACTCGGAGGAGGTATCTTTTTGTTTTCACTTTCATGGCCATCCTGCCTACACCATGTAGGATTAAGGTCACTTTCTCGCACCGTAATTTCAGCCTTTCAGCAGCTTTGTGGGTTATGTAGTTTGTATCAGAAGCAAGATCAATTAGAGTCCCAATCTTCTGACCTGCATTTGCGGTGACCTCCATCAGCATCATGATGACAGGGAGTTTGCGTAGTCTATTCCTCGCCAGAAGCTCAGTCCAGGTCTCACTGGTGTTAATCCTGCCTGCAGCGCTGCTGGTGAAGACTTTTCTGCACCTCTCTGCCATTTCTGGGGAAAACTCAGACAAAAAGTCCTGTTGGTCGTCCGTGAATCGGTCTTTAGTACCTTCTCCACGCTGCTCTTCAGTGCTTCTGCTGCTGTTTCCTTTTGGGCAGAGGAAGTAGTGGTGACTTGATGTTCCCTCCCCTTTACAGTCTTTGTTCCTGCATAAGAAGGTGTCTCTGCAGTATCCATCACTCTCATGGCATCCAAGGCATTTTGTGCAAGCTCCCACTCTTATCAGGGCAGCCTTCTTCTCATGGAGATTCAGTCTCTTGAACTTCTGACAGAGGAATATTTTGTCATGGTGTCTTTCATCACCACACACAGCACATATGTTCCCAAGTGCTTTCTTTGCTGTCCTTGTGGCGGCATATTTTTTCTCAGGTTTCTTGGATGAATGGTAGTCTGGTTTTTCAGTCTTTTCCACTCCTTCAAGCTGCTCTAGCCTCTCAAGAATCTCTTCTTGGTTCTTCAGGAATCTCAGTAATGCATCAAAGTGGTTGCTGGGAGTGACATTGCTACTTGGGTCTACCATGAAAATCAGCCAGTCTCTCTTAATGAAATCTGGTAACTTGCTTTCTATTGCTTTGGTCACCAAGGGATTGTTCAGTGCACCAGAATTCCCCAGTTCTGTGAGATCTGACAAGGCTTTCTCTACTAACTGTATTAAGTCGATGACTCTCCTGGGCTGGTTTCCCTTCACAGCAGGCATGTTGTCCAGTTCTTGTAGAATCTCTAAGGTGATGGTTGTCTTATTCCCATACCTGTTTTCCACGACTCTGAATATCTCTTCAGCAGTACTATATGTTGACTGTCTGAGATCCCTTAATATCTTCCCATCAACACTGTTTGAGGAGTTGGATTTTCTTGACCTCAGCTGATCCAGATGGTTCACCTTGACTTTGTAGGCTCTCCCAGTCTTTCCTCCACCTGTGGTATTCTCTTTTATTTCCACCGAAGATGGGAAGGGCTGTTGGTTTAATCCTCACAGCAGCAGGTGCAGGTGCTGCTGGCATTACAGGTTCTCTGCCACTCTCAACAGCTGTCTCTGCAGTCCTCCTCGCAGCGATGAACTCAGCTTTCCTCATTTCCAGCCTGCCGAATACAACCCTTAAATCTTTAATTTGGTCATTCAGGCGCTGTCTCTCTTTCATGAGGATCCATCGCTCCCAGGCAGACATAGTTCTGGTGGCCTCGTGCACCCTCTTCCCCAGGAGGGATAGGTGCAACTCATAGCTCTCCAAGTGGGTACTTTCAACAGATAGGTTTTCAGCTACATCACAGCTCTTCTCAGTTTCATGGATCGCTGCTGTGAGCTCATAACAGCCATACTTGGACCACAGGTTCACTTGGACAATGTCTTTCAATTCTTTCCATCTTTCTTCAGCTTCAGTTGCAGTTCTCTCAATGTCACCCTCTAGTGTCTCTCCAAAAACTGCATCTTCTTCCTTTGTTTGCTCTGATGCCTCAGCCTGGAGTCCCATCCTATAGTCCTCGTTGGCATCAAGAAATCTCCTGTAGCAATCAGAGAGTCTGTTGAATTCCTCCCTCAGTTCTGCCTCGACCATGCTGTCTGCCTCTTTTCTGAGCAAGGTGGCCTGCTTTGTGAAGCTACTCTTTACAGTGGTTCTTTCCCTCCTGAGTTGTTTCACAGTCTTCTCCAACATTTCCTCTGCCATCTTTCTCAGGAATATAGGACTCCTCTGGCTTTTACCTTTGCGTCTACAGCCCTCTTGGATGTGCAAAGCCTTTTATCTTCTCATCCACGCTGCACGCTCGGTTATCAACTGTAGCATCCTCTGGGGATAATGCTTCAATGCCTGCCTGAACTCAAACGGCATAGATGACCACAGAGGACGCGGTACAACTCCATCCATTCATTCACTGTGTCTTTATTTGTCCTCTCAATACCACACAGGATGGGATAGGTTGATAACCTTAAAATGGAAACAGAGCATTAAATTAGATAAGCAAATTTATCAACATAGTATATTTGATAGCTTATTTCATCATGGTAAAATTAAATATCATATTATTATTTAAACAAAAAAAATCATGTTAAATTTATGAGTGAGGTTGGATTTATTAGACATTTTATTTAGGCAATTAATGCACCAAGTCTATTCAGTTCTTTAATTTGCCTCTCAACCAAATAAAATATATCTATATATACACTCATGAAATTCGGAAGCCAGTGTGAATAAACTAATCAGTGTGACTTCAAAAGGAATCAACCAATATTCTTATATACTATCTGTTTATATCTCTATGAGTCTAATTGTCCATCTGTTTATTTATTTATTTATCTATCAGCATTTAGTTGGCAATGAGCACAATAAATTAATGAATGAGTGAATAACTAACTGACTAGTGTCCACAGAGCAGGGCAAACAGAAGAGGAAAACACTTTTGCACTCATCCCACTGATTGAGAACATCATTTAAACTCATAAAATGTAGACATACCGACAGCGTCTCTATGCTCATCTAAACACTGATGCAAGCTGTCTCTCCCCTGCAGCAGCATGCCACACTGAACAGACAAAGAAGCCACACACCTGTCTGCTGGCACACTTCATCAGAATGGCTCCTCCCTCACTCTCCTGCCTACCTGCAGATACCCAACGCACTATTATTATTAGTATTATTATTATATTGATATTTATATGATTATTAATTAAACCCAGTCCCTTTAAATAAATTAGACATAAGGGGAAAAGAGAAAAAAAATATGCTGAATGCCTGCCGATCGTTCTCCTGACTCAACACATATTATATACTTATGAAAAAAATCTGTGCTATTATATAATTGTGACTTTACAGCTTTATGGATCATTTTTCTCAACACCTACTTTTGGGATACAGATGGTGTCGTCTAAGGTCTCATCTGTTTTGATGGAAGCTTAACTTAAACTGGTGGTTTTAGCATTATGGTGTGGCATTTGTCTTGTTTTTGTTTTGTTCTCTTTTAAAGATCACCAAGCGGGCAGAGGTTGAAGCTACCGCTCTCGAAAACATAAAGAAGGAGCACAACCTTGATGAGGAAACCCTACAGCAGTGGGTGTGTGATGTGAGGCAGTGGACGGTAACAGGTGAAAAATGAACTGTACTTTGATGTCTTTTCATGTGTCCATGTTATTCCTTCACATCCACAATAGCACATTACTTTATGTTGAAAATGAGACAGTTGATGACATTTCTCTCTTTGGTTATTGTTTACCTATTCAGAGAGAGTATCCACTCCAGGGTGTACTGAAGACATGAGGGCAGACGTTGACAACATCACTGTGTAACCCTTTTGCACAAGAAACAAGACCTGTACCGTCAGCATGGTTTGTGTTCAAACTAAGTTAATTTCCATTACACCACAAAAGATTATCAACCACAACACAGTTCTCTTTTCCTCCCACAATGCAGATAGCAACCAGGTGAGACAAAGAAAGAGAAAACAAATGACAGAGCTGAAGAAGAAGCTTCGTGAGAAGGTTGTTCAGTACAACTCAGTGGCTGAAGACCAGATTGAAGAGGAGTTGGCGTGCAGTCTGACAATCTGGGTTACATCCCACCATGGGAGAGGCATGAAAATGGTATGCTAATAAGTTAGCTTGTCTTGTTGATCTTTGAGACTATTCCCACTCTATGACCGTGGTGCGACTGTATGTTAGTGTTGTAAATTTTGAACAGTTTTCAATTTTCAGATGGAACAATGGTTCCGACCTCACTTATTTAAATTATTATTATTGTATTTTTGTCAATGCGCAATTGAATTACAGTTTTAACACTTTTGTACTCTGGCCATAAATATATTAATGTCAGAAATAAGCATTATTCTGCCATAA
This sequence comes from Synanceia verrucosa, assembly GCA_029721515.1. Taxonomy (NCBI): domain Eukaryota; kingdom Metazoa; phylum Chordata; class Actinopteri; order Perciformes; family Synanceiidae; genus Synanceia; species Synanceia verrucosa. Next base: position 15,739 of record JAQQSB010001015.1, on the reverse strand, counting down.
CATGTAAATATACCTTTGTCCCTTCTCCATTCCTCTCCTCAATCTGAAGGTAACAACTTCATGTTGAAGAGGACTGTTTTTGACCAGGTGATGCTGGTGAAACGCTTGGAGGAGGAGCAGAGCATCCTGTTAAAGGAGATGTCTCAGCACGTCCTTTACCTCCTGAAGGAAGTCAAAGAAGTGGAGACACTCAGAGGACAGACTTTGGAGAGCCTCAAAACCAACAGTATGTATGAGCTCTTCAAAGGAGAATCTTTTCCTCCACTCTGCAAACAGGTTTAGTCCTACATGTGTAGAACACCTTCATATTTTTTCATTGTTAGAAATCTTGCCATGCATTATGCTGAACTCAGCAAATGTTTGGTGTTTGTATTTGATATATGATGGAAACAATAAGTTATCAATATTATATAATATGATATTAAAATCAATAAATGATGCTCTGTATCAGTTGTTTTGTTTGTTTTCATTTACAGATTTTGGTGACCTGACAGAGGAGGCTACACAAGGGCTCATCAGTGTCCTCAGTGGAAGACGTCTCTCAGTGAAAAGTCAGCACAGACAGGCTGTAGATGTGTACTGTAGCTTAGCCTCCATGGACTGTGATTCACTTCACACACAGACAGAGGACAGTGAGGAGTGGGACGACAACGGCTTCACTATCCCAGAGTCAGAGTCAGAGGAGGAAGAGGAGTAAGGGCCACTGCCTGACATTACTGAGGCACTGCTCCACTTGTATGGTGTTATTTACCAGCCCTGGATGTGGATGTGATTTGATTGTTTTATAGGTGAGCTTAGGTGACTTTATTTGTACCTGTAGGTAGATTTGTTTTGCAGTGTAAGCAGAGGATGACATCTGCATTAACAACAAACTAGACAACAGAGCATCAACAAAGAAAAACAGACAAACCACAACAAGACAGAGTACTCGTATGCTGCCTGAGACCAGAACCAGAACATTTCTTTTGGTCTCAACAACAGAAAATACCTGAAGATGAGCGGCAGAGGAAAAACTGGAGATTTTTTCTTTTCGTCTCAGTGAGAGAAAGCATTAAAAGATGAGTGGAAGGGGCAAAACTGGAGCTCGATCGCTTCATTATATGTCCGAGTTTTCGGTCTCTCGGTGGGGACTGTTTCCTTTATTTTGTAGATCCCACGTAAATAAACTGTAGGCTAATTACCTCTTTTCAATATTTCCAGCACCCAGTTGGGCAGCTGGCCACAATGCCCCCCTGGTTAGTAAACCTGAACAATATGCATCTAAGTTTGGACAATACTGGGTGAGGTTGAGATACACTGGAGATGGTGATCTCCCCAACCGTGATTATGTCGGTGAGACACTCCTCTTTGAGTCCTGTTGGATTAATGCCTCGGATGTATATTCTTTCATCGTGTTGCCGAATAAGAGAGACTTTGAACTGTGTTTCCTCCAGGAAGCTCCTCTGCAAAGATTCCTGGAGGTACAAGCATCAAACAAGCTGGCCATAAAGTGGAAAGACTGGTCTGTTGAATCGTCAGTTCAATTGGACATCACCACTTTAATTGTAAAATTTTGGACCGGTAGGGTGTCGGATCATGATATTGATTTATACCTGCGGAGGTATTGTGACATCTTACACTCCAGTAAACCAATGGACAGGTTTGGCATCTGGTATGGAGTACGGAGGTATAAAGTTAAACTCCGAACAGATGCCAACGGAGAACGGATTACAATTCCCACCTCACTTTCCCTGGGTATAATGGCCATATTATATATCCGGGCCAGTTAGTCGCGTGCTTCACCTGTCATTCCACCAATCATCAGGTGAGGCAGTGCCTGACGGTAAAGTGTTGGAGATGTGGCGGTCTGGGCCCCAGAGCCAAAGAATGCAACCAGCAGAGTCTGTGCAGCCCATGTGCTCAAAATGGCTGTTGCGGCTGCTCCTGTGGGGCTGATGGCTGATGGTCCATCAGCCCCAAGGGAGCAGCAGCAGTCTCTGGTCCTTCACCAGCCCTGACGGAGCAACAGGATCCTCTGGGGCCTGCCTCGCAGCAGCAGCGGATGGGCAGCCAGTTGATCCGCAGGAAACGTCAGCCCCCCTGCCAGCCCTCCGCTCCACCACTGGGGGAAACCCCCCAGCTACCACAGCGACAGAGTGACTCACCATCCACAGCAGAGCAGCAGCGCTCAGTCCCCCTACCCGATGATTTCTCCTCTCCATCAGGTGAGGGGAGTCTAATTATACAAAGTGATGCTGATAGTGAGGTTGACAGTTGTGATGAAGCACAGGATAAATATGAAAGTGCTAGTGAGAGCCCCAGTTCAGATTTCAGTTCAATAAGTCTGACTGCTGACCAAGGAACCTGTAGCATCCCTCTCTGTCCTCTGTCTAATGCCAACTCAGACTCTTTCTCCCCTACACCCGAGTTTTTAGCTCCAACAATTAACGAGTCACATGAAGCACCCTTTGAAATAGTAAGAAGGAAGAGACGATTAAAGCAATCTTTTCATAAGGAAAATAAAAGGCTGGATGACAGGCTCTCACCACAGTCACCACCCTGATTTACGATGAGCGTCCTTAAAATTGCCACCTGGAACGCTCGTGGTATTCAATCAAGTTCTTTCCGTCATCAAAAATTAATTATTTATTGAACACTGACTTTGATATTTTGTGCACCCAAGAACTGAGACTAAACACTCATGATGATGTCGAGGACGTCTGTAAAATGTGGCACAAAGGTAAAGCCTTTATATCAATAGGTGAAAATCTGGCTGACGGAGTGGACATATCTTTTAAAAGTAAAGACGTTGTTCTCATCAGGAGACGAGACATAATACCAGGGAGACTATTGATGAGAGATTGTTCATATCGAGGTGAGAAATATGGAATCATAAATGTCTACACCGCTTCTGAGAGAGTCAACAAAGTCTATTTATTTAAAAGACTCAGAGAATTATTGTTTGTGGGTTATAAAATCATTGTGTGTGGGGATTTTAATACAGTTACTGAAGAAAATGACAGATGTAGCTCAGTTCAGTTTGAGTTGAGTGTCGAAGGTAAATATTTAAAGGAAATATGTAATGAAGCTAACTTGATAGATGTGTGTCGAGCTGTGAATCCCCTCGGGAAAGAATTTACAAGGTTCGACTCTAAAACCAAGAATTTATGTGTCATCACATTTCAAAGTAAATCAGTGTGCAACTGTTCTAAATAACTTTTCTGATCACCTCATTGTTAAAACATGTCTGACATTTGGTGATGAACTCCCTAATGTGTAAATAATATTAATAAAAATGAATTTAATTCTATGGTACATAATTGTGTAGTAATCATCTAATTTGAATTTTATCAATGCACTGAATTTAATCTTTTGATGAATAACCAGCCTGTGGCCCAGAAAGTACAGAACTTAAGAAATACTGAAATGAGAATTTTATTAACTATTCATTTTGTGCTTTAGACACATTGTTGCACATCCGTGTACACTGCAACCACAGTCTCATTTCAAACCAGAAGAAAGCATCAAAGCATGAACTGAATCAAAATAGAGCTGAAGTCAAGAAAAGTTACAGCCACCTCACCGATGGTGGAACTGTAAAAGAGCAAAAACATGACAGTGAACTCCATAAACTGCCATGTTCAAAACAGGAGCATTAAAACACAAAGTAATATCTGCATTTACAAAGGTCAATCAGCTAGCTTAACAAACTAACTGCAAATAATATAGGGCAGGGGCATGATGGGAATTGCAGGCATAATTTTTAAAAAAAAATCACTTCAATTAAAATCTGCCTGTTTATATTAATTTCAATCAACTCAATGTTCTCTCTATTTGTGATTTTATAAATATAATGCTTATGTTTTATTTTTTATTATTAACTACAATGGGTGCATTGTATTTGAAATTTAATTAAATAGTTGTCTCAAAATCAAAAACACAATCATATTGAATGTATTTTACCTAATACATTAATTCAAATCTACATGAGCACAGAATCATTTCTTACAGTGAAGTGACCCTGCGACCATGATGCCCTCCACCTAGCTGACTATCTACCTGTGACCACACAGGCATGCGAGGTCTCATGTCATGTATAAACGTGTTATTTGCTCAGATGTACGGTATGTGTGCAAAAATATGTATTACCACATGACTTCAATGACAGGTTGACCTCTCCTTCTGCTGTTTGGAGAATTAAATCACATTAGCTTTTGATCCACCACTACTCAGAGCTTCATCACCCATTGTGTTAGTTTACTCTGAGACAAACTGACAAACAACAAAAAGTCTTCAATATATATGATACTTCTGCCCCAAAGGTCTCCAATTAAAATTTTCCAGCAGCAGTGGTCAGAAATCACACTGACAGCAACTCTGTCAGCACTGCTATGTAACTCATAACAGTCTTAATACACCAAATCCTGTCATGTCATGTCCTGCCAGCTTGTCATGGAAAATATTGAATAGTCAATGAGGAAAGAATGGATGCACCCAGGAGCCTCCTGTGGTTGATTGAAGAAGTAACATTTATTGAAGATTCTGATATGTCAGGTGGAATATGAACTTTGTCGTGGACAACCGTACAGCTGCCAGAGTCCGCCACATATTCCTACCTTCCCCTATGGTGCTCAGCCTTATAAAGTAACACCCAGTTAAGTACAAGTATATTACCTTACATTACTCTTGAGTAGCGTTACAGTCAGGGCATGCTCATTCTAAGCTCTGAACTAACAGTGGCGCCTGTTGTCTTGCTGACGCTCAGCCATCGGCCTTATCAAAGGGCCAACGCTGACAGACTCCTCTGACCTTGGTTACCTAGTCAACTCAGAGATAACTAGCCATCTGTTTTCCTTGAGACACTGTGCTTCAACCCTGCATTCTGGAGCAACAGTTTAAAGATTTAATGCTGTAAAAAAAGGACACTAGCCAACCCTAGGAACTCCTAAATTTAGAAAAATCCATAACAAGTCACACCTGTATCACATCCTGCTGTTCATTTTATTTCACTGTTTATTTGTTTATTTATTTGAACTATTATAGTCACACCTGTATCATATCCTACTGTTCATTTTATTTCACTGTTTATTTGTTTATTTATTTGAACTATTATAGTCACACCTGTATCACATTCTATTGTTCATTTTATTTCACTGTTTATTTGTTTATTTATTTGAACTATTATAGTCACACCTGTATCACATTCTATTGTTCATTTTATTTCACTGTTTATTTGTTTATTTATTTGAACTGTTATAGTCACACCTGTATCACATCCTATTGTTCATTTTATTTCACTGTTTATTTGTTTATTTATTTGAACTATTATAATCACACCTGTATCACATTCTATTGTTCATTTTATTTCACTGTTTATTTGTTTATTTATTTGAACTATTGTAGTCACACCTGTATCATATCCTACTGTTCATTTTATTTCACCGCACCTTACTGTTTATTTGTTTGTTTATTTATTTGAACTTTTATAGTCACACCTGTATCATATCCTACTGTTCATTTTATTTCACTGCACCTTACTGTTTATTTGTTTATTTATTTGAACTGTTATAGTCACACCTGTATCATATCCTACTGTTCATTTTATTTCACTGCACCTTACTGTTTGTTTGTTTATTTATTTGAACTGTTATAGTCACACCTGTATCATATCCTACTGTTCATTTTATTTCACTGTTTATTTGTTTATTTATTTGAACTATTATAGTCACACCTGTATCATATCCTACTGTTCATTTTATTTCACTGCACTTTGCTGTTTATTTGTTTGTTTATTTATTTGAACTTTTATAGTCACACCTGTATCATATCCTACTGTTCATTTTATTTCACTGTTTATTTGTTTATTTATTTGAACTATTATAGTCACACCTGTGTCATATCCTACTGTTCATTTTATTTCACTGCACCTTACTGTTTATTTGTTTATTTATTTGAACTATATAGTCACACCTGTATCACATCCTACTGTTCCTTTTATTTCACTGCACCTTACTGTTTATTTGTTTATTTATTTGAACTATTATAGTCACACCTGTATCATATCCTACTGTTCATTTTATTTCACTGCACCTTACTGTTTATTTGTTTATTTATTTGAACTGTTATAGTCACACCTGTATCACATCCTACTGTTCATTTTATTTCACTGTTTATTTGTTTATTTATTTGAACTATTATAATCACACCTGTATCATATCCTACTGTTCATTTTATTTCACTGTTTATTTGTTTGTTTATTTGAACTATTATAGTCACACCTGTATCACATCCTACTGTTCATTTTATTTCACTGCACCTTGCTGTTTATTTCTTTATTTGAACTATTATAATCACTCCTGTATCATATCCTACTGTTGATTTTATTTCACTGCACCTTGCTGTTTATTTGTTTATTTATTTGAACTATTATAGTCACACCTGTATCACATCCTACTGTTCATTTTATTTCACTGTTTATTTGTTTATTTATTTGAACTATTATAGTCACACCTGTATCACATCCTACTGTTCATTTTATTTCACTGTTTATTTGTTTATTTATTTGAACTATTATAGTCACACCTGTATCATATCCTACTGTTCATTTTATTTCACTGCACCTTGCTGTTTATTTGTTTATTTATTTGAACTATTATAGTCACACCTGTATCATATCCTACTGTTCATTTTATTTCACTGCACCTTACTGTTTATTTGTTTATTTATTTGAACTATTATAGTCACACCTGTATCACATCCTACTGTTCATTTTATTCCACTGCACCTTACTGTTTATTTGTTTGTTTATTTATTTGAACTGTTATAGTCACACCTGTATCATATCCTACTGTTCATTTTATTTCACTGTTTATTTGTTTATTTATTTGAACTATTATAGTCACACCTGTATCATATCCTACTGTTCATTTTATTTCACTGCACCTTGCTGTTTATTTGTTTGTTTATTTATTTGAACTATTATAGTCACACCTGTATCATATCCTACTGTTCATTTTATTTCACTGCACCTTACTGTTTATTTGTTTATTTATTTGAACTGTTATAGTCACACCTGTATCATATCCTACTGTTCATTTTATTTCACTGCACCTTACTGTTTATTTGTTTATTTATTTGAACTATTATAGTCACACCTGTATCATATCCTACTGTTCATTTTATTTCACTGCACCTTACTGTTTATTTGTTTATTTATTTGAACTATTATAGTCACACCTGTTTCATATCCTATTGTTCATTTTATTTCACTGCACCTTGCTGTTTATTTGTTTATTTATTTGAACTATTATAGTTACACCTGTATCATATCCTACTGTTCATTTTATTTCACTGCACCTTACTGTTTATTTGTTTATTTATTTGAACTATTATAGTCAAACCTGTATCATATCCTACTGTTCATTTTATTTCACTGCACCTTACTGTTTATTTGTTTATTTATTTGAACTATTATAGTCAAACCTGTATCATATCCTACTGTTCATTTTATTTCACTGCACCTTACTGTTTATTTGTTTATTTATTTGTTTGAACTATTATAGTCACACCTGTATCATATCCTACTGTTCATGTTATTTCACTGCACCTTACTGTTTATTTGTTTATTTATTTGAACTATTATAGTCACACCTGTATCACATCCTACTGTTCATTTTATTTCACTGCACCTTACTGTTTATTTGTTTGTTTATTTATTTGAACTATTATAGTCACACCTGTATCATATCCTACTGTTCATTTTATTTCACTGCACCTTCCCGTTTATTTTTTTCTTTATTTGAACTATTTTAGTCACACCTGTTTAATTTCCTACTGTTCATTTTATTTCACTGCACCTTACTGTTTATTTGTTTATTTATTTGAACTATTATAGTCACACCTGTATCATATCCTACTGTTCATTTTATTTCACTGCACCTTACTGTTTATTTGTTTATTTATTTGAACTATTATAGTCACACCTGTATCATATCCTACTGTTCATTTTATTTCACTGCACCTTACTGTTTATTTGTTTATTTATTTGAACTATTATAGTCACACCTGTATCATATCCTACTGTTCATTTTATTTCACTGCACCTTACTGTTTATTTGTTTATTTATTTGAACTATTATAGTCACACGTGTATCATATCCTACTGTTCATTTTATTTCACTGCACCTTACTGTTTATTTGTTTATTTATTTGAACTATTATAGTCACACCTGTATCATATCCTACTGTTCATTTTATTTCACTGCACCTTACTGTTTATTTGTTTATTTATTTGAACTATTATAGTCACACCTGTATCATATCCTACTGTTCATTTTATTTCACTGCACCTTACTGTTTATTTGTTTATTTATTTGAACTATTATAGTCACACCTGTATCATATCCTACTGTTCATTTTATTTCACTGCACCTTACTGTTTATTTGTTTATTTATTTGAACTGTTATAGTCACACCTGTATCATATCCTACTGTTCATTTTATTTCACTGCACCTTACTGTTTATTTGTTTATTTATTTGAACTATTATAGTCACACCTGTATCATATCCTACTGTTCATTTTATTTCACTGCACCTTACTGTTTATTTGTTTATTTATTTGAACTATTATAGTCACACCTGTATCATATCCTACTGTTCATTTTATTTCACTGCACCTTACTGTTTATTTGTTTATTTATTTGAACTATTATAGTCACACCTGTATCATATCCTACTGTTCATTTTATTTCACTGCACCTTACTGTTTATTTGTTTATTTATTTGAACTATTATAGTCACACCTGTATCATATCCTACTGTTCATTTTATTTCACTGCACCTTACTGTTTATTTGTTTATTTATTTGAACTGTTATAGTCACGCCTGTATCATATCCTACTGTTCATTTTATTTCACTGCACCTTACTGTTTATTTGTTTATTTATTTGAACTATTATAGTCACACCTGTATCATATCCTACTGTTCATTTTATTTCACTGTTTATTTGTTTATTTATTTGAACTATTATAGTCACACCTGTTTCATATCCTATTGTTCATTTTATTTCACTGCACCTTGCTGTTTATTTGTTTGTTTATTTATTTGAACTATTATAGTCACACCTGTATCATATCCTACTGTTCATTTTATTTCACTGCACCTTACTGTTTATTTGTTTATTTATTTGAACTATTATAGTCACACCTGTATCATATCCTACTGTTCATATTATTTCACTGCACCTTACTGTTTATTTGTTTATTTATTTGAACTATTATATTCACACATGTTTCATATCCTACTGTTCATTTTATTTCTCTGCACCTTTGTGTTTATTTGTTTATTTATTTGAACTATTATAGTCACACCTGTATCATATCCTACTGTTCATTTTATTTCACTGCACCTTACTGTTTATTTGTTTATTTATTTGAACTATTATAGTCACACCTGTATCATATCCTACTGTTCATTTTATTTCACCGCACCTTACTGTTTATTTATTTATTTATTTGAACTATTATAGTCACACCTGTTTCATATCCTACTGTTCATTTTTTTTCACTGCACCGTACTGTTTATTTGTTTGTTTATTTGAACTATTATAGTCACACCTGTTTCATATCCTACTGTTCATTTTATTTCACTGCACCTTACTGTTTATTTGTTTATTTATTTGAACTATTATAGTCACACCTGTATCATATCCTACTGTTCATTTTATTTCACTGCACCTTGCTGTTTATTTGTTTGTTTATTTATTTGAACTATTATAGTCACACCTGTATCATATCCTACTGTTCATTTTATTTCACTGCACCTTGCTGTTTATTTGTTTGTTTATTTATTTGAACTGTTATAGTCACACCTGTATCATATCCTACTGTTCATTTTATTTCACTGTTTATTTGTTTATTTATTTGAACTATTATAGTCACACCTGTATCATATCCTACTGTTCATTTTATTTCACTGCACCTTACTGTTTATTTGTTTATTTATTTGAACTTTTATAGTCACACCTGTATCATATCCTACTGTTCATTTTATTTCACTGCACCTTACTGTTTATTTGTTTATTTATTTGAACCATTATAGTCACACCTGTATCATATCCTACTGTTCATTTTATTTCACTGCACCTTACTGTTTATTTGTTTGTTTATTTGAACTATTATAGTCACACCTGTATCACATCCTACTGTTCATTTTATTTCACTGTTTATTTGTTTATTTATTTGAACTATTATAGTCACACCTGTATCACATCCTACTGTTCATTTTATTTCACTGCACCTTACTGTTTATTTGTTTATTTATTTGAACTATTATAGTCACACCTGTATCATATCCTACTGTTCATTTTATTTCACTGCACCTTACTGTTTATTTGTTTATTTATTTGAACTATTATAGTCACACCTGTATCATATCCTACTGTTCATTTTATTTCACTGCACCTTGCTGTTTATTTGTTTGTTTATTTATTTGAACTATTATAGTCACACCTGTATCATATCCTACTGTTCATTTTATTTCACTGCACCTTACTGTTTATTTGTTTATTTATTTGAACTATTATAGTCACACCTGTATCATATCCTACTGTTCATTTTATTTCACTGTTTATTTGTTTATTTATTTGAACTATTATAGTCACACCTGTATCATATCCTACTGTTCATTTTATTTCACTGCACCTTACTGTTTATTTGTTTATTTATTTGAACTATTATAGTCACACCTGTATCATATCCTACTGTTCATTTTATTTCACTGCACCTTACTGTTTATTTGTTTGTTTATTTATTTGAACTGTTATAGTCACACCTGTATCATATCCTACTGTTCATTTTATTTCACTGCACCTTGCTGTTTATTTGTTTGTTTATTTATTTGAACTATTATAGTCACACCTGTATCATATCCTACTGTTCATTTTATTTCACTGTTTATTTGTTTATTTATTTGAACTATTATAGTCACACCTGTATCATATCCTGCTGTTCATTTTATTTCACTGCACCTTACTGTTTATTTGTTTATTTATTTGAACTATTATAGTCACACCTGTATCATATCCTACTGTTCATTTTATTTCACTGCACCTTACTGTTTATTTGTTTATTTATTTGAACTATTATAGTCACACCTGTATCATATCCTACTGTTCATTTTATTTCACTGCACCTTACTGTTTATTTGTTTATTTATTTGAACTATTATAGTCACACCTGTGTCATATCCTACTGTTCATTTTATTTCACTGCACCTTACTGTTTATTTGTTTATTTATTTGAACTATTATAGTCACACCTGTGTCATATCCTACTGTTCATTTTAGTTCACTGCTTACTGTTTATTTGTTTATTTATTTGAACTATTACTAGATCACACCTGTATCATATCCTACTGTTCATTTTATTTCACTGCACCTTACTGTTTATTTTGTTTATTTATTTGAACTGTTATAGGTCACACCTGTATCATATCCTACTGTTTCATTTTTATTTCTTTTACTGTTTATTTGTTTATTTATTTGAACTATTTATAGTCACACCTGTATCATATCCTACTGTTCATTTTATTTCACTGTTTACTGTTTATTTGTTCTGTTTATTGAACTGTTATAGTCACACCTGTATCAGTATCCTACTGTTCATTTTTATTTCACTGCACTACCTTACTGTTGTTATTTGTTTTTATTTATTTAGAACTATTATAGTCACACCTATGTATCACATCCTACTTGTTCATTTTATTTCACTGTTATGTTTATTTAGGTTTATTTATTTTGGAACTATTATAGTCACACCTGTATCATATCCTCTACTGTTCATTTTATTTCACTGCAACCTTACTGTTTATTTGTTTATTTATTTGAATCTATTACGAGTCACACCTGTATCATATCCTACTGTTCATATTTTATTTCACTGCACCTTACTGTTTATTTGTTTTAGTTTATTTGAACTGTTTATAGTCTATATATCTCCTACTGTTCATTTTATTTCACTGTTTATTTGTTTATTTATTTTTAACTATTATAGTCACACACTGTAAAAAGTCACATCCTACTGTTCATATTTATTTCACTGCACCTTGCTACTTGTTTATTTGTTTGTTTATTTATTTGAACTATTTAAGTAGTCACACCTGTATCATATCCTACTGTTCATTTTTATTCCCACTGCACCTTTCTTGCTGCCTTACTGTTTATTGTTTGTTTATTTATTTGAACTATGGTATAGTCACACCTGTATCATATCCTACTGGTTCATTTTATTTCCCACTGCACCTTACTGTTTATTTGTTTGTTATTTATTTTGGAGACTATTATAGTCACTCCTGTATCATATCCTACTATTTCATTTTTATTTCACTGCACCTTGCTGTTTATTTGTTTATTTATTTGAAACTTATTATAGTCACACCTGTATCATATCCTACTGTTCATTTTATTTCACTGTTTATTTGTTTATTTATTTGAACTATTAGTCACACCCGTATCACTCTACTGTTCATTTATTTCCACTGTTTATTTGTTTATTTATTTAGAACTGTTATAGATCACCTGTAATCAAGCATCCTACTGTTCATTTTATTTCACTGCTACCTTATTTGTTTATTTGTTATTGCTTGGAACTATTATAGTCACACCTGTATCACATCCTACTGTTCATTTTTATTTCACTGCACCTTGCTGTTTATTTGTTTGTTTATTTATTTGAAACTGTTAGTCACAATCCTCACCTGTATCATATCCTACTGTTCATTTTATTTCACTTTGCAATTGTTTTTATTTGTTTGTTTATTTATTTGAACTATTACTTATAGTCACACCTGTATCATATCCTACTGTTCATTATTATTCCCATTTCACCTTGCTGTTTATTTGTTTGTTTATTTATTTGAACTATTATAGTCACACTCCTGTATCACATCCTCTACTGTTCATTTTATTTCACTGCACCTTGCTGTTTATTTGTTTACTGTTTATTTATTTGAACTGTTATAGTCAAGCACCTGTATCATATCCTACTGTTCATTTTTTATTTCTGTTTATTGTTTATGTATTTGAACTATTATAGTCACCTGTATCATCCTACTGTTCACCTTACTGTTTGTTTATTTGTTTATTTATTTGAACTATTATGAGTCACACCCACTGTATCATATCCATACTGTTCATTTTATTTCACTGCACCTTACTGTTTATTTTGTTATTTATTTGAACTATTATAGTCACATAATTCTGTATCACATCCTACTGTTCATTTTATTTCCCTGCACCTTACTGTTTTATTTGGTTTTATTTATTTGAAGCTGTTATGAAGTCACATATGTATCTTGCTATTCAATTTTATTTCACTGCCTTACTGTTTATTTGTTTTATTTGTTTAGACTGTATAGTACCTGTATCACAATCCTACTGTTCATTTTATTTCACTGTTTATTTGTTTATTTATTTATTTGAACTATTATGAGTCACACCTGTATCATATCCTACTGTTCATTTTATTTCACTGCACCTTGCTTACTGTGTTTATTTGTTTTATTTATTTGAACCAATTATAGTCCACCTGCTTCATATCCTACTGTTCATTTTATTTCATGCTTGTTACTGTTTATTTGTTTATTTATTTGAACTATTATAGTCACACCTGTATCATATCCTATTGTTCATTTGTATTTCACTTTCTGTTTATTTGTTTATTTATTTGAAACTATTATAGCTCACACCAGTATCACATCCTACGCTGTCTATTTTATTTCACTGCACCTTACTGTTTATTTGTTTGTTTATTTATTTGAACTTTTATAGTCACACCTGTATCATATCCTACTGTTCATTTTATTTCACTGTTTATTTGTTTATTTTATTTGAACTATTATAGTCACACCTGTGTCATATCCTACTGTTCATTTTATTTCACTGCACCTTACTGTTTATTTGTTTTGTTTATTTATTTGAACTATTATAGTCACACCTGTGTAAATATCCTACTGTTCATATTTTATTTCACTGCACCTTACTGTTTTATTTGTTTATTTAGTTTGAACTATTATGAGTCACACCTGTGTCATATCCTACTGTTCATATTATTTCACTGTTAGTTTACTATTGTTTATTTATTTGAGAACTATTATAGCCTCACACCTGTATCACAATCCTACTGTTTCCATTTTATTTCACCTACCTTGCCTGTTTATTTGTTTATTTATTTATTTGAACTATTATAGTCCCACACACCTGTATCACATCCTACTAGTTCATTTGATTTCACTGTTTACTTGTTTATTATATTTATTTGAACTATTATAGTCACAACCGGTATCATGTAATCCTACTGTCTCATGTTATTTCACTGCACCTTACTGCTTATTTCTATTTGTTTATTTATTTGGAACTAAGTTATAGTCACACCTGTATGCATATCCTACTGTTCATTTTATTTCACTGCACCTTGCTGTTTTATTTGTTTTGTTTATTTATTTGAACCATTAGTAGTCACACACCTGTATCATATCCTACTGTTCATTTTTATTGCACCTCACAATGTTTATTTGGTTTTATTTATTTGAGACTATTATAGTCACACCTGTATCACATCCTACTGGTTCATTTTTATTTCACTGTTTATTTGTTTTTATTTATTTGAACTATTATAGTCACACTCCTGTATCACATCCTACTGTTCTATTTATATTTACACTGCACCTTACTGGTTTATTTGTTTATTTATTTGAACTATTATAGTCACACCTGTATCATATGACTACTGTTCATTTTATTTCACTGCACCTTGCTGTTTTATTTGTTTAATAGTTTATTTATTTGAACTATTATAGTCACACCTGTATCCACATCCTTCACTGTTCATTTTATTTCACTGTTTATTTTGTTATTTGAACTATTATAGTCACACCTGTATCATATCCTGCTGTTCACCTTTGCTGTTTTATTTGTTTATTGTATTTATTTGAAACTATTATAGTCACACCTGTATCATATCCTACTGTTCATTTTATTTCACTGCACCTTACTGGGTTTATTTGTTTGTTTATTTATTTGAAACTGTTATAGTCACACCTGTATCATATCCTACTGTTTATTTTATTTCACTCGTAATCTACTGCTTATTTGTTTTATTTTATTTTTGAACTCTTATTAGTCACACCTGTATCACATCCCTACTGTTCATATTTATTTCACTGCACCTATACTGTTTATTTGTTTATTTAATTTTTGAACTATTATAGTCACACCTGTACATCATATCCTATTGTCTGTTCATTTTATTTCACTGCACCTTACTGTTTATTTGTTTGTGTTATTTATTTAGGTTTTCCAACTATTATAGTCACACCTGTAGCGTCATATCCTGTACTGTTCATTTTATTTCACTGCACCTTGCTGTTTATTTGTTTGTTTGTTATTTATTTGAACTATTCATGAGTCACACCTGTATCACATCCTACTGTTCATTTTATTTCCTGCACCTTACTGTTTATTTGTTTTATTTTATTTGAACTAACTGTTATATTCACACCTGTATCACATCCTACTGTCTATTTTATTTCCACTGCACCTTACTGTTTATTTGTTTATTTTATTTGAGATTATTATCAGTCACACCTGTATCATATCTCACTGTTCATTTTATTTCACTGCAACTCTTGCTGTTTATTTTGTTTATTTATTTGAAACTGTTATAGTCACACCTGTATCATATCCTACTGTTCATTTTATTTCA
>JAQQSB010001014.1:0-35992 GCA_029721515.1 Synanceia verrucosa | reverse complement strand
ACGGGGAGACGCCGGGAATCCAGGTGCCGTGCTTTTCAACTGACGCAGGAAAAACTGCCAAAATGTCATCGCATGTCAAAAAGACAAAAACAATACAGCTCCAAAAAGTCGTCAGAAATACTTTGGCGGCATCCTGTGGAGCGGCCCCGTTGTGACATTGTTTTCGCTCCGCCACACCAACCTGCATGGCTCCCGATCTCACGGGATCTCAAAGCTGGGCACCTGGACGGGCCTGGTCAGGGTACTTGGGTGGAGACCGCTTGGGAATTACCAGGTTCTGTAAGCTTTTCAACTGGACGGTGGGAAACTCACAAAAATGCGTCATCGCATGATCAAAAAGATAAACAATACAGCTCCAAAAAGTCGCCAGAAAGACTTTATGCAACCTTGATGCCGTCCCTCGTGTGGCATCTGTCTTGCTAACGGCTACAACAATCCAGCATACGCCCGATCTCGCCTGATCTCCAGGTTGGGTTATCCGGACGGGCCTGGTCAGTACTCTGATGGGGAGACTGCCTGGCAATCCAGGTGCTGTAAGCTTTTTCAACTGACGGTGGAAAACTGCCAAAAATGTCATCCCATGTCATAAAAGCACAAAACATCAATACATCTCCAAAAAATTATTGTAGCATTTTGGCGGTATCCTGGAAAGGCCCCCTTTGTGGCATTTGGTTTCGCCATACGGCCACACCAACTCCGGTGCATGGCGCCCGATCTCGCCTCGATCTCGGAGGCTGGCACCGGACGGGCCTGGTCAGTACCTTTGATGAGAGACCGCTTGTGAAATACCAGGTGCTGTAAGCTTGTCAACTGACGGTGGGAAAACTGCCAGAAAATGTCATCGCATCGTCCAAAAGACTAAAACTTCAATGCAGCTCCAAAAGTCAGTCAGAAGAATTTATGCATCCTTAAAAGGCTCCTTTGTGACATTTATTTTAGCTTACGGCCACACCAACCTGGTGCATACGCCCGACCTTATCTGATCTCGGAAGCTAAGCGCCGGACGGTCTGGTCAGTACTTGGATGGAGACCGCTGGGAATGCCAGGTGCTAAAGCTTTTCAATCTGACGGTGGGAAAACTGCCAAAATTGTCATCGTGACTGTCAAAAAAGAAGCAAAAACATTACGAAGCTCTAAAAAGTCAAGC
The DNA here is from genome assembly GCA_029721515.1 of Synanceia verrucosa. Lineage (NCBI taxonomy): Eukaryota > Metazoa > Chordata > Actinopteri > Perciformes > Synanceiidae > Synanceia > Synanceia verrucosa. The sequence goes on along the minus strand of JAQQSB010001014.1, from coordinate 34,845 downwards.
CAGGAAAGACTTTGGCAGCATCAAAAGGCAGCCCCCTTTGTATATTTGTTTCGCCTCGCCACACCAACCTGCATAATCCGCCGATGTCGCCGGATCAAAGCTAAGCACGGATCGGCCTGGTCAGTACTTGCGTGGGAGACCGCCTGGGGAATACCAGGTCCCGTAAGCTTTTCAACTGACGGTGTGGAAATCTGCCAAAAAAATGTCATCGCATGTCAAAAACAAAACTTGTTACAGCTCCAAAAGTCGCCAGAAAGCCTTCTTTGCGCATCCTTAAAAGGCCCCCTTTGTGACATTTGTTTTCGCTACGGCCACACCAACCCTGCATACCACGCCTGATCTCGAAGCTAAGCACGGATTCGGGCCTGGTGAGTACTTGGATGGGAGACAGCCTGGGAATACCAGGTGCTGTAAGCTTTTCAACTGACAGTGGGAAAACTGCCAAAAATGTCATCAGCTTCTGTCAAAAAGACAAAATACATACACGCTCCAAAAAAGTCGTCAGAAAGACTTTGCAGCATCCTTAAAGGCCCTTTGGGGCATTTGTTTTCGCTGAGGCCACACCTACCTGCATACGCCCGATCTTGTCCGGATTTCGGAAGCTAAGCACGCACGGGCCTTATCAGTACTTGTATGGGAGACTGCCTGGGAATACCAGGTGCTGTAAGCTTTTCAATTGACTTGTGGAAAACTGCCAAAAATGTCATCACATGTCAAAAAGACAAAACAATACAGCTCCAAAAAGTCATTGCCAGGAAAGACTTTATGGCGGGCATCCTTGCAAAAGGCCCTTTGTATGCGTTTGTTCGCTACGGCCACACTAACCTGTATACGCCTTGATCTCGCCTGATCTCAGGAAGCTACGACGGAAGGGCCTGGTCAGTACTTGGATGGGAGACAGCGTGGCAATTACCAGGTGCTGTAAGCTTTCTTAACTGACAGTGGGAAAACTGACAAAAATGTCATTGCATGTCAAAAAAAATAAAATCCTTAATACAGCTCCAAAGAAGCCGCCAGAAAGACTTCATGCATCCTTTAAAAGGCTCCTTTGTGGCTTTTGCTTCGCGCTTACGGCCACACCTACCTGCATACTCCCGATCTCGCTCTCGATCTCTCGGAAGTTAAGCCACGGACGGGCCTGGTCAGTTACTTTGGATGGGAGACCGCCTGGGAATACCAGGTGTTGTAAGCCTTTTCAGATGACGGAAAATGTCATCGCATGTCATAAAAAGACAAAAACATCAATACATCTCCAAAAGCCGCCAGAAAGACTTTATGGCATCCTTAAAAGCCCCTCTTTGTATGCTTATTCCTCACTTTCACGCCACACTAATTGGTATACGCCTGATCTCGCCTTTGATCTCTCGAAGCTAAGCATAATGGACGGGCCTGGCTCCGGTCACTACTTGATGGGGAGACCGCCTGGCAATACCAGGTGCTGTAAGCTTTTCAACTGACGGTGGGAAAACTGCCAAAAATGTCATCGCTCGTCAAAAAGACAAAAACATCTATGCCAGCTCCGTAAATTCACAGAAAGACTTTGGCGTGTATCCCCAAAAGGCTCTTTTTGTATGCTTGAGCCGCTACGGCCACACCTACCTCTCCATACGCCGTGGATCTCGCCTGATCTCGGAAGCTGGGCACGGACGGGCCTGGTCAGTACTTGGATGTGGGGAAACCACTTGGGGAATACCAGGAAGCTGTAAGCTTTTCTCAACTGGACGGTGGGAAATCCGACAAAAAATGTCATCGCCTGTCAAAAAGACAAAACAATACAGCCCCAAAAAGTCGCCAGAAAGACTTTGGCGGCATCCTTTAAAAGCTGCTCCCTTTGTGGCATTTTGTCTTCGCTACGCCCACACCAACCTGCATTTCCCGATCTCGCTCCTGATCTCGGAGGCTAAGCAACGGACGGATCAGTCCAGTACTTTGATGAGAGACCGCTAAATACTAGGAAGCAAGCTTGTCAACTGACGGTGGGAAAACTGCCAGAAAATGTCATCGGATCGCCGTAAAGACTAAAACTTCAATGCAGCTCCAAAAGTCGCCAGGAAGGAATGGCTTTATGCATCCTTGAAAGAGTTCCTTAGTGACATTTATTTTAGCTACGGCCACACTCAACCTGCATACGCCCGATCTCATCTGATCTCTTAAGCTAAGCGCTGGACGTGGCCTGGCTTCTTCAGTACTTGGATGGGAGATCCGCTTGGGAATGCCAGGTGCTGTAAGCTTTCAATCTGACGGTGGGAAAACCGCTGTACCAAAATTGTCACTCAGCATGTCAAAAAGACAAAAACAATAAGAAGCTCTAAAAAAGTCGCTCAGAAAGACTTTGCGGCATCCTAAAAGGCCACTTTGTGACATTTGTTTTCGCCCGCCACACCGCAACCTGTATAGTCGCTCGATGTCGTTGATCTTCAAAAGCTTAAGCACGGACGGGCCTGGTCAGTACTTGGGTGGGAGACCGCCTGGGAATACCTAGGTCCTGTGTTTTTCAACTGGACGCAGTGGAAAACTGCCAAAAATGTCATTGCATGTCAAAAAAACAAAATCCCATTGCAATACAGCTCCAAAGTCGCCAGAAAGTCTTTATGCATCCTTTAAAAGGTTCCCAGACATTTGTGACGATTCGCCACACACACCAACTCGTATATCGCCTGATCTCTGAAGCTAAGCTAACGGACGGCCCAGGTGAGTACTTGGATGGGAGACAGCCTGGGAATACCAGGTGCTGTAAGCTTTTCAACTGACAGTGGAAAACTGCCAAAAATGTCATCGCCTGTCAAAAAAGACAAAACATCAATACAGCTCCAAAAGTCGCCAGAAAGACTTTGGCGGCATCCTTAAAGGGCTCCTTTGGGGCATTTGTTTTCGCTGAGGCCACACCCACCTGCATCACACGCCCGATCTTGTCTGATCTCGGAAGCTGGGCACGCATCAGCCTGGTCATCACTTGGATGGGAGACTGCCTGGGAATACCAGGTGCTGTAAGCTTTTCAACCGACGGTGGGAAACTGCCAAAAAATGTCATCACATGTCACAAAAAGACAAAAACAATACAGCTCCAAAAAGTCGTCGTCAGGAAAGACTTCGCGGCATCCTCAAAAGGCCCCCTTTGTGGCGCTTTGAGTTCGCCACGGCCACCACAATCCGCCACGCCTCGATCTCGCTTCTGGATCTCAGAAGCCACGCATCGAAGGGCCTGGTCAGTGACTTGATGGGAGACAGCGTGGGCAATACCAGCGTGCCGTAAGCTTTTCAACTGACAGTGTGGGAAAACTGGACAAAAATGTCATTGTACGTCAAAAAAATAAAACTTTAATACAGCTCCAAAGAAGTCGTCAGAAAGACTTTGGCGGCAATCCTTAAAAGGCTCCTTTGTGGCTTTTTGAGCCTCGCATTTACGGCCACACCTACCTGCATACGCCCGATCTCGCTCTGATTTCGGAAGCTGGGCAACGGACGGGCCTGGGCTAGTACTTTCTGATGGGAGATCGTCTGGGAAAATACCAGGTGCTGTAAGATTTTCAGATGACGGTGGGAAAATGTCATCGATGTCATAAAGACAGAGGCATCAATACATCTCCAAAAATTCGCCAGAAAGACTTTGGGCGCATCCTTTAAAAGCCGCTCCTTTGTAGCGGCGAGCCGCCACGGCCACACCTACCCATCACGCCTGACATCTCGCTCTGATCTCGGGAAGCTGGCACGACGGGCCTGGTCAGTACTTGATGGGAGACCCTGGGAATAATGCCCAGAAAGCTGTAAGCTTTTCAACTGACGGTGGGAAAACTGGGCAAAATGTTTATCAGCTCGTCAAAAAGACAGCAAAACATCTATACAGCTCCAAAAATTCATTAGAAAGATTCTTTGCGGCATCCTTAAAAGTGTCTTTGTATGGCTGGAGCCTAGATACGGCCACACCTACTTTCCATATACGCCCGACCGCGCTCTGATCTCGGGAAGCTGGAAGCACGGATCAGCCTGGTCAGTACTTGGATGGAGACCCTGGGAATACCTCAGGTGCTGTAAGCTTTTCTAACTGGACGGTGGGAAAACTGCCAAAATGTCATCGCATGTCAAAAAAGATAAAAACAATACAGCTTGAAAAAGTCGCCAGAAAGATCTTTTGCGTATCCCCAAAAGGCCCCTTTGTGGCATTTGGTTCGCTACGGTCGCACCAACCTGCATACACGCCGATCTCGCTCTGATCCCGAAGTTAAGCCACGGATGGGCCCACTGGGTCAGTACTTGGATGGGCACCTGGCTGGTAATACTAGGTGCCTGTAAGCTTTTCAACCGACAGTGGGAAAACTGCCAAAAACGTCATCGCCTGTAAAAAAGACAAAAACAATACAGCTCCAAAAAAGTCGGCCAGATGGACTTCATGCGCATCCCAAAGCGGCTCCTTGTGGCATGCCTGAGCTTTCAAGCCACGGCCATACCTACCTGCATACGCCTGATCTCGCTTCTGATCTCGGAAGCTAAGCACGGACGCGGCCTGGTCAGTACTTGGAATAGGAGACTGCCTGGGAATACCTGGGCGCTGTAAGCTTTTTCAACTGACGCAGGGAAAACTGCCAAAAATGTCATCGCATGTCAAAAAGACAAAAACAATACAGCTCCAAAAAGTCGCCAGGAAAGACTTTTGCGTGCATCCTTAAAAGTGCCCTTTGTGGCGTTTGTTCACTACGGCCACACCAACCTGCATACGCACTCGATCTCGCTTCTGATCTCAGAAGCTACGCATCGAAGGGGTCCTGGTCAGTACCTTAGGATGGGAGACAGCGTGGCAATAACAGGTGCTGTAAGCTTTTCAACTGACAGTGGGAAAACTGGACAAAAATGTCATTGCATGTCAAAAACAAACAAAAACTTTAATACAGCTCCAAAAAGTCGTCAGAAAGATTTTATGGCATCCTTTAAAAGGCCCCCTTTGTAGCATTATTTCGCCACGCTCTACACTAGTCCTGCATACTGCCAGATCTCGCCTGATCTCGGAAGCTAAGCACGGACGGGACTGGTCGTACTTGAATGGGAGACCGCTTGGGAATACCAGGTGCTGTAAGCTTTTCAACTGACGGCAGGGAAACTGCCAAAAATGTCATCGCATGTCAAAAGACAAAAACAATACAGCTCCAAAAAAGTCGCCAGAAAGACTTTATGCGATCCTTGAAAATCCCCTTTGTGGCATTTGTCTTCGCCATACGGCCACAATTCAACCCGTATACGCCCGATTTCATTTTGATCTCGGAAGCAAGCACGGACGGGCCTGGAAATACGCCAGGTGCTGTAAGTCTTTCAACTGACGGTGTGGGAAAATCCGACAAAAATGTCATCGCATGTCAAAAAAGAGAAAACATCAATACAGTTCCAAAAAGTCGCCAGAAAGATTTTTATGCGCATCCTTAAAAGGCCCCCTTGTGGCTCTTTTTTTCCCTTACGATACACCTAACCTGCATACGCCTCGACCTCGTTCTGGATCTCGGAAGGGTTAGCACGGCCGGGCTTGGGTCAGTACTCTGGATGGGAGACCGCCTGGGAATACCAGGTGCTGTAAGCTTTTTCAACCGACGGTGGGAAAACTGCCAAAAATGTCATCGCCTGTCAAAAAGACAAAAACAATACAGCTCCAAAAAGTCAGCCAGAAAGACTTCAGGCGGTATCCTTAAAAGGTCCCTTTGTGGCTTTTGTCTCGCTACGCCACACCAACCTGCATACGCCTGATCTCAAGCCTGATCTCAGAAGCTAAGCACGGACGGGCCTGGTCAGTACTTGGAAGGGAGACCGCCTGGCAAGGCTCAGGTGCTGTAAGCTTTTCAACTGATAGTGGGAAAACTGACAAAACATGTCATCGCATGTCAAAAAGACAAAATAATACAGCTTTGAAAGTCGCCAGAAAGACTTTTGCGGTATACTTTTAAAAGGCCCCCTTTGTGGCGTTTGAGCCTTGCCACGGCCCCACCATTAACCTGTATACGCTCGATCTCGGCCTGATCTCGGAAGCTAAGCATACGGACGGCCTGGTCAGTACTTGATGGGATACCGCCGGGAAATACCAGGTGCTGTAAGTTTTTCAACTGACGGTGGGAAAACTGCCAAAAATGTCATCGCATGTCAAAAAGACAGGAAAACATCAATACATCTCCAAAAAAGTCGCCAGAAAGACTCTTTGGCGGCATCCTTAAAGCGGCTCCTTTGTAAGGCGCTTGAGCTTTCGATGCGCCACACTCTACCTGCATGCGCCACACCTGCTTCCTGCATTACGCCCCATCTCGCTCGTTCGGGAAGCTGGGCAACGGACGGCCTGGTCAGCACTTGGATGGATAATCGCTGGGAATACCAGGTGCTGTAAGCTTTTCAACCGACGGTGGGAAACTGGACAAAAATGTCATCGCATGTCAAAAAAAGACAGAAACATCAATATTATCTCCAAAAAAGTCGCCAGAAAGACCTTTATGCATCCTCTTAAAAGCGCCCCCTTTGTGGCCTTTGGTTTCGCTTTTTTACGGCCACACCAACCTGGTATACGCCCGATCTCGGGCCTGATCTCGAAGCTAAGCACGGACGGGCCTGTTCAGTACTTCTGATGGGAGACCACTTGGGAATACCAGGTGCTGTAAGCTTTTCAACTGACGGTGGGAAAACTACCAAAAAATGTCATCGCATGTCATAAAAAAACAAATACATCTCCAAAAAGTCGCCAGAAAGACTTCTTTATGTGCATCCTTAAAGCCCCCCTTTGTGGTATTCGCCCGGTTTTGCTTTACGGGCCACACCATCCTGCATACGCCCGATCTCGTCTGATCTTTGGAAGCTGGCTAACGGACGTCATGGTCAGTACTTGGATGGGAGACCACTTGTGAATACCAGGTGCTGCAAGCTTTTCAACCTGATGGTGGAAATCCGCCAACAAAATGTCATCGCCCGTCGTGCTGGCAAAACATCATTACAGCTCGCAAAAAGTCGCTAGAAAGGCTTTATGGGCATCCTTAAAAGGCCCCCTTTGTGGCGCTTGTCTGCCGCTACGGCCACAACACTCAACCTGCCGTATGACTCGATCTTCTCTGATCTCAGAAGCTAAGCTAACGGACGGCCTGGTCAGTACTTGGATGATGGGAATTCTTGAGTACACCAGGTGCTGTAAGCTTTTCAAGTGACGGAAAACCTGCACAAAAATGTCATCGCATGTCAAAAAAAAACAAAACTTCAATATTAGCTCCAAAAAGTCGCCAGAAAGCCTTGCGTATCCTTTAAAAAGGCCCCTTTGTGGCATTTATTTCAGCTTACGGCCACACCGCAACCTGTGCATACGCCCGATCTCGCCTGATCTCGGAAGCTAAGCTAACGGACGGTCTGGTCGGGTACTTTTGATGGGACACCGCTCTTGGGAATACCAGGTGCTGTAAGCTTTTCAACTGACGGTGGAAAACTCGCCAAAATGTCATCGCGATGTCAAAAAAGACAAACAACATCAATACATCTCCAAAAAGTCACCGCCAGAAAGACTTTGGCGGCATCCCAGCGGCGGTCCTTTGTGGCGCGAGCCTTCGATGCGCGGCCACACCCCACCTCGCATGCTGGCCACACCTACTTCCGTGATACGCCCGATCTCGCCTGCGTCTCGAAGTTGGTTAACGGACGGCCTACTGGTCAGTACTTGGATGGGATCACCGGGCTGGTAATACTAGGTGCTGGTAAGCTTTTCAACTGACAGTGGGAAAACCGCCAAAAACACGCCATCAGCTTCATCAAAAAGACAAAAACAATACAGCTCCAAAAAAGTCGCCAGGAAAGACTTTTGCGGCATCTCTTAAAGGGCTCCTTTGTGGCTGCCTGTTTTTCGCCACGCCACACCTACTCGCACACGCCCGATCTCGCCTTGATCTCGGAAGCTGGCAAATTTGCACGATCGGCCTGGTCAGTACTTGAATAGGAGACTGCCTGGGAATACTAAGTGCCAAGGTTTTCAACTGACGGTGGGAAAACCGCTGCCAAAATGTCATCGCATGTCAAAAAGACAAAAACACCAATACAGCTCCAAAAAAGTCGTCTGAAAGACTTTTTGCGGCATCCTTAAAAGGCCCTCTTTTGTGGCGCTTTTGTTCGCCACGGCCACACCGCCAACCTGCATACACGCCCGATCTCGCCTGATCTCAGAAGCTGCGCACACGGAAGGGCCTGGTCAGTACTGACGGGGGGATGACAGCGTGGCAGTAATACCAGGTGTGCTGTAAGCTTTTTCAACCGACAGTGGGAAAACTGACAAAAACGTCGCTGTGGCATGTCAAAAACAAACAAAACTTTTAATACAGCTCCAAAAAAGTCAGCCAGAAAGACTTCTTGGCGGCATCCTTAAAAGGCCCCTTGTGGTATTTGTCTTCGCCACGCCTACCACCTCAACCTGCATACGCCAGGGACTCTTTTCGGTCGATTCTCGGAAGCTAAGCACGGACGGAATTGGCTGGGGTACACTTGAATGGGAGACCGCTTGGGAAATACCAGGTGCTGTAAGCTTTTCAACTGGACGGTGGGAAACTGCCAAAAAATGTCATCGCATGTCAAAAAAGACAAAAAACAATACAGCTCCAAAAAGTCGTTTCAGAAAGATTTTATGCATCCTTGAAAGGCCCCTTTGTGGCACGAGCCTCGCTACGCCACAATTAACCTGCATATCACTCATTTCGCCTGGATCTCGGAAGCTACACGGACGGCCTGGCTCAAATACCATGTGGCGCCAAGCTTTTCAATCCGATCGTGGGAAACTGGACAAAAATGTCATCGCATGTCAAAAAGAGAAAAAACATCAATACAGCTCCAAAAAGTCGTCAGAAAGATTTGGCGGTATCCTTGTAAAGGTCCTCAGTGGCTTTTTTTCCCTTACGGCTACACCAACTTCCTGTATACGCCCGGGATCTCGGATGATCTCGAAGCGCACGGTCGGGTTTGGCCTGGTCAGTACTTGGATGGGAGACCGCCTCAAATACCAGGTGCTGTAAGCTTCTTCAACTGACGGTGGGAAAACTGCCAAAAAATGTCATCGCCGGTCAAAAAGACAAACAATACACATAGCCTCCCAAAAAGTCAGTCAGGAAAGACTTTTGCGGCATCCTTAAAAGGCCCCTTTGTGGCTTTTGTGTTCAAGCTACGGGCCATACCAACCTGCATACGCCTGATCTCGCTCTGATCTCAGAAGCTAAGCACGGACGGGGCCTCATCAGCACTTCTGGAAGGGAGACCGCCTGGCAATACCAGGTGCTGTGTAAGCTTTTCAACTGATAGTGGGAAAACTGACAAAACATGTCATCGTGATGTCAAAAAGACCAAAAACAATACAGCTTGAAAGTCAGCCAGAAAGACTTATGCGATACTTAAAAGCGCCTCTTTGTGGCAAGCGATCTTGTCTTGCCACGGCCCCACCAACTCCAGATACTCCCGATCTCGCTCTGATCTCGGAAGTTAAGCACGGACGGGCCTGGTCAGTACTTCTTGATGTGGATAACGCCTGGGAATACCAGGTGCTGCTGTAAGCTTTTCAACTGACGGGTTGGAAAACTGCCAAAATGCGCCTATCGCATGGCATAAAAAAAAACAAATACACTCTCCAAAAAGTCGTCGCCAGAAAGACTCTTTGCGGCATCCTTTAAAAGCCCCTTTGTATGCTTGTCTCGCTACGACACTACACACCGCCAACCCGTATACGCCTCGATCTCCTCTGGATCTCAGAAGCTAAGCACGGACGGCCTGGTCAGTACTTGATGGGAGACCGCCTGGCAATAATACCAGGTGCTGTAAGCTTTTCAACTGACAGTGGAAACTGCCAAAAAATGTCATCGCCTTCGCCAAAAAGATAAAACATCAATACAGCCCCAAAGTCGCTAGAAAGACTTTGGCGGCATCTCTTAAAAGCGCCCCTTTGTGGCATTTGTTCGCCACGCCCCATTACACCAACCTGCATACGCTTCGATCTTGTCTCGATCTCTGGAAGCTGAGCACGGATTTAATTCACGTCAGTACTTGATGGGAGACCGCTTGGGAATACCAGGTGCTGTAAGCTTTTCAAGTGACGGTGGGAAAACTGCCAAAAAATGCTATCGCATGTCAAAAGACACAAAACAATACAGCTTGAAAAAGTCAAGCCAGAAAGACTCTATGCGGCATCCTTAAAAGCGCCCCTTTGCGGCATTTGAGCCCCTTCACGGCCACACCAACTCGTGCCACGCCCCGACCTCGCTTCTGATTTCTGGAGGCTGGGCACGGACGGCCTGGTCAGTACTTGGATGAGAGACCGCCTGGGAATACCAGGTGCCGTAAGCTTTTTCAACTGATGTGGACGGAAAACTGCCAAAAATGTCATCGCATGTCAAAAAACAAAAACTTCAATACACCTCGTAAAAGTCGCCAGAAAGCCTTTTTAAGTGCATTCTTAAAAGGCCCCTTGTGGCGATTATCGCACCTTACGGCCACATTAACCTGCATCACGCTCGATCTCGCCTGATCTCGAAACCTAAGCAACGGACGGGTATCTGGTCAGTACTTTGATGGGAGACTGCCTGGGAATACCAGGTGCTGTAAGCTTTTCAATCGACGGTGGGAAAACTGCCAAAAAATGTCATCGTGATGTCAAAAATGACAAAAACAATACAGCTCTAAAAAAAGTCAGTCAGAAAGATTTTGGCATCCTTTAAAAGGCCCCTTTATGGCATTTATTTTCGCTTACGGCCTACCAATTCGCTAACCTGCATACGCCTCGGATCTCGTTCTGATCTCCGGAGGCTAAGCACGGACGGCCTACTGGTCAGTACTTGGATGGGAGACCACCTGGGAATACCAGGCGCTGTAAGCTTTTCAACTTGATGCGGGAAACTGACAAAAATGTCTTCGCATGTCAAAAAGAGAAAAACATCAATACAGTTCCAAAAGTCGTCAGAAAGATTTTATGGCATCCTTAAAAGTGCCCCCTTTGTGGCTTTCGCCTTCCCACGGCCACACCAACTCTGCATACGCCGACATCTCGCCTGATCTCGAAGCGGCTAAGTGACGGCCGGGCCTGGTCAGTGATTTCTGGATGGGAGACCGCCTCTGGGAAATTACCAGGTGCTGTAAGCTTTCAACTGACGGTGGAAAACTGCCAAAAATGTCTTCGCATGTCAAAAAAAACAAAACTTCATTACAACTCCAAAAGTCACATCAGAAAGACTTTGCGGCATCCCCAAAAGGCTCCATTTGTGGTAGATGGTTCTTGCTTATAATACACCAACCTGCATACCCTCGATCTCGCCTGATCTCGCTGGTGAAGCTAAGTAACGGAAGGGCCTGGTCAGTACTTTCAAGGATGAGAGACAGATTTGGCAATACTAGGTGCTGTTATTTTTCAACTGACAGTGGGAAAACTGCCAAAAATGTCATCCCATGTCATAAAAGACAAATACATTCTCCAAAAAAGTCGCCAGAAAGACTTTGCGGCATCCTGAAAGGCCCTTGTGGCATTTGGCTTCTCTTACGGCCCTTCAACAACTCGCATACGATCTCGATCCTCCGCCTGTTCTCAGAAGCTAAGCACGGACGTGGCCTGGTCAGCATTTGACAGACCAGCTTGAATACCAGGTGCTGTAAGCTTTTCTCTAACTGACGGTGGAAAACTACCAAAAATGTCATCGTGCATGTCAAAATGACAAAACACATACAGCTCTAAAAAGTCGGGCCAGAAAGAGACTTCGCATCCTTGAAAGGCCCCTCTTTATGGCGATTTGAGTTTTCGCCACGGGCCACACCAACCTGCATTGACGCCTCGATCTCGCTCTGATCTCGGAGGCTAAGCGCACCGGACGGGCCTGGCCTGGGTACTTGATGGGAGACCGCCTGGGAATGGCACCAGGTGCTGTAAGCTTTTCAACTGATGGTGGAAACTGACAAAATGTCTCGCATGTCAAAAAGAGAAAAACATCAATACAGTCTCCAAAAAGTCGCCAGAAAGATTTTGTCAAGCATCCTTCAAAGGGGTCTTTAGGCTTTCTGCTCTTCCCTTACGGCCACACCAACCTGCATACGCTAGATCTCGCTCTGATCTCGGAAGCCGGCTAACGGTCAATACTAGCTTCCAAAATTTGGACGGGGAGATCGCTCCTGGGAACATCGCATACTGTAAGTTTCTCAAATTGATCCAGTGAAAATTCGCCAAAAAATGTCTCGCATGTCATAAGCAACAAAACTTCCTTACAACCCAACTGCTGACTCTCCAGAAAAGACTTTGCTGCATCCTTGTAAAGGCTCCATTTGTGGCAGATGTCTTTGCTTATGGTCACACCAACTCTGCATACGCCTTGATCTCGGCCTGATCTCAGAAGTTAAGCACTGAAGGCCCATTGTCAGTACTTGGATGAGAGACAGCCTGTCAAAAGATTAGGTGCAGTTAGCTTTTCAACTGACAGTGGAAAACTGCCAAAAAATGTCATCCCATGTCATAAAAGGACAACATACATCTCCAAAAAGTCAGTCAGAAAGACTCCTTGCGTGCATCCTAAAAAGGTTCCCTTTGTGGCATTTTGCTTCCTGATGGCCTCACCCAACCTGCATACGCCCACTGAGAGAGAGGAGAGAGAGAGGAAGTGCCACATCATCACTGCCACATCATCACTGCTGTGTGTGTGGCAGCCTGTATTTTCAATTTTGTTGTCAGGATGGAAAGCTTCAGATTACTGAACTTTCCTTTGTTTCTAATTCTTGGATCTGTGTTCTTCTGCAGTGTCTCACTGTGGAGGCAGCAGCAAATGTGCTCTCAGAGATCTGGTCAACACGGAGATAAATTTTATGAATGGACAAGGACAACGCTCAGAAGAACACTGACATGGGTATGGCTGTAATAAATAAAACCACTTACAAAAAAGAGCCAACAGTAAGTGTGGGAAATCAGAGGAGAGGACAATATAACAGTGATGGAGCTAATCAGAAACATCAAAGAAAAATGCAGTGATTTGATTGCATGCAGGACTGTGTTGGGAGACTCTAAATATGAGATCACCATGGGGAAAGAGGGAGCAAAAACAAATTGCTGGATGGGATAAAAATAAAAACGCCAACATCATCGTGGGAAAGAACTCTGTAATGACGAGATGGTTGTGTCTTTATGGGTCTGCTCGGCATACACATCAGCAGATGAGGAAATCACACCATGAAACTTGTTAACTGGGGTGTATGCTACCGGTGTCTACCATATGAGATAAGGAGAAGGATGTGGCCAGACACAAACATAGCTGATGTGGGACAAGATATGTTAAAGTTAACTCAACAAAGACATCCAGTCACTACCATATTCTGTTAAATTTCTGACACTATGGCAGCTGGATCCTGAATACTCGCCAGAATCCACGACAGGCAAGTTAGGCATGCATGGCTGCATAAGACAAACCAGGGTTAACATCTCTGGCGCGACTGCCCAGAATTTACACATGCTATAGATGCCATAAACAAAGGACACTACGCTACAGGAACATGTGCAGATGGAGGAGGACGGGAGAGAAAAGGAGAATCCAGGAAAGGCATCCAAGACACTGCACCTGGTTTAGACTCCAGAGGAGCTGGGATCAGATATTTGAGATTTAGAGGAGCAGGGACCTAGAGGAGCGGAGACAGATGGGAGCGGAGAGGAGGAGAATGAAGTGGACTTGAGGAGAGGGAGAGAGACAATCGGGACAGATGAGGGAATCCAGAGGAGAGAATGGAGGAGGGAGAGGAACAGTTTGGGAGCAGAGGGAGATGTGACGACGGATGGAGGTAGACGTTAGAGGGAGGAGGAAAACACAGGCTGGAGCAAGGACGGAGAAGGACAGAGAAGAAGGAACGGGCAAGGAGTGTGGGTGATGGGACTCTGGTGAGACCAGGGGAAAATGGGAGGAAGATGGACTGTGAACTACTCTGATATCAGCGGGACAGTGATGGGGATGACCTGGGAGTAAGGTGGCATGAGACCTCGGAAAAAGCCAACAGAGGAGGAAAGAAATCATCAAGGACTTTGTCTGAGATGAAGAAAAAGCACAATAAGCGCTTGAGTGAGTTTATTTTCTTTTTATTTTTGTTTATTATGATCAGCGCCTCTCCTTTAATAACGCTAATGGCTGTTAAGAAGGTGTAGATGAGACTAGACGGGCAGTGCCTTGCAAAGGGACGTTCACGATTATAATCTGTCTACAAGAGACACATTGGGATGGTGAGTGCATGAGAGAGTGTGTGAAGGAGTGGTGGGGAAACTTTATGAATAATGAAGAGAACAGTAGTAGCAAGTGTGCAATTTTAAAGAGAAAGAGTATTGAGGATGGAGGATGTGTGTGAATGATGAGTGAGGGGAGAGTGACAGGATTGAATTTTGAGACATGGGGGAAACTTTCAGCTGACTTCAATATATATGCAACTAAATGATGAGAGGAAAGGAGGATTTTTTTAGTAAAGTGGGGGATGTGTCAACAAAACTGTATCATAGTGGGGGGATTTTAATGTGTGTTTAGGGAGAATGGATGTCTCAATGTTTGGTATAGAGTGATTCGTGCTGAGGGGCTGTTGAAATGTAAATGATGAGTGATGAAAGGATAAGTGATGGATGTGTGGAGAGAAAGGAATGTGGATGGGAGAGATTTTACCAGAGAAGCAAGTTGTAAATTGCAAATAGTGGAGGGTGTTAAAACAAAGTAGGATAGATTTAGTACTGAGCAATAAGGGGCATAGAGGATAGGATAGGGCCATTAGCTTTTAATGTAACTGCACTTAGTGATCACAAGGTGACAGGGTTCAGTTTAAAGGCATGAGCACGGGAGAGGAGGGAGAGATAGTGTGGTGTCTGAACTGGTGATGTGTTGAAAGAGCAAAGATTATAAGATGAAAGTGAGAGAGTGTCTGAGAAGAAGAATGGATGAGAGAATGTATGAGGAGAACATTACAGAGGTGGTGGGAGAGTGTGAAAGAGGGAATTAAAAACATGACTATAAAATATTGTAGGGACAGGAAAAGGAGAGACAGGGCAAGAGAGAGGGAGTTTAAAAGAGGAGTTAGATAGGAGATAGGGAGAGTGGATAGAGAGACAGGAGAGATTTAGGAGAATATATCAGGATAAAAGAAGAGTTGAGGGAGACAGAGCAGTAAAGGTAATAGGCTTATAGCTAGGAGCAGGGCTAGGAATTGAATGAGGGAAGAGAGAGTCTGTCAGCATGTAACTTTGAGGGGCTGGAAAAAATTACAGCGAAGTAAAAGAATGATTTAGGGCAAGTGGTAGGGAGAGATGGGAGGATGGTGACAGATTTTGTAGGGATAGCTGAGATTGAGAGCAGGAGTCTTACACACACTTATTTAGGAAAGATGAGATAGAGGATAGATAGACATAGTTATAAGTAGATAAAGTTGTGTGGGAGTCAGGCTGGGAGTGGAAGACTTACAGGAAAGCTGTAGAGGGAGAGATGGACAGGTGAGACAGAAAGCAGCACAGTAGCAGGGGAGGGCTTAGAGTCCAGGGATAGATGGGCATTGCAGAGCTGAGTTTTATAGGGAATTTAGGGTAGAGTTAGTACCAGTACTAGAGAGGTTATTTAGATGGATAGAAGAGAACATGAGGCAGATGGTAGAGAGCATGACAATAGGGGTAGTTAGCATCATTTACAAAAAGGAGATAGGAAAGATTAGAAAATTACAGGTCAGCTTAGCATGTTAAATAATGACTTTACAAAATCTGGCACGGGTGTTAGCCATGAATAGGATTAAAAGAGTTATAGGGAAGGTGGTGGGAAATACACAAGCATACAGCATACCAGGTGGTAGGGACATAGCGACACAATCAGTAGCGTGAGGGACACAACAATACATTACATGAAAGAGCAGGGATCTAGGGATAGTGGTGAGTCTAGATTTAAATAAAGCATTTGACAGAGTAGATCACAAATATTTGTACAGGGTGTTAGAGAAAACAGGGATTTGGGGGCACAGGTTATCTGGGTGGATTAGGAGGTTGTATAGCAGGGCAGTTAGCTGTATTAAGATTAATGGGATAGTCACAGACACGTGTTTAGGGTTAGAGAGGCTCAAGTTAGACAGGGGTGTCACGCGGTTTGCTCTGCTGCAATTTCTGTCGGCGGAGCCGCTGGCGGCACTCCTGTCGACACAATGGTGAGATTTAGGGGCATAGAGTTACCGGATGGGAGCACCAGCTTATTATAGATTTAGTATGCAGACGACACATGCACAGTCACAGTTAGGGATAAGCATAGTGTAGGTGAAGTATTAAGAGTGTAGGGATGTATGGTAGGGCGTCAGGGGCGAAGGTTAATATTGAGAAATCAGAGATTATGTATATAGGGACTGATAGAGTAGGAGATGTGGGAGATAGGGCTGATTGAGAGAAAGGATTATTTTAGAATGTTAGGGATATATTTAGGGATAGAAGATAGGAAAGTGAGAGATGACATCAATATGAGGAGATAAATTAATAAAATAAAGAGATCTAGCAGATTTTGGAAAGTATAGTTGAAACAGGTGAAGAGTATACGGTTTGTCAGAACACGCTTGGTGATGAGTAAGCTTGTGTATGTGATGAAATGATGGATGTGCCTGAGAGAGTGATCCAAGAGGTGAACAGAGGGAGGAGGTGAGTTTGTGTGGGAGGGAAGGGAGTGAGGGATTAAACGGGAGGTGATGAAACGACTAGTACGAAAGTAATGGTAAGTTGGGGTTGATTAATCTAGAGAAGAAGAAGAAAGCACTCAGGGTGAAGATGATGGTGAGGTTTTTAAAAATAAGAAGGACCATGTATGTAGCTGGGTGTTTTAAGAGGGGTGCTGGATAAATGTGGAGAGTGTGGAGAGAGTGTGGTGTTTATGAAATTGAAGAAAGGGATGGTGAGTGGTGTGGACTGAGTTTTATCAGGAGATGTTGGAAGGGTGGGGGAGAGTTTGTAGGGCAACGTGAAGTATGAGTGTAAGAATGTGAGACAGGTATGGGAACAACCAATATTCATGAATCCGAAAAATAACACACAATGGGGGAAACAATATATAATGGAGTCATAAGGGAGGGCGTAATTCAGGAAAATCAGGGATAAAGTTTATGAATATGTGCACCGTGGGGTTTTATGGAGGGGCACTAAGGGGTCGTGGATGAAGTGAGAGAGAGAGGGAGGAATCTGGTTGGGCATGGCAGAGGGGGTGATGAAAAAATAAAGGATGGGATACCTGTTGAATGGAAATGTATGATTGAAAGAGAGGCTGGATACGGAGGGAGGGAGGGGAGTTGAGATGTATGTGGGAGGAGGGGATATGCAGCTTGACAAGTGTGGAAAACAAGAACGAGAGTATAGAGGTTGAGAGGGAGTGGATGTGAGGAGACCCAAGCTGCTGAAAAGTGTGGGAGAGAGTGGTGAGTGATAAGTGGATGGAAGGGGCATATGGAAAAAACTTGAGAGTGAAATGGAACAGTGTGGAGTGCGCAAGATTTTGATTTTTTGTTACGCCACAACAGGGTTTTCTAACAATTTAGTTATTAGCAAATTTGATGAGCGTGATGAAAGAGTGCGAGGTGTGGTGTGTGTAAGCTTGAAACATGTATGGCATGAGTTTGTTTAATGTGAAGGATTGAAAGTTTATTTTGAGAGAATGAAAGAATTGATAAACAGATGTTGAGAGTAAACATGGTGCAGAGAGAATGGACTTGGAAGAGGTTGTGGTTGTTTGGAGTGAATGGGCGAAGGAGTGAGGGTAATGTGTCTCTTGTAAACTATGTGCTGAGCCATGCAAGGCTTGCTGTCAAACTGGGAGAAGGAACTTGGCCCAATATGAGAGGAGGAGAGCTGAGGTTTGGACAATTTTCAAAAGACTGATCAGGGAGGGATATTAATTTGATTTATAGTTATATTGATGGGGATGATTTCGACAAGGGGTTTGTGGAGGGAGCAATGCTCATCACAATCGAGGGAGATGGGGGATTGGTGTTTCACTTTGACAATGGGTAATCACGTGAGGGTTTCTTTGGTTTGTTTTTTTTTTTTTTTTTTTTTTTTTGTTTTGTAAATATGTAAATATGTAAATAGTCATGTATGTAAATAGTTCTACAATGTGTACAATACATTCTGATTTTTTTTGTGTTCTGTGTGGTTGATGGATTTGTGAATATTAAGTGTGTGTGTTTTGTGATTGTTTGATTGTCTTCACATAAAAAAAAAAAAAAAAATGTATACGCCCGATCTCGCCTGTTCTCAGTAGCTGCTAACGGACGGGCCTGGTCAGTACTTGGATGGGAGACCGCCTTGGGAATACCAGGTGCTGTGTAAGCTTTTTCAACTGACGGTGGGAAAAACTGCCAAAAATGTCATCGCATGTCAAAAAGACAAAAACAAATACAGCTCCAAAAAAGTCGTCAGAAAGACTTTTGGCGGCATCCTTAAAAGGCCCCTTTGTGGCATCTTTGTCTTCGCTGACGGCCACACCAACCTGCATTCGTCTGATCTCGAAGCTGGTTGGTCGGACGGCCTGGTCAGGTAATTTCTGGATGGGAGATCGCCTGGGAACACCATTAGAAGCAAGCTTTTTCAACTGACGGTAAAACTGCCAAAAAATGCTTATCGCTTCGTCAAAAAGACAAAATATCAATACAGCCCTAAAAAGTTGTCAGAAAGACTTTGGCGGCATCCTTAAAAGGCTCCTTTCTTTGTGGGGTTTGTTTTCGCTACGCCACACCTTACCTGCATATACCTGGATCTCTGCCTGATCTCGGAAGCTGGGCACGGACGTGGCTCTGGTCACTACTTGGATGGGAGACCCGCCTGGGAATACCAGGTGCTGTAAGTTTTTCAACTGACGCGGTGGGAAAACTGCCAAAAATGTCATCGCATGTCAAAAAGACAAAAACAATACAGTCTCCAAAAAGTCGGCCAGAAAGACTTTGGCGGCATCCTTTAAGAGGCTCCCTTTGTGGCATTTTGGTTTAGCTTACGGCCACACCAACCTGCATCTCGTCTGATCCTCGGAGGCTAAGCACGGACGGGCCTGGTAAGTACTTGATGGGAGACCGCCAAATACCAGTTGTCGTAAGCTTTTCAACTGATGGTGGAAACTGCCAAAATGTCATTGCATGTCAAAAAGACAAAAATCTCTTCAATACAGCTCCAAAAAAGTCATTAGGAAGAATTTGCGGCATCCTTAAAAGGCCCCTTTGTGAGATTTGTTTTAGCTTTACGTCCACACTAACCTGCATACTTCTTGGTGAGCAGGAGGAGCCAGAGGCACAGAGCTGCAGGCAGGAGGCAAGGAAGTGGAGCAGAGACACCACACACCAGGAATCCTCTTTTTTGTTCTAGTTTTTTTTTTGCTTTGACCTAACATTGTTTGGACCTTTTTATTGTAAGTGTGCTTGAGAGATCTGCCTCTCCGCGCAGTGTTTCACTGTCGGGAGCCGCTTTTTCTTTTTCTCTTTTTTTTTGAATGGCAGACCCAGCCAAGGACAAAATGGCTGCTCAGGGACTCAGCAGCCAGGCCTGTTGGACTTAAGGACACTTTAAATGCGCCAGGCTTGGCAGAGGAGATTGGAGAGGTAGCAGTAACTGAGATGGAGCCTGCTGAAGCCACAGATATTGAGGCAAGGGGAAGGGGAAGAAGGACCCCGAGTGCAAACATACTAAATGGAGCTCACAGTCATGCGTGGAGCTTGATGGTGAAGAGGCAGTATCGGCACTCGAAGCTTATCCAAGCAACCAGGATGGTGTGCGGGGGCATTGTAGCTTGGCCGCACCATGGGACCTAAGAAATACGTAAATCACAATGAGCAGTGACGCTGGAAAAAATAAGTTGATGGATTTGATTTAAAATTGGCAACACCAGAGTGCAGGGAATGGCTATTAAAAATAATGAACTGGTGGTTTCTTTCCTGGGACTGCCTCACCTACATCCCAGACGGGAAATACTGGCCAAGCTGGAGCTGTGGGGGAGTGTCTCATGCGGTCTCCCCATCAAACTGAAGGATGTGGCCTGGAACCAAGGTGGCTGGATGGCACACGCTTGTCAAGGTAAGATTCATCTGATCGGTAATCAGGCCAGTCTCTGCCTTACTCAAGCTAAGTTCTCATACCGCAGCAGGCACAGAATATTTCAGGGGTGATTCACGATAGACAGGGTTAAAGTCTGGTCAGTATTTAGATACAGCCTGGTCACATCTTGAGGGATTGCCCAGACTTTACGTGTTTTAAATGTAGTGCAGGGGCACTTTAAGCCAGGAGTGGAAATAAGATGGCTAAATGTAAAATCTGCCACAACAAAATGGATGACTGCATTTGTAATCGCCTCAGAGGAAATTTCGGAGGAGGATAGTCTCAGCATGTATTATAGAGGGCTGCAGCTGGGAAGATGGAGGGGACCTCAGGGGCAGAGAGTCGGGCGAGGTTGCCCCCACCTCGGCCACAACGGGCAGGGGATTCTCTCCAGAGGGGAATCTCAAAAACGGGTCCTACCTCGACATGGTCCATATGGGGGAGGTCTGAAATGCGGCCTCAATTCTCGACCTGAGCTGCACAGGAAAAATCTGTAAAAACAGCGCCACGAGAGGCTTCAGGCCTCAGGCTTACAGCCTTCAAGATGACAGAGGAAGAAAAGAAAGATGTTTCAGATGGGGCTAGCACGGCATGGTCGAGTTGGGCGGGCTGGTGCAGTTGACGCCGGTCGGGTCTCTCAGCTCCAACTCCCCCTTGAACCCTTTCACCCTGACGCACAGCCTGTTTAGAAGGCAACAAGCCACCTGCCACTCCATTTAGGCCCCCTCCTGAGCAGCACTGAAAACCTGTCTCGGCCCGGCTAGATTGTTCTCCTCCTCTGTAAACAACACATCAACATCTGGAGGATGAGATTATCCAACAAAAATAAAAAGGAAGGGACAGCTCAGAAGGAAAGCATCGATAACAAAAGCAAAAGAAGAAATCCTATAAAAGTAAAAATAAAATAAAAATGGCCAGTCCCTACGCTCTCCTGTAGTTTACTCACTTAATGTGAGGGGACTAAGAACAGAGAAGAAAGTGTGTCACCTTTCTTTCCATACCTCCTGGCAGAAATTTGCTGTCTACAGGAGATTAGGTGGTCTCAGAGCACTATAGTGGCGGTTCAAGGATGTGGCCAGGTGGCTGTATTTTTCTCCTCGACTAGGTCTCCTCTGGCCGGGGAGTAGCAACCCTGGTAGGGGGCTGGTGGGAGAATGGCAGCACTCCACAGTGACAATCAAGCGGGAGGTTCACGGTGATAGATATAGGTGAATCACAAAATAGGTGGAGGGGTTATAAATGTATACGCACCAAATACAGAGACAGAAAAGAAAACACTGTTCACCAGGTCGAGCACGTGGAATACAGGGAGAGTTTTGTTATTAGGGGATTTTAATATCACATTGACACGGATGGACATTTCAACTATCAAACAAATTTATAGGATGACAGCAGTAGAATACAACTAATACACCTAATGCACCAGAACAACCTGGCCGAGGCCTGGAGTGACGCCCCATCCATCGGGCCAAGTTGTTCAGCAGACACCCAAGTGGTGAAGGGGTAGCTGAAAGGGTCTAGATTAGATCTGTGTTTGCTGTCGCAGGAGTTGATGCAGCAGCTGCTGGCTGTGTCGTACTCACCTCACCCTTGCAGTGATCATGACTCCCTGGAGGTGGTCGTACAGGCGGAAAATTCTAGGAACGTAGGGATCTTGGTGCCTGAACACTGCCATCCTGAGGGAGCCGCTTTTTGTTGGCAAAATCATGGGTCTCCTCTGTGTCTTACAGGATCAAGCTCGCGGACGGGAGAGACTCTCTTGGAGGAGTGGCCAGCATTTAAACAGAGTCAGGTCGGCGGCAATAAGTTACTGCAAGCGAAAGGCGTGGCAGGGAAGTTGAAGGTAGACAGTCTCACCAGGATCCTTCAACTGAGTGCTGGCCGACGCTGTCGCCGATGAGACTTAACAGGGACTTTAACCTCTGTGCCGGGCGCGTTGAAACACCAGCTGCACGCCTGGGATGAGGAGCAAGCCAGAGCGCAGCAACAGGGCCAAGGTTCGCACGCCGTGGAGGGCGAAACATCATCGGGCTTTTTTTTCATGGTCTGGAGAAACCAAGCGCCAACAAAAAAAAAATCTACATATCTGCTTTGACTAATTCTCCAGCGGCCAGATCAAACATGAAATAGATGCAGTTCTCCAGATCACGACAGAATTTTACTCAAACTGCAGTCACAAAGAGCCGAACCCACCTCACAGGTTGACCTGTGTGATCTCGGCGATCGGTGCTCTGAGCTGCTTCCTGACTCCCTGGGATACGCCGCTCATGTGTGCATTCCCTCTCACCTTGAGTGAGGTGGAGTCCACGATTGGTGGCTCTCTCTGGAGGGGCAGGAGCCCGAGAGGATGGGCTGTCGGCAGATTTTTTTCAGACTCTCTTTAAAGGTCGCTGCTCCCATCCTCTTACACGCCTACATTACAGGCCATCATCGCATCAGCCGCAGAGTCCTTGGTGGGGTTTGTAGATCTGGTCTCACTCACTCTCCTTTCAAAAAAATAAAGGTGAGAGGCATGACATCAAAAACTACAGACCAATCTAAAGGCCTGCTATTAAACAATCTACTTATAAAAATCCCTGGCAAAGATCCTGGCAAACCGGCTGCGCCATGTGGGTAGCAGAAGTAGTAAGTCCAAACCAGTCTTATGGTATCCCAGGCAGAGATATCCTCTGACACTCGGTCTCCTCTCCTCAGGTACCCCATTGGTCGCATGCAGAGGAGAGGTGGTCTTTACCTAGGCTTTGATTTTGAGAAAGCCTTGACAGAAAGCTCCACTACACTTTCCTCTTGGGGGCAATGCAGCAGATGGGGTTTGGGGAGGGCTTCATTTCTTCTATCTAGCTTCTTTATCATCTCAGCCGCCAGCAAGTGGAGGTCAACTGGATGGATTGACCAGCTTCGGATCAGAGAGTGTCAGGTGCAGAGGCTGCCTCTGTCCGGCAGCTTCTCTCTTCAGCCTGGTCAATTGAAGCCTTTGACTCCAGCCTCTTTGCTGGCACAATAACCAAATCAGAGGCATAATGACACCAGCGGGGAGTGAGGTGAAGGTCCTCCTTATGCCGACGACACAAACATCACAGTGTGGGAGGAGACAGTGTTGAACATGTACTCTTACGAAGTCAAACGCTACTGCATGGCTTCCGGCGCCAGAATCACGCGCAGGGAAGTCCGCCAGTCATGCTTCTTGGTGGAGTGACGAGACCAGCAACTCTAGTGTGACTTTGAGCTGTTGGATGAGCGCTCGCATCCTGGCAGCTCTTTTGGGAAGGACATCAGACGCGGCGGCGGATCTGAACTGGGGGGTACTGAGAAATAAAGTCACTCCAGGTTGAACTCTGTGGAGGGCCTGCGGCTCCCGTCAAGCCAGGAGGTAAAGTGATTGTTGTTACGCGCCGTTTTGTCCATCTTGAATTTTGCCCTGGCTGTTCATGCCTCCCCCAGAGTGTCCCTGGGCCAGGATCAACAGGGGCGATCAGTGTTTTCCTGTGGGAAACACGCTGTCAACACGGTCGCTCGAAACACCATCGTGGGTAGGCTGAAGAGAGGGGGCTGGAATTTGCTGACCTCCTTGTGTCCTGAAGCATGCGTTCAGGAGCCAGACTCTGCGGCAGCTTCCTCCTGAGATCTCACAGGTGGCACCCTGGAAGAGCTTTTTCCAACAAGAGTTACAATTTTGTGAGTGCGTATGCGTGACATGAATCTCTGTCAGATCCTCCCACTGAGCCGGTACCAACATCTTGGGCTGCTGGAGAGAGAGAGATCATGGAGGCATGGCGTCTCTTGAGGCCCCTCCTCAGGGCTCAACATCAACGAGCAAGGCCCAGGCCTGGCCAACCGCTGCTCAACAACCCTGAAGTCACATACCGATTCGGCCTTTCGTCCCTGCCGACGCTCCATAAGGCCTCACGGGGGCTCTGGGGACGCCTGTAGGACGAGACCGCCGCCCCTGTCCAGGGCGTTGCCAGGGAGCTGAGGAGGAAAGGGATTGAGGTCAAGGCAAAACACTTCAAGATCGCTGGTCACTCTTCGAACATGTGTCCTGGGTCCAGCTGGCTGGAGCCCTTGGGTGGAGGTGAGCGACACAGTGCAGATTGGGCCCCCCTGATTTCCTCCTGGCTCAGCACTTGAAATCCACAGCTTTTGTAGAGCTAAGAACTGTCGCTTCTGTATAGGTTTTTTGTTCACAGAGTCTGGTAGCCTCCTGCCTCACAGAGAGAGGACCTGGCCTTCGCTTCCTGGCTCTAGGGGACATCGCTAAGTTGTGGCCTGAACATCGGTGAGGGGAGACTTCCAGACTCTGCTTTCAATACAGATTTCAAGCTGAGGCACAGGAGGATCACTCATCAGTCCAGCTGCATCAAATTGAGAGGCAAGTACAGCAGAGACTGTGCTGTATGTGGCGTAATCTGCTGAAACTCTTGAACACCTGTTTTTGGAGTGTACTGTCTGCCAGTCTTTTTCTTTCAGCAACACGAGATCTGCTAAGGAGACTCTTCTGCACCTGGACCTGGGAGAGAGACGAGGACTGGAGGAAGGTCTTCCTCTTCGGCTCCAGCGCGCTCACCAGCTGGCGGTGTCAGGGAACCGCCAACTTCATCCTGAGCATTGCCAGACATACCATCTACCTCGCCAGAAACGCCTGCCCTGCGCTAACGAAGCGAAGAATCCACCATCTCAGACTCTTTGCTCACTGCTCAAGGGTCACGCCACTCATCTTGGCCCGGCTGCAAGTGCACAGCCCCGGTGCATCACCCTCCTGGTACAATGGAGAGCATCTGGCCCAGCTGACGTGCACGATAGACATCGACCCACCTGCCTGCACTTTGGGGTCTGGAGGTCAGCGGCCCTCCCCTTCTGTGCTGGGGGAGCAGTCACAACTAATAAGGCCAAGGCGGAGCCAGATTAGGATGAACCTCAATACTGCCAAGGCAGTTTCCCAAGTTCTGGCAGCAAACAGAGACCTATTTTAGAAACCTTTTAAAAACTTTGTGTGGTCAGGACGTTGCCAATGGACTTTTGGCTAAAAAAAAAAATAAAAAAATGTATGTCTATATGTCTCTCTTCACGTAATGAATATCGTTTGAAAATATTTTTTTTGATGAGTTATTTAATAAATAAAGCATAAAAACATACGCAGGATCTCCGCTCTGATTCTCGGAAGCTAAGCACGGACGGGCCTGGTCAGTACTTGGATGGGAGACCGCCTGGGAGTACTAGGTGCTGTAAGCTTTTCAACTGACGGTGGGAAAACTGCCAAAAAATGTCATCGCATGTCAAAAAAGACAAAAACTTCAATACAGCTTCTATAAAGTTGTCAAAAAGACTTTGCGGCATCCTTAAAAGGCCCCTTTGTGGCATTTGTTTTGGCTTACGGCCCCACCAACCTGCATACGCCCGATCTCTGCCTTGATCTCGGAAGCTTAAGTAACGGACTTGCCTGGTCAGCACTTGGATGGGAAACCGCCTGAAATACCAGGTGCTGTAAGCTTTTCAACTGACGGTGGAAACTGACAAAAATGTCATCGTGATGTCAAAAAGACAAAACAATACAGCTCCAAAAAAGTTGTCGTGAAAGACTTTGTGGCATCCTTGTGGGTACCCCTTTGTGACATTTGTTTTCGCCACTGCCACACCAACCCAGCATACGCCCGATCTCGCCTGATCTCAGAAGCTAAGCTAACGGTAGGGCCTGGTCAGTACTTGATGAGAGACCGCCTGGAATACCAGGTCGCTGTAAGTTTCAACCTGACGGAAAACTGCCAAAAATGTCATCGTGATGTCAAAAAAGACAAAAACTTCATACAGCTCCAAAAAGTCAAGCCAGAAAGACTTTATGCGGCATCCTTAAAAGGCCCTTTGTGGCATTTATTCGCTACGGCCACACCATTAACTCAGATACGCCTCGATCTCGCCTGATCTCGAAAGCCAAGTAACGGTCGGGCCTGGTAAGTACTTTGATGGGAGACCGCTCTGGAATACCAGGTGCTGTAAGCTTTTCAACTCGACGGTGGGAAAACTGCCAAAATGCTCATCGCCTCGTCAAAAAGACAAAACATCAATACAGCCCCAAAAAGTTGGGTCAGAAAGACTTTATGGCATCCTTAGCAGCCCTTTTTGTATGGCGCTTATTTTCACTAACGGGCCACACCTACCTGCATACAAACTGATCTCGTCTGATCTCGAAGCTAAGCACGGACGGGCCTGGTCAGTACTTGGATGGGAGACCGCTCTGGGAATGCTTACAGGTGCTGTAAGCTTTTCAACTAATCGTGTGAAAACTCCAAAAAAATGTCATCGCATGTCAAAAAGACAAAAACAATACAGCTCCAAAAAAGTCGCTTGAAAGACTGCACGGCATCCTTTGAAAGGCCCTCTTTGTGGCATTTGTCTTCACTTACGGCCACACCAACCTGCACTCGCCTGATCTCCGAAGCTTAAGCACGGACGTGGACTGGTCAGGGTACTTTGATGGGAGGACCGGCCTGGGAAACCAGGTTGTAAGCTTTCTAACTGACGGAGGAAAACTGCCAAAAATGTCATCGCATGTCAAAAAAGATAAAACAATACAGCATGAAAAAGTCATTAGAAAGACTTTACACATCCTTGAAAGGTCTCTTTGTGGCACACCTCACATGGCCACACTCAATTCTGTATACATCTGATCTCGAAGCTGGCACGGACGGGCTCCTGATCAGTACCTGGATGGGAGACCGCCTTTGGCACATACTAGGTGCTGCTAAGTGTTTTCAACTGACAGTGGGAAAACTGCCAAAAATGTCATCGCCCGTCAAAAAGACAAAAACAATACAGCTCCAAAAAGTCGCCAGAAAGACTTGGCGGCATCCTTAAAGGGCCCTTTGTATGGCGTCTGCTTTCGCTTACGGCCACACCTACCTGCATACGCCTGATCTCGCCTGATCTCGGAGCTGGGCATCGACGGGCCTGGTCAAGTACTTGAATAGGAGACCGCCTGGGAATACCAAGTGCGCTGTGTGCTTTTCAACTGACGGTGGGAAAACTGCCAAAAAATGTCATCGCATGTCAAAAAGACAAAAACAATACAGCTCCAAAAAAAAGTCAAGCCAGGAAAGACCTTCTGCATGCATCCTGAAAGGCCCCTTTGTATGCGTTTGTTCGCCACGCCACACCTAGACTCCTGCAGTTATCACTCCGATCTCTGCCTCATCTCAGAAGCTACGCACTAGAAGGGTCATCTGGTCAGTACTCAGATGGGAGACAGCGTGGCAATACCAGGTGCTGTAAGCTTTTCAACTGATAGTGGGAAAACTGACAAAAATGTCAGCTGTAATGTCAAAAACAAACAAAACTTTAATACAGCTCCAAAAAGCTCGCCAGAAAGACTTCGCGGCATCCTTAAAAGGCCCCTTTGTATGCAGAGCTGCTGACGGCCACACCAACCTGTATACGCCTGATCTCGCCTGATTCTCGGAAGCTAAGAACGAACGGATCTGGTCAGTACTTTGATGTGAGACCGCTTGGGATTTCCAGGTGCTGTAAGCCTTTCAACTGACGGTGGGAAAACTGCCAAAAAATGTCATCGCCTGTCAAAAAGACAAAACATCAATACAGCCCCAAAAAGTCAGCCAGAAAGACTTTATGCATCCTTAAAAGGCGCCCTTTGTGGTATTTGTCTTCGCTTATCGCTCATGCACCCACACCTGCATACGCCTAGATCTCAGCCTGATCTCGGAAGCTGGCACGGACGGGACTGGTCAGTACTTGAATGAGACCGCCTGGGAATACCAGGTGCTATGTTTTTCTTAAATCTGGACGGTGGAAAACTGCCAAAAAATGTCATCGCATGTCAAAAGACAGACAAACATTACAGCTTGAAAAGTCGCCAGAAAGACTTCGCGTATCCTTAAAAGGCCCCTTTTGTGGCATTTGTCTTCGCCACGGGCCACACCAACCTGCAAGGACGCCATTACGCCTGACCTCGGAAGTTGGCACGGACGCCTGGAAATACCAGGTGCTGTAAGCTTTTCAATCTGATTGCGTGAAAACTGGACAAAAAATGTCATCGCGATGTCAAAAAGAGAAAACATCAATACAGCTCCAAAAAAGTCGTCAGGAAAGATTTTATGCGCATCTCTTAAAAGGTCCTCTTTGTGGCTTTTTTTTTCCCTACGGGCCACACCACCTGGAGATGCATGCGCCTCCGATCTCGTCTGACCCTCGAAGCTAAGCTAACGGTCGTGGGCTTGGTCAGTACTTGGATGGGAGACCGCCTGGGAATACGCGGTGGTGCTGTAAGCTTTTCAAACTGACGGTGGGAAAACTGCCAAAAATGTCATCGCCTGTCAAAAAGACAAAAACAATACAGCTCCAAAAAAGTCGCTAGAAAGACTTTGCGGCATCCTCAAAAGGCCCTTTTGTGGCTTTTTGTCTTCGCCACGGCCACACCAACCTCCATACGCCTGATCTCGTTCTGATCTCTGTAGTTGCTAACGACGGGCTCTGGTCAGTACTTGGAAGGGAGATCTGCCTGGCACATACCAGGTGCTGTAAGCTTTCTTCAACTGATAGTGGGAAAACTGACAAAAATGGGTCATCGCATGTCAAAAAGATGCAACAATACAGTTTTTGAAAAAGTCGTCAGAAAGACTTTGGCGGTGATACTTAAAAGGCCCCTTTGTGGCTTGTCTTTGCTTACGGCCCCACCAACTCGTACACGCCCGATCTCGCCTGATCTCGGAAGCTAAGCACGGACGGGTCTGGTCAGTACTTGGATGGGATACCGCTTCTGGGAATTACTAGAAGCTGTAAAGCTTTTCAACTGACGGTGGGAAACTGCCAAAAATGTCATCGCGATGTCAAAAAAGACACAAAAAACATCAATACATCTCCAAAAAGTCGTCAGAAAGACTTTTGCGGCATCCTTAAAGGGCTCTTTGTGGCGCTTGAGCCGAGCGCGGCCACACCTACCTGCATGGCCACACCTTACCTGCATACGCTCGATCTCGCCTGCTCGGAAGCAAAGCACGGACGGGTCACTGGTCAGTACTTGATGGGATACCGCCTGGGAATACCAGGTGCTGTAAGCTTTTCTAACTGATTTGTGGGAAAACTGACAAAATGTCATCGCATGTCAAAAAGACAGAAACATCAATACTATCTCCAAAAAAGTCGTCAGAAAGACTTTTGCGGCATCCTTAAAAGGCCCCTTTGTGGCCTTTTTGGTTTTCGCTTTATGGCCACAATTCTAACCTGCATACGCCTGACATCTCGTCCTGATCTCAGTTGCTAAGCAACGGACGGGCCTTGTCTCAGTACTTCTGATGGGAGACCGCCTGGGAATATTTCAGGAAGCTGTAAGCTTTTCTAACTGACGGTGGGAAATTGCTGGGGGCCGTAAAACGCCATCGCATGTTATAAAAACAAATACATCTTCCGAAGTCGCTAGAAAGACTTTCTGAGTGTATCTTAAAAGCCCTTATGTGAGCGAGTGATCGGTTACATTTAATTACGGCCACACCCAGCCTGCTTACGCCCGATCTGCCTGATCTTGGGCTAAGCACAGACGGGCCTGGTCAGTACTTGGATGGGAGACTGCTACTAGAATACCAGGTGCTGTAAGTTTTTCAACTGGGATGGTGGGAAACTCGCCAACAAATGTCATCGCCCGTCAAAAAAGGCAAAACATCAATACAGCTCCAAAAAAGTCGTCAGTAAGCTTATGCGCATCCTTAAAAGGCCCTTTGTATGCTTTGGTCTCGCTACAAGCCACACGCCAACCTGCATACGCCTCGATCTTCTCTGATCTCCCAGAAGTTAAGCTAACGGACGGGCCTGGTCAGTACTTGGATGGGAGACCGCTTGGGAACACCAGGTGCTGTAAGCTTTTCAAGTGACGGGTGTGGGAAACTGCCAAAAATGTCATCGCATGTCAAAAAAAACAAAACTTCAACACAGCTCCAAAAAAGTCGTCAGAAAGCCTTTTTATGCATCCTTAAAAGGCCCCTTTGTGGCATTTGTTTCAGCTTACGGCCACACCAACCTGGTATACGCTCGATCTCGCCTGATCTCGGAAGCTGGCAAGGATCGGTCTGGTCTGGTCGGTACTTGATGGGACACCGGGCCTGGGATACCAGGTGCTGTAAGCTTTTCAACTGACGGTGGAAAACTGCCAAAATGTCATCGCATGTCAAAAAGACAAACATCAATGAAGATCTCCAAAAAGCTCGCCAGAAAGACTTTGCGGCATCCTTAGCGCCCCGGCTCCTTTGTAGCGCGAGCCTCGATGCGGCCATTATTCCTACCTGCATGCGGCCACACCTACCTGCATACTCGATCTCGCTGCTGCCTCGGAAGCTGCTAACGGACGGCCTGGTCAGTACTTGATGGGATAATCGCTTGGGAATACTGAGGTGCTGTGTTTTCAACTGGACGGTGGGAAAACTGACAAAAATGTCATCGATGTCAAAAAGACAGAAACATCAATACATCTCCCAAAAAAGCCGCCAGAAAGACTTTGGCGGTGATCCTTTTAAAAGGCCCCTTTTGTGGCCTTTAGCTTTCGCTTACGGCCATACCAACCTCGCATACGCCCGATCTCGCCTGATCTCGGAAGCAAGTAACGGACGGGCCTCGTTCAGTACTTGGATGGGAGACCGCTCTGGGAATACCAGGTGCTGTAAGCTTTTCAACTGACGGTGGGAAACTGCCAAAAATGTCATCGCATGTCATAAAAACAACATACATCTCCAAAAAGTCGCCGAAAGACTTTTAAGGCATCCTTAAAAGCCCCCTTTGTGGTATCTCGGTTTTTGCTTACGGCCACACTGTCCCTGCATACGCCTCGATCTCGCTTGATCTTGGAAGCTAAGCACGGACGGGCCTGGTCAGTATCACTTGGATGGGAGACCGCCTGTGAATACTCAGGTGCTGTAAGTTCAACCGATGGTGGAAAAACTGCCAACAAATGTCATCGCCTGTCAAAAAGGCAAAACATCAATACAGCTCCAAAAAGTCGCCAGTGAAAGGCTTTGCGGCATCTCAAAAGTGCTGCCCTTTTGTGGCTTTTTGCCGCGCCACGGCCACACCAACCCTGCATACGCCCACCCGATCTTCTGATCTCAGCAGCTGCTGGCACGGACTGGCCTGGTCAGTACTTGGATGGGAGACCGGCCTGGGAACACCAGGTGCTGTAAGCTTTCAAGTGACGGTGGGAAAACTACAAAATGTCATCGCATGTCAAAAAACAAAACTTCAATACAGCTCCAAAAAGTCGCCAGAAAGCCTTTGCGCATCTCTTAAAAGCGCCCTCTTTGTGGCATTTGTTTCAGCTACGGCCACACCAACCTGCATACGCCTCGATCTCGCTTGGATCTCGGAAGCTAAGCACGGACGGGTCTGGTCGGTACTTGGATGGGACACGCCTGGGAATACCAGGTGCTGTAAGCTTTTCAACTGACGGAAATGATGGGGCCAGTCATCGCATGTCAAAAAGACCAATACAGCTCAAAAAGTCAGTCAGAAAGACTTTGGCGGCATCCTTGGAAAGGCCCTTTGTATGCGAGTCTCGCTACGGCCACACTTAACCTGCATACGCCCCATCTCCTCTGATCTCAGAAGCTACACGGACGGCCTGGTCTGTACTTTGATGGGAAATCGCTTGGCAATACCAGGTGCTGTAAGCTTTTCAACTGACAGTGGGAAACCGCCAAAAAATGTCATCGCTTCGTCAAAAGCAGACTAAAACATCAATACATAGCCCCAAAAAAGTCGCCAGAAAGACTTTGGCGGCATCCTTAAAAGGCCCCCTTTGTGGCATTTGCCTTCGCTACGCCATCCACACCAACTCTGCATACCCGATCTTGTCTGGATCTCTCGGAAGCTGAGCAATTTGACGGAATCGGGTCAGTTCCTTGGATGGGAGACCGCCTAGAAATACCAGGTGCTGTAAGCTTTCTTGTGCACGGAAAACTGCCAAAATGTCATCGCATGTCAAAAAGACAAAACAATACAGCTTGAAAAAAGTCGTCAGAAAGACTTTGCGGCATCCTTAAAAGGCCCTTTGTGGCATTTATTTCTACGGGCATTAATCAACCTGCATACGCCTGATCTCGCCTGGATTCGAGGCTAAGCACGATCGGCCTGGTCAGTACTTGATGAGAGACCGCTCTGGGAATACCAGGTGCTGTAAGCTTCTTCAACTGGACGGTGGGAAACCTGGGCCAAAAATGTCATCGCATGTCAAAAAAACAAACAAAACTTCAATACAGCTCCAAAAAGTCGCCAGAAAGCCTCGGCGGTATCCTTGGGAAGGCCCCTTTGTGGCATTTGTTTCGACCTACGGGCCACACTAACCTTGCATACGCCGAATCTCGTCTGATCTCAAACCTAAGCATCGGACGCGGTCTGGTCAGTACTTGATTGGAGACTGCCTGGGAATACCAGGTGCTGTAAGCTTTTCAACTGACGGTGGGAAAACTGGCAAAAATGTCATCGCATGTCAAAAATGACAAAACAATACAGCTCTAAAAAAGTCGTCAGAAAGACTCTCGGCGGCATCCTTAAAAGGCCCTCTTATGCGCATTTGAGTTTTCGCCACGGCCACACCAACCTGCATACGCCCGATCCCGCCTGGATTCCTCGGAGGCTGCTAACGGACGTGCGGCCTCCGGTCAGTACTTGGATGGGGAGACTGCCTGGGGAATACTTAGTGCTGTGGAGCTTTTCAACTGATGGTGGGAAAACTGACAAAAATGTCTTCGCATGTCAAAAGAGAGAAAACATCAATACAGTTCCAAAAAGTCGCCAGAAAGATTTTATGGCATCCTTTAAAAGGCCCTTTGTGGCTTTCTTTTCGCTTTCCCTACGGCCAATTCCAACCTGCATACGCCTGGATCTCGTCTGATCCTCGAAGCCGGCTAACGCTCGGGCCTGGTCAGTACTTGGATGGAGAGACCGCTTCTGGGAATACCAGGTGCTGTAAGCTTTTCAACTGACGGTGGAAAACTGCCAAAAATGTCTTCGCATGTCAAAAAACACAAACTCTCAATACTAACTCCAAAAAAGTCGTCAGAAAGACTTTGCGGCATCCTTAAAAGGCTCCATTTTGTGGCAGATGTCTTTGCTTATGGCCACACCAACTGCATACTGAATCTCGCTCTGATCTCAGAAGCTGCTAACGGTTAGGGCCTGGTCTGGTACTTGGATGAGAGACAGCCTGGCAATACTTAGGTGCTGTTAGCTTTTCAACTGGACAGTGGGAAACTGCCGCAAATGTCATCCCATGTCATAAAAAGACAAATACATCTCCAAAAAGTCACTCAGAAAGACTTTGGCTGCATCCTGAAAGGCCCCTTTGTGGCATTTGCTCTCTTACGTCTTCACCAACCTGCATAATGCTCTGACATTCCGCCTTGCTCTCAGTAGCTACAGCACGACGGGCCTGGCTGGGTACTTGGATGGGAGACCGCCTGGGAATACCAGGTGCTGTAAGCTTTTCTAACTGACGGGTGGGAAAACTGACAAAAATGTCATCGCATGTCAAAAAGACAAAACTTCAATACAGCTCCAAAAAGTCGCCAGAAAGACTTTTGCGGCATCCTTAAAAGGCCCATTTGTGGTAGATGTCTTTGCTTATGACACACACTAACCTGCATACACTGGATCTCGGCCTGGATCTTTAGAAGCTAAGCACGGAAGGGCTGGGCCTGGTCAGTACTTGGATGGGAGACAGCCTGGCAATACTATAGGGTGCTGTTAGCTTTTCAACTGACAGTGGAAAAACGTGCCAAAAAACGTCATCCCATGTCAAAAAGATAAAACATCAGTCAGTACTTGGATGGGAGCCCCTTTGGGGAATACCGGGTGCTTGTTTTTCAACTGACGGGGGGAAAAAAAATGCCATCGCATGTCAAAAAAAAAAACCCAATACACCCCAAAAAAAGTTGTCAGGGATTTTGGGCGGATCCTTAAAAGGCCCCTTTGGGGCTTTTGTTCCAACGGCCACCCCAACCTGATACCCCGATCTCGCCTGACCGGCAAACACGGCCGGGCCTGGTCAGTATTGGATGGGAGACCCCCTGGGAATACCAGGGGTAAGTTTTTAACTGACGGTGGGAAACTGCCAAAAATGTCATCGCTGTAAAAAAGACAAAACAATACAGCCCAAAAAGTTGTCAGAAAGACTTTGGGCACCCTTTTAAAGGCCCGGGCATTTTTTTGCACCACACCAACCTGCATACCCCGACCGCCTGATCTCGAAGCTACACGGGGGCCTGGTCAGTATTTGGGATGGGAGACCCTGGGAATACCGGGTTGTAGCTTTTAACTGACGGGGGAAAACTCCCAAAAAATGTCTTTGCATGAAAAAAGAAAAAACCCAAACAGCTCCAAAAAGTCGCCAAAAGATTTTTGGATCCTTGGCCCTTTGTGCTTTTGTTCCCCACGGCCACACCAACCTGAAAACCCGACCGGAACAAGCCGGAGGGGCCTGGTCGTTTTGGATGGAACCGGGGAATACCAGGTGCTTGCTTTTCAACTGACGGGGAAACTGAAAAAAATGTCATCGCATGCAAAAAGAAAAAACAATACAGCTAAAAAGTCCCAGAAAGACTTTGGGCATCCTTAAAGGTTTTTGTGGCATTTTTTCCACGCCACCCCAAACCCGATACCTGATCTCGGAAGCTCACGGAGGGGCCTGGTGTATTTGGGATGGGAGACCGGGAATACAGGTGCTGTGTTTTCAACTGACGGGGGGAAAAACGCCAAAATGTCATCGCATGTCAAAAAGAAAAAAACAATACAGCTAAAAAAAAAGT